>JAWNLV010000118.1:297500-740000 GCA_035042125.1 Drosophila longiperda
TTTCGAGTTCGACTTCGACTTGGCGTAACACACTCGACTCGCGACACACAAATTATAACGTGGACTTGGCGCGTTGAGTTCGAACCGAAGACTGTCTGTAGGCTGAACAAAAACTGAGCTTAGCTCAGACCTGGGGCGGCCGTTTAACTGTTACTGTTTCGTGCCGTAGTCGAAGTCAGCTTCGTGTCGTTTCGTGCTCCTCAACGATTGCGTTTCGCTTTTGCTGCTACATTCGGCATATGTAGCTAAAGGCGACAAAATGTCAAATCTACTCCATGTGATCCTCCAACTTGGTATTCGTGCTTTTTATATTTTTATTTATGCATCAACTCGTTTTACAGTTTGTAATCGCAGCTCTTCGTGCCTGCCTTTCCTGCCGATGTTCCAGTTTCGGTAGTGTCCAAATTATTTGTCAATTTGATTGCGTTGTTATATGGCTGACATGCATTTGTTTTTTTTTTGTTTACTTTTTTTTTTTGACAAGCTGTCAGAAACTATAAAAAGAGTATGTAGCTGTCATTAAAAAAACTTAAATCTTCATTAGCAGTTGCTAAAGAATGTAAAACATCTAGTTTATACTCATTTAAGAGTTTTTCCGAAGTCCAATGAGCTCGATGCCGATCCTAATATGAAAAATCAAATTAATTAAATTAATTATAAGACAGTCATTAATATCATTTGTATACCCTGTATCCATTAAAAATTTGTAAGAAGGGTAAAATGGTTTTGTGCAAATGTGTGTAACAGGCAGAATGAAGCATCTCCGACCCCATAAAGTATATATATTCTTGATCGGAATCAATAGTTAACTCTGCCTTTCGGTCTGTCTGTATGAACACGCGGATATTAGAGAGTATAAGACAATTTGGGACATAGCTATCTGGCGCAGATCAACATTTTTTATTTTATCGATAACTGCCACCGTTTCTCGATTATCGATACATTTATATTTCTGATTGCAATGAATGTCATAAATTTAAAGGACTCTTCAAATTAATATATTACATAAAAACACATAATATGCAGTTCCATAATATTGGTCAGCTGCCCAAATTTCATCAAGATCAGATGGTCAAAAATATATTCTGATTCTACCAGCAGCCGTATGCAGTTTCTGTATGTATGTGTGAGAAAAAGATGGCATTACATTTGATGCTAGCGTCAATTTGTTTTTAAGTGTATTCTGCAGAATCCCGTTACGTACGATTGCGTGTACGTATATATATATATATATATGTGTGTGTATGTATATGCCATAAGGGATCAGATCGGGCTTGTGAATAAAAAATTCTCTGCATTCTTTTTTGTTTTAATTCTTCATTACCTGTGCTTGCCGTACAAAATGGCTTAGCCTGATCGTCGAGCTTACTCGACTGCAACATTCTTAATTGCTAAACTTAAAGTAAGTGAAGAGCTTTTTACAAATAAGAAACTAAATTTCTTAAGCTAGTATTATAAAATGTTTCTAGCCTCAAATTGAACACCTTTAATATTTAATATTATTAATATACCAATTGATGCACATAATTTTATCGAATGTTCTTGGGAGAAAACAAATTTTCAAATCTTTCAAATTTAAAAATGGCCTTCTAAGACTTAATTAATAATATTATTTATTATTAATTATTTATTCGGTGGCAAATTATAAAATATTCTTTTTACCTTTGTCTTAAAAAAAACTTATTTAGAATCTGACAAAGATTGATAATACTCTGCAAAGAGACGATGTTCCTATTTTGTAATCCAAAAATAAACTTAATATAAAACTAGATATAAGATGAATTTCTTAAAATCATATTTATAATGGTTTTACATTTGTTTTAAGCACAAAAGTGCTTTGAATGGGAAATTAACAGGTTATTTTGATTTATAATAGATTTTAAAATATGCCATCAGTATAAGAATCATATTGATAATCACCTTCTCAGATAGAATCAGTTCTTCTGAAATGCCAGAAGGCGCTATTAGCATACAAATTGAAAGATCCGAAAGATATGTATGTATATATACATAATTAGTATGTTAAAGCTGGAATAGTTGATCTGGAGGCTTGTTATTGTTGTGGCTTGGAGCGATGAATGTTCCATAACTGAAACTGCTTGCTCCAATTGCAGTGTGGCAATGCCACGCCCATTTAAGCGGATTGCTCCAACCGGCCGCAAGAGGCCATTTGTTAGCCAATGTGGGCCACAACAGAACCTGGCACTTGGAATGCGCCCGATGATGACGGAGCAATTTAAGTGTTTTGCCACTGACGTTGCCAGCCCGGAACGGACCCATACTCAAATTGAGATACCAAGTGAGAGAGACAGAGAAAGAGAAAGAGAAAGAGAGAGAGTGAGCGGGAGGTAGAGAAAGAGAGGGGGGTTATTGCTGCAGCGACAACATTTGGCCGCTTGTCATCCGCATATTTCTGAACCGCAACTTGGCTGCACTTCAATGAGCCCCTGGCTCGAACAGAAAAAAAAACAAACAACAAAAAAAAAACAGCAAGCTGAAAACTTTCTGTTGCAGCCGTTGAAATTGGCCAGGCCAAGACAAGACAGGCCACAGCCAGAGCCGGAGTTAGAGCCCAAAAACCTGTTATCGATTTGAGGAAAATCTCGTGTGACTGCAGCTGTATATATATCTATATATATATATATATATATATATAACTCACACACACACATTGGCAATAGTGTGTGTGTGCGCTGGAAATTCGAAAAACTTTCAATAAGCGATTGGGAAACGTGAGAAGCGGCTCAAATTGGTTTTGCTATTGGCTTTGATCATCATCAGCAAACTGCAACAACAAAACTGCAACAACAAACTGCAACAAACCACAACTGCAACAACTGCAAACGAGTTTTTCCAGTGCGAATGTCAATCTGCAAAATCTGCCAACAAAATGCGATTTGCAAGGACTGCAGATGCACAATGACAACAAACGAGACACTTAAATATATATATATATATATATATATAGATAGATATATAGGATGTTAGATCTAGATAAAAGCTGCAAGAGATACTTTGCGCAGTTGCATTTCGATCGTGCAACAAGCTTTATCATAATTCACGTTAAAGTTATGCAAATGAGTGAAGATGCAACAAGCTTGTTGCAAGCCTTGCTGAAGCGGATCAGCAACAGGAAAGCTAAAAGAAAAACCAAATAATTCTCACCGCTTGACATTCAACTGTAAAATTAACTAATTATAAAAATTAATATTAAATATTTGTATATATATTTTTTTAACTAATCGTTAAAAACACACTTTATAATTATAAAGCTTAAATTTTTAAGCTGAACGGTTTCGCTTTACATTTGTTAAATAATTATTTTTTTGGGTAGTTTTTTTAAGTTCAAAATTTACTTAAATTGTGTTATTTCTGGCTAATTCCTGCAGACAGTTTAGTTGCTGATGATCGACTTGATTGCATTTATTTTATTTAATTTTCCTTTATATATATGAAAATAATCAGCTCCATTTTCGATAACTGAATTCTGAAGAAGAAATCTGAAGATTTAATAAAAAAAAAAAAAAAAAACTTAAGTTAAGTAAAATTCAACACATTTTTCTTCATTCAATGTTCTTCATTTGTTTGACATACTTCACTTTTTTGGTATGTTTGAAGGTGTGCATCTGCTTGGAATTTGTAGGCAATGCCAATTGGAGAGTCGCATTCTTATTAGCAGTCGCAATTGGAATTTGAGTCACCCACGCACATATTGTAAATGCTAGTTGGCAAACTTGGCTAACTTGGCAAAAATGCTCGCATCTTTCACTTTACCAACTTGTTAGCATTTTGAAACACGTTTACAGCTTGTTGTTGTTGTTGCTGTTGTTGTAATTGTTATTCAGTGTTGTTGTTGTTGTTGTTATTGTTGCTTACATATAAGCATTATTTATTTTTTTAATTTTTTTTATTTGCAACGAAACTGGTTTCGAAATGTGCGATGTGTTTTTTTTTTTAAACTTGGTAATAATTTTGATTTTGTGTTTATTTTGTTGTATTTTGCTGGTTTATAGAAAAACATGTTCCCATCGCCAGTTCTGCCCAAAATTGAAGAATCCGCTTTAGAATAATTTCACTTTGTCCATGCCAACAACAACAACAACAATAATAAAATTTTCGTTCTTTTTTTTATTGTTTATTCACAAACCACTTAAAAGTTATTGGAAAAAAAAAATGATGCAAAATAAATGATCATTTTTGTGTGTTGCTCCTCGAGATGTTTACCAGCTGCCCGAATAGGCGTTGGCCGAGGCTTTTGCATAGGCATGGTTGCCGCCTCCTCCAGCGTGGCTGTAGCTGTTGGCGCTGCTGCTGGCATAGGAGCCACCACCACCACCACCACCGCCGCCACCTCCACCGCCACAACAATGTTGACCGCCGCCACCACCACCGCCATGATAGCCACCGCCACCTCCTCCACCGCCGTGATAGCCACCGCCACCTGCACCACCGCCATGATGGCCACCGCCTCCTTGAAATGCTGGCTTCACCACATACACTTCGATGGTGGGCTTATGACCATAGCCACCACCACCACCGCCGCCTTGGTAGCCACCGCCGCCGCCTCCATGATAGCCACCGCCGCCGCCTCCATGATAGCCACCACCGCCGCCTCCAGGATGGCCACCACCGCCGCCGCCACCGGGATGGCCACCACCGCCGCCACCACCATATCCGCCACCACCACCATAACCGCCGCCACCACCAAGTCCACCTCCAAATCCACCGCCGCCTCCACCTCCAAATCCACCGCCACCGCCGCCGCCAAAGCCGCCACCACCACCGCCATGGCCAAAGATATGTTTCTTGAGCTGAAGCAGCGACGGCGTGGCCATTGCGATGCAGCTGCTCACGAGCAGCCAGCTCAACAGTAGCCTCCAGTGCTGCATCCGGATGTATTTATTGCTGCTGTTAATGTTAATAATTCGTTTGGATTGCCGCTTCTCAGCCAACAACTGCTGTGGGTCAACTAAGCGCCCTTTTGCTCAACCCAATGCAATTTATAAAGACTGCGATGCACGGTTCTCAGCGCCGCCCATTGTTTTTTTGGCCCGTTTCAGTTGTCGTCATCCAAACTTGTTAGTTCAAACATTCTATATTTTTTTTCCACATTTTTTTATTCGCCGGATGCACTGCGAGCTGCATCATATTGGCACTTATACAACAACAACAACAATAACAATAAAAAACAGCTTTAATTCATTAATCAGTCTGGCAGCTCGTCAATCTGGCTTGGACCATGTCGACTCCTTAAGTCACCTATTCTAATTATCGCAAACTAATCTTTACTCTCCACTTCAGCCAGCCAATCTTAGTTTTAAATAATCGAATTTTTATTTTCTTATTACAAATTTTTGTCTTTTTTTCAGATATTCCAAATATCAGGCACAAAGTTTTTAAATCTGTTACTTTTTCAAAATAATGTTGATAATGACGAAAACACACAACTTTTGCTGTAGCGCATTAAAAAATACAATTTAGTTGGAGAATCTATAAAAACTATAATTACCAATTGCATGCATATCTTGCTTGTTGGGCCCCCGGAAAATCCCTCTTACTCATCCGCATGCTAACTGGAGGCAGTAACAGTAACTACTCAAGCTAGCAAAAAATTACTATTGTGACTAAGTTAGTCACTCTCTCCATTTCTCTCTCTCTCTCTCTTTCTCTCTTTTCTCCAATTATCTAAAGTTGTAAAAATTGAATTATAATTTTAGCAAACTTTAACTAATATTTTATCTTTGCATTATGCTTGGCAAAATCGGTGTTAACAGTTGACCAACAATATGTGTGAGTATATAATATATTTATATATATATATACCAACGGTAATCGATTTAAATCAATATTCGCTTAATTGACAGAAACTTGATCTGCGTACAGTATACGGAAATCTATTTACAAAATTAGAAGGCGCTAAATTGACTAGGCTGTTCGTGCGTATCAAGAATATATATATAAGAATAAATATATAAGAACATATATATAAGAATATTTATATATATATATATATAAATATACATTCCTTATAAGTTCAGGCAAGCTTTCCTAATAAATATTTCTGCCCAACTTGTGTATACAATTTGTCAAAAAAAAAAACCTACTGTTATTAGAATCCTACCATTTTGCCAGCTGCCTTTATATATCGCATATAGTAATATATGGCTTCTGATTTCGACGTAATTTATGATTTTCTTATGAATTTAAGTATTTGGCATTTAGCAGCACTTATTCCTCAACATTAGACAACACTGCCTTTTGGCGAGATGTGTTTTCCCCGGCAGATGAGCAATGATCACAGCGCGCCAATAATCACGGGGATGCCCAACTGAAAACAATGGCGCCGAAAAATGCAGATAATAATCATCATTCGCATGCATTCAATATCGGATTTATATATCTGGGGGAAAATAGTAGACCCAAAAGTCCCGGAAGCTGTAATAATTGATGTGATCTATGCCAAACAAAAAAAAAAAACATTTCTCAGTTATTTTATAAAATATAGGCTTGTTTTTTATATGTGTATATACATACATATATACATATATATATATATGTATTTTTATGACATTTTGGAATGATTATTATGTAGTACATCAGTTGCGTATGTATGTGTGTGTGTGTGTGTGAGTGAGACTATATGTATATATTTTGATTTATTATTGTTTCATTTTTTTTTGTTTTCTTTTTTAGTTTAGTTTTTCTTTTTATCATTTATTTATTCTTCATTCTAATCTTATCAGATGTTGGAGAGGAAAGTTTCATTTTTAATCGCTACATAGGCACGTCAGTTCTATTTGTGTTGTTGTTGTTGTTGTTGTTCTTTTTTTTAAATGATTTTCGCTTATAAATAATGTTTGTTTTTTTTATGTATTTGTTGTTTGTATTGCATACAAAAGCTGGAAATGAATTAAACCAATTATACTATAACTGTATACACATATCTTTAAGTATATATATACTGTATGTCATGTATGTATATAGGGGGGTGGGTAGAGGTTGAGTGCTGGGAATACAAAGACTTGCAGGATTTTTTATTGGTGGCAAAGGGGCTTAATAGCAGTTACAAATTTCAAGTGACATATTACAAAAATAGTAATTTATCGATTAATTTGATCTCGATCAAATTTCTCGTTAACGCTCTCTTTTTGTCACCATCTTTCTATTTCTCTCGCTCTCTCTCTCTCTCTCTTTCTCTGTTTTTCTCTGTTTATCTCTCATTTGATAGACCTTAGTTGCAAATATGATCGCTTATATCGTAAGCATTTATATATATACTGTAAATAAATACCATTTTCAGCATTAATCTGTTGTCTTTTATGTTTTTTTTTGTTTTTTTTTTATAGTTTTTTTTTCATTTGTTTGTTTTACTAAATTTGCTAATTTTACATTGTTCGCTTGTCTTAAGTGTGAACATGGTGTAGAGGGTGTATGTGTGTATGTGTGTATGTGTATGTGTGTGTGTGCGTGTGTGTGTGTGTTGGGAGAGGGGGTATTAACAATTGCGTCTATTGCACCCTATCTTGTTTTTAGGCCAGGCCAAATGAAAAACATTTCCAACACAAGCCTTTCTATGCGCTTCTCAGAAAAATAATACAGTATTTTGTAGTATTAGAATCTGTTGTTCTTTTGTTGCTATTGTTTTTTGTTATTCTGGTAATTGCACTTATGATAACACAAAGTAAATTGTGTATTATTGTTGGTATTTTAAGATTTATTTTGTTTTGTTTTGTTTTGTTCTTCTTGTGTTTCTAGTTTTGCTTTCATTTGTTTCATTAATGCATAATTAAATATAATAATTATATTATTAATATTACAATAATCATAATAATGATAATTCACTAAAAATCAAATTCAGTACTTTAATAAATTGCAAATACAATTTACATGCATGTGTGTATATATATATATATATATATATATATATGTGTGTGTGTGTGTGTATATAATGTGTGTGAGCGTAGTTTTTTTTTTTTTTTAATGTCTTGTTTATAGCCTTTTTGTGTGTGAGTGTTTGTAAGCTAATCAAAATACCAAAAGTAGGGAATACAAAGTACAAAAATAAATAAATGTTCAGTTAACAATAACCATTCACATTCACATTGACATACATAAAACATTTGTTTAGTATGTTTAGTATATATTTTATAAATACTAAATAGTTATGGTATTTCACTAATTATAAACGGTGCTAAAGTTCAAAAGTCCAAAATGTTTCAACTAACGACTAAACAATTACAAAAATACCGACATTAAAATCATAATAAAAAAAATATATTTAAATATATATATATATATATATATATATATATATATATTCATATAATAAAATAAAATATATGATATTACTATTTTGGAATGACCGCTTCGCGTGTGTATCGGTGTGTATGTTGTGTGTATGTGTGTGCATATGTGTGCGTATGTGTGTGGGATGTGTCAGTGTGTGTAGTCTTAAATGCTAGGAATGCATTGCATATAGGCGCAATATGCGATTTCTTTACCGATCTAATACAAAATATATATATATATATATATATATATACATATATATGTTTATGAATATATATATATATATATGTATAAACATATATATATATATAAAATTGAATACATTTTATGTAGTTCTATGCAGCGCGCTATTTGCACATTTAAATACTATATAAAAAATACAAATTGTTGTTGATGTTATTGTTGTTGTTGCTGTGCATGTTGTGTGTGTGTGTGTGTGTGTGTGTAATGCGAATGTATAATACTTAAAATATTAGGGAACTTGCATTGGGCGGGACAGGGAGCCATTGTTGTAATCGTCATCGTCATTGTCATTGTCAATATTGTTATCGTCATCGATCGATGCAAAAGCAATCGGTTTCATCGTCCTTGCCACTGTTATCGTCATCATCTGCATCACTGTCAAAATTGTTATCGTTAACATAATCAGTGCTGTCAGCTATCGATTACCAAAACAGGACATTTTGCTCATTTTGAACAACAAAACCCATAAAAGCATATATAAAACAGTGTAAATCTTAAAATGCAATATTGATAATTACTATATATATATATACATATATATATAATGAGTTGCACAAATGTAATGAAAAACTGTTGCACGAAAATGATCTAATTGACTAAATAAAAGTTGGTCGATCTTCTGGCGAAAGACTGATTCGTTCAGACAAATATTGAAATGACAGCACTGATCGGGATTATTGATTGGGTCGTTATCGTCATCGTCATCGTTATCGTCAGCGCGTAAAAGCACTGAGAAAATGTGGACCACCCATGTCAAACTGCTGCTGCTCATAGACATCATCGACAATGGAGCCGACGCCAACGCCAACGCCAACATTGACGCCATTGGGCAGACCATAATTGGCCCCATTGGCCGCCAATGTGGCAGCGGCTGCTGCGGCAACAGTTGCCGCCTTCAGTTGACTAATGGCCAACATGGGTGGCTTATCGCCGGGCTTCCAGCGTCGATGAATGCCCATCGACTTGAGCTTCTGGCAGACGGATGACGGCGATATATTGATGCCTTTCTCGGCGAGGCGAGCGGACACCTTCCAATATTGTATGTTGCTATCCTCTTTGATCAGTTCGAGTATTTCGCGTGTGATCTCCTTGTCCCTCAGTTCCCGTTCGGCGGCCTTCAAGCGGCGACGCGGATGCAACAATTTGCCCCCATTGTGTGGTGGTCCCTGTTGCTGCTGTTGGTGATGATGATAATGTGATGTGTCCGCTGGTGTGCGACGCAGTTGTTGTTGTTGTTGTTGTTGTTGTTGTTGTTGTTGTTGTTGCTGCTGCTGCTGTTGCTGCTGCTGCTGTTGTTGCTGCTTCTGTTGCTGCTGTTGCTGTTGCTGTTGCAGCAGCAATTCCTGCTGCTGACGCTGCTGTTGTTTTTGTTGCTGTTGCTGCTGCTTGAGCAGCTCCATTTGCTGCTGTTGCAATTCTTGCAGCTGCTGCTGGCGCTGCAGTTCCTGCTGATGACGCTGCTGCTGATGCTGCTGCTGTTGTTGTTGCTGCTGCTCCTGTTGTTGTTGTTGCTGGTGCTGGTGCTGATGTTGCTCCTTGGCGGCCATGGCTATCGCCTCGTCACGCCCCTCAGCGCGCTTGTTGCGATAGGAGAGCGGCACACCCTTCAATATGGCATCGCGCACCTTCCAGGCCGTCATCTGGGAGACGTTCAGCGCACGCGCTATCTCCATTGTGGATGCATTCTGTGCCACCAAAAGCTTGGCCATCGCATATTTCTCATCATCGATGAAAACGTTCGGTTTGCGCGGCTTTTTGCCTGGCTGATGATGAATCTGCGTCAGCGATTGTTGCTGTTGCTGTTGTTGCTGCTGCTGTTGTTGTTGTTGTTGATGATGTTGCTGCTGGGCTGGCGCTGTAACATTGCTGCTGCTGCTGCCATTGCTAGAGAGCGAGCGAGCGAGAGAGAGAGAGAGAGAGAGAGCGTGTGTTAGAGAGAGAGAGAGAGAGAGCAGCTTAAATAAATCAATAGATGAATCATATTTACCTCTCATTACTGTTCATTGGGGGCATGGAGCGCAGGGACAAGTTGACTGGCAGCGCATGACTGGAAAATAAATTGCATAATTAATCAGTTGCATATTGAGTGTTGTGCAACACAAGCAGAGAGAGAGAGAGACAGAGTCTTCTCTGTGCCACAGCAGCAGCAAGCCGATGGCCTTAGAAATAGGCATGCAGCACTAAAAACATTCAACCACTTTAAGGTCAACCAAAACGTACAAAAAAAAAAAAAAAAAAAAATGTTGTAATTTAAACTTTACCAAAAAATTCAATTGAACTCCAGTTGAATGTGAAAGTTCAATGAACCGAAAGAAAAAAATGTGCAGAAATCTAATATTTAACTAAAATAATCGCATTAAACAAATCAAATACTGAAAAGGCTAAAAATAAAACTCTTGCTTAAAAATAAAAAAAGCAAGTACGAAAAATAAATCAGGTTTGATAAGCAATATTTACATTAAGTTGACATATATATATATATATATATATAAATAAATTACAATAATAAAGATGCAAGCAAAAAGGAAAACTTTAGTTTTAAAAAAAAAACAGTCTTTAAATTGACTGTTTTTGGCTTGTCAAATCAAAATTGGAATCAGAATCGCTTCAAATTACAAATTGGAAAAGGGAAATTAATTTAAAATTGGTCAATTTAAATCTAACGATTATTATTTTAAATATTTAAAGACTTATTGTTAATAACGAACAATGCAACTATTGATGGGCATCTGCAGGTTTGTGCAACACATGCAACACTTACTTGGCCGCACCAACGGCGGGCGGATAACGCGTCAACATGGGCAGTGCTCCACCATTGTGAGCAACCTTCTGCTGCTGCTGCTGTTGTTGCTGTTGCTGTTGTTGTTGCTGCTGTTGCAGCTGCAACTGCTGTGCATTGACAATGTGCGGAAAACGTTGGGATTCGGCCAACAGGCGCTGATAGGCCTCGACGTCGGCGCGTGCCGGCAACATGGGTGGTGATGGGGATACGGAGACGCCGCGCTTCGAGTGATGCTCGTGATCCAGGCCGCCATCGATGCCATCGGCGAGCGGGGGACTCTGTTCGTCCAGCTGGACGCGCATATCGTAACCATTGTGCAGCAGGCCACAGACATCGTCATCGTTGTCGGCATAGCCAGCCGTTTCCTCGGCACCAATCTCGCCGACGCCATCGGCCTCGCCATCGACACCAGCATCGCCGCCGCCATCGGCAATTAGCTCATCGTCAATGGTCAGGCCCCTGTGCTGCTCATCATCGTCGCTGTCCAGCTGCTCCTCCTTGATGAGCCCCAGATTAAGATGGGCATATGGCAACGATAGCTGCTGTCGCTCATGTTCCTCAACCAGTTGTTGCTGCTGTTGCTGTTGCTGCTGTTGCAGTTGTTGCTGCTGCTGTTGCAATTGCTGTTGCAGCTGCAGCTGCTGTTGCTGCTGCTGCTGTTGTTGCTGTTGCTGCTGCTGCTCCTCCGTGGCCTGGTCAACGACACGCTCGTGCAGGCTGACGCCATTGACGAGACTCTTGCGCAGTCGCCAGGCGAAGGTGCGCGAAATGTTCAACTCGTTGGCAATCACCGTTGTGGTTGCCTCGCGCAATATTAGCTGCTTGGCCAGGGCAATCTTCTTGGCGTCCAGCTTGATGCGAGTGCGTCCCTTGCGCTTGTTCGTCAGCGTCAATCTGAGAGATAAGTGTGAGAGATCAATACATATTTAAATTGCCAATTCCGTTTATTTTCCACTCACTTGCGATTGTTCAGATGCAGTGCACCATTATCCGGCGGCGGTTTACGTGGCGCCATTCGCTTTGGAAAGTTGTTGAACTGGACAATGTTCTGCTTGAAAAGCTGCTGCAATGGCCTGCAACAAATACAATACAAAAAGTTTAAAACAATTCAATTCAGTTCCGCCACCAAAATTAATTCTAATTTAATCAATTTGATTATTATTATTATAAAATAGTTAACCAGATTTGGTAAGCAAAAAATATTTAACTATTTTTACAATATATATATATAAATAATATATAACAAAAAGCAAAAACAGTTTATAATTAACCTTTACGATTATTATTAATTATATAATTTGGGGTAGCTGAACTGTTCCTTCTGAGTTTACATCTGCTCCAACAACTTCAGCTACGCAACGATTGCTAGAATCTTTTGTCGCATTGATGGCTTCCTTTCATGTCTTTGAGTCTCCAGACATGCAATCCCAAAATGTTGCATCGATCCAATCCTCCGTCCTTTCACAATTCACGCTTATAAATTAGGTGACTTCTAATCCTGTTCTTTCCTATTTTATTACAGGTTTAATATTTATGAATAAAGTGTTAAGATTGAAATTAAATTTAAGTATTATATATATAATATTTACAGCAGATCTAGTCTCTATTATATAAACAGACAGATTACAACAATTATCATAATTATACATTATAATTATATATTACATAAATATTTCTATATTATTTAATATCATATTTATCGTTATCGAAATACTTTTGTGAAATTATTTTCATAACTGATTAGACATAAAAACTGTGTGAAAGGATATTCGATTTGCTTCTTCTACTCCTTCTCCTCTGCTCCTTGCCGTTGGTCTACTTACATTTTGGCGGCCTTGGATGGGCAGCCGGTGCGCTTGTGCCATCCCAGATGATGGCCGGTGGGAAAGAGAACATGGCAATCGGAGCACTGCATGGGTCGGCTGCAAATCAGAGAGAGAAAGAGTGAGAGAGAATTGTGGATAAATAATGCTGACAGTGGAGATGGGATTTGGGAATGGGTTGGAAACTCACGTCTGATTGCGTCGCTTCTTGACGCAACGGCCGCGTCGAATGTGCTTCTCGAGGAAACGCTTGTAGAAGTAGGTCTTGCGGCAATTGGTGCACTCGTAGACGGGCGCTGGTGCACCATGGACGCTCTGCATGTGCGCCTTCAGTATCTGCTTCATCTCGAAGCTCAGATAGCAATGCGGACACTGGAAACCCCGCACATTGGCCGCATGGGTGGCAAGTCCACCGTTTACAACCAATCCGGACATCGTTGGATCCGCATCGGTGCCAGTGCCAGCAATCATTGGCGCATCATCGGAGGGCGTTATCAGTTCAATCTCTGGTATCAGCGGCAGCGTCATCTCCTCATCATCCTCATCCTCATCATCGTCGGCATCCGCATCCAGTTCGGTGCGGCTGCCATTGGGAAACTTGTTCATGCGCTGCTGCATATATTCCTGCATCAGGCGTATCGAATTGAAGGCCACATGTTCCGGCATATCACCATCCTCGTGCAGCTCCTGCTGCTCCTGCTGCTGCTGCTGATGCTGATGTTGTTGCTGTTGTAGGTGTTGTAGCTGTTGTTGTTGTTGCTGGTCATGCTCATGCTCTTCTGGCACCATCTCATCATCATCATCATCATCATCCTCTGGCTGCTGCTGCTGCTGCTGCTGCTGCTGCTGCTCCCTAACCAACTGATGGCCATTGGTGATGGACTTGGCCACATGTCCATTCTGGGCATGGCGTGTCTGTGGCTCGCCATCATCTCTCTCATTGCCAACCGCATCCAGCTCACCCATGCCCATGCCCACGATGATCTCGTCGCCATTTGCATTGTCGTTGTCCTCCTCCTCGGTGTCGTCGGAGCTGCTGCTGCTGCTGCTACTGCTGCCACCGCTGCTGCTGGCGCTGCCACTGCCACTGCTGCTGCTAGCGCTGCTCTTCAATTGAACAGCCCCACCTCCGGTTCCGGTTCCGGCACCGGTGTCCGCCTCGCCAGCCGGCGTCGTCTCTGTGTGATCCTGTGAGGCTGCAGCAACTGTCGGCTCACCCGTATGCCCCTCGATCTTCTTGATCAGCAGCTGCTGGCGATAAAAGTTATCCGCATCCTCGCACTTCTTCTTGAACAGGCACGCCGAGATGGCCGTCTTCGCACAACTCACACACACCTGCTGAGGCAACGTGTCGTTCTTGGCGATCTGTGCGGAAACACACAAAAAAGAAGAAGACATAAAAGTTAATATAATCAAAATAAAAAAAAAAAAATACATATCAAGACTAAATGTTGCTCATAATCATATTAAATTATTATTATTATATTATTTCCTGTGCTCTGAACAACAAAACAAATTTAAACTGACATTTTTATATTTTCACAAAGCAAAAAAAAAAATACAAATAAATTTAAAATTAAATAAATTTAAAATTAAATAAATTTAAATAAAACATGAATTTCTTAACTATTTGCAATAGTGTAACATATTTAATATCTGCAGTAGAAATATAAATAAATCAAATATATTTCACACTTTTAATTTAAAAGCTAAGAAAACGAACAAAACTTAAAAAACTGAATCGAAAATAATTTAACTACGCTTAGCTTTTATTGATCAATAAGTCTATATATAATTACTTTAAGTTTTAATTTGCAAATTTATTAAAGATTAAACTTTAAAAAAACACTCAAATTAAACAAACAAAAAAAAACCGCACATTTATGGATTAATAATAATAATTCACTTCTAATCTGTTTTTTTTTTTGTTTTTTTTTTTTTGTTTTACTTCTTATATTTTTAGTTAATACTCATTTTGATGAATAATAGTTTACAAGGTTTGGTCGACTTTGTTTATAGGTCGACGAACTATATCGCAGACGTACAAAGGAACAAAAATAGATACAAAAAACAGGAAAAAAACGAAACAATAAACGTCTTAACAGGTTTTTAGATAAAAATTGTTATTGTGATATTTATTAAATGAACAAAATAGAAATAATAGATCGAGCTACGATATATATATATATATATATATATATATATATATATATATATAAATATAAATAATCATGTTCATGTTCGTTATACAAAAAACCTTGATATGGAAAAACTGTTTTATTTATTTAAGAATTATCAGAGCTATAAACTGAAATATATACAGGCATAAATAAACATATAAATAGGCGTATGTTTATTTAAATGTGTGTGTGTGTGTGTTTGTATATATATATATATATATATATATATATATATATATATATGAAGTACAATAAACGCAATCTGCTGCGATCTCATGTTCCCAACTAGTCAAGAGTAATCCAACGACTTGCTCCATAAATACAAAGTAAACAACAAAAGCAACAACAAAACTCGTAACAAAAATTATTGTTATTAAAATAAAACACAAATGCAACGAAAATAATGAGAATAATGCAAAATGAATAAAGTGAATTACGACGTATAACGTATAACACATAAAACTGCTGAAATTGAGCAGGCAAAAAACCAGAAAACATTTCACATTCAGGAAAAATTACAGAAAAATTATTATAAAAAAAAAAAAAATGAAAAAGAAATATAAAAAAAAAATACATGAATGGAATGGAATGGAATAAAATCAAAGCACAGCAGCCGCAGCCGCAACCGATGATGATGTCGGCGGACAGAGGACGGAGGAGTAGAGAAAAGAGTTCCCGTCGTCGCCGTCCGCTACTGCTCCGACGTCTTCGTCCCGCCCCATTGGGGGCCAACGAACGTCTAAGCCGACCAAGTGAATGAGTCCCGCATGCAGAGAGTGCGCCACAGCAGCAAGCGAGCGCGGAACAGCAATACATAAAGAGAGAGCGCAGTTGAGTGTGAGAGAGCGACTCTGAAGAAGAAGCAGAAGCAGCAGCAGAAAAATAAAAAAATAAACACGGTACAAAATTGTAAAAGAAAAATTTATGGAATTAAACCAAACACATGAATTATACATTCACATATGAAATAACCCAAGGCATGTGTGTGTGTACGACAGAGACAGAGAGAGTGGACAAGCCAAAGAAGAAAAATAAGCTGGCAATCATAAACGGCAAACGGTAAATTATTGTACAAAAGCAGCAAACGAAAGAAAACTAAATACAAGAAACCAGAAACAGCTGAAATTCCATATAAAAAACACACGCACAAAAATATACCAAAAATATGATTCCTTCTCTGTAAATCGTATAATTCCAATGTAGTATAATTAATCGTGTATACAGCTGCGGTCAACATAATAGTAGAGCTGCTTTACACAATGCAAATACTGTATATTTTCATAGATTTCGATATATCTCGTCTTATTCAAAATATATCTCCTCATACGCTTTTTTTTATATTTTTATAATTCCTCTTATTTATATTCTAAATTTCTAATGAAATAAGCTGAAATATTTAAATCTGATCAAGATCAAGTTTATTAAGATTTTCTTTTTGAGTTAAATAATAAAATTGTATCTTATTATCATTTCATAAAAATATGGCCCATTTTGTGGATAGCCTACGTTGCATAGCTGAAAATCCAGAAATCCAAAACCAATTACTATTTTCTTGACCGCAATTGTATAAAAAAACTGTATAAACTAACTGAGCTGAACTCAACTGAAACTGATTCAAAGAAATAAACAAACAAATCTGACAAAAAAAAAAATAAACACACAAAGGCAAACAAAACGAAGCGTTTTTTTTAATGTCAGTTACTGTGAAAAATATAAAATATGAAAAAAACATAAGAAAAAAAAAAGGGAACAAAAAATTTTGTGAATTGAGTCTATTCTATGAAATATGTTAATATACATATCCGAGACAACTCTATATATACATAAAGAATCATGTATATAGTTGAATACATAACACTTCAAGGAGAAACTTCTCCAATTCAGCTTCCGCAGCTTCTTCTCCTTCGCATATTACAAACAAACCGCAGGAATTCTAATGCGAATATTTTCAATGGAATTGCTCAGCATTTCAAATGTTGCCACTGATTGCCAGTTGTCATATTCAAAATTTAAGTCTTAGGCAATATATTTCATTAAGTTATTTTTTTGTGGTAACGTTTTTTTTTATTTTCACCCAAAAATCGACTGCCTATAATTTTAAACAGGGATTTTTAAAGAATATCTCTTAATGTTAATATTTATTATTTATTTGTTTATATTTTATTGCATTCTTAATTTAAACGGTTAAATTTTTTAATTTCGAAACTTGAATTTATTATGAGAAAAAATAAATTTCTTGATATTTTAATCAGTTAAATTCAATATTCCTAATATGGAATCAGAATCATATAAAGGAGTTTGAGGTTAATTGAATGTGTTTTGCAAACATAAATCATCTGTCTAACTGATGCGAATGAGGAACATTGGAATTTAGAAAAAAAAATATATGTTTGTATGAAAGTTGGATAAGATATTTTATATGTAATCGATTAATACTTTCCTAGACAGTTATGTCGGTTTCGGCTCGTCAAATTTAACAACTTTATTTTTTAGATCTTATTAAATTGCTTAATTTTATTGTTTCTTTATTAATATCACTGTAACCATTGAACTGTTTAACAAATGTTTAAATATTAAATTTGTTTTTAAAACCTAATTTTGCATTATTTTCTATTGAGTCTACAGCAAATTCGATGTGATTTATGAACTGATTAATTTTTGGATCTGGTTTCTTGCCTTAACACTATTATGATTATCAGCTAATTAGGGGGATTTGTTCTTACCTGGACGTCCGCCAATGTGGTGATCTTTTGCCAAAGCGAATCCTCGCCGAATATGGAAATCATTTGCATTGAGCTTGAGTTTGTGTGCGATGTGATGCAAATGCGACATAATTGCGGATTGCATATCTCGGCGTCCATTTTGGAGGAGGTGAACCGAATCCGAAGAATCCGCCACGAATCACAAGCACGAGTTTAAGTTCCAATCGGAGATGGAGATGGAATTCAAGTTGCGAACGCAATCCGACAACTTGATGTTACTGCTTGATGAGAAGGAAGCGAAGGAGAAGGCGCAGGTGGAGGCGGAGGCGTTGGTGGAGGAGGCGTGTAAGCAGCCAGCCGGCCAGCCAGCCAGCTGCATGCCAGTTCTTCTCCTTAACGGGCGTCTCGCTCCCGTTAGTTAGCCGCGCTCCCGCTGCGACGACATCGGCGCGGGCACGAAATGGGAGTCCTTTCGCAAAGCAAAAAACGAGAAACGGAAAAAAAAAAAAGTAACAGAAACAGAAGCGCAACAAGTGGCACGCCAAAGAGTTCGAATGTTCACCAAATGTGTTTGTGTTTTTCTCTTCTTTTTATTTGTATGTATTTATTTTTTATATTTTAATTTTGTTCCCGAGAAAAAAACGACGGAAAAATAGTCACGCGGTTGAAGTGGCGGCGATTTGTGTACTGAAAATGAATACAGAGAACAAGAAACTATTTATTAATAATGAGAGTCGGAGAAATATGTATGAAAAATACATACGACGAACACAAAAAACAAACGTAGACAAAAACTAAATAAATAAAAGTAAGAAAAGAAGGAAAAAAAAAATTGGAATTCAAGAAAATAAAAACACGCACACAATCAAAAACACACACACACACACACAAGCAAACAAACAAATTCCCCCCCTCCTCCCTTCCCTTACCAGGGCCCCTCTTTGTCACCTTCAAGCTACCCAATCTATATATGAGACTCGAGCGTTTTTTATTATTGTGTAGATTCAAAAAACAACAACAACGGTAATACAATTCTTACTGTCGTAGCCACACACAAAGATACGAACTTGATACACACACACATGCACGCGCGCAAACGAAAATAAAATTACACAAAAGAAAACAAGTCAAAACTAAAAAAAAAAAAAACAAAACTTAAAAACATGCACACACACACACAGAGAGAGAGAGACAGACTGTGAGACAGTGAGAAGCGAACAAATAAATAATAGCAAAAATCGTAACGAAACGAAATAATAAAATAAACTCTATGAGCCGGATGACTGCTACTAAAGGAGGGATGCGTTGAGCGCACGTGGAAGGGGAAGGGGCAAGTGGGTTGGCAGGGGGAGAGAGGTGAAGTGAGGTTAACCGCCACAGAAACTACAACGATAAATTTATGTGTTCTCTTGCGCTAGCTATCTTGCTCTATCTCACTCACTGTCTCCCTCTCTTCCTACTCTCTTTGTATATATGCCTTCGAAAAGGGTAAACAAGGACGGTTAAAGGAGTGGGAGTGGTAACGGAAGGGGCGGATGAGGAGGTAAGGTGGAAATTGAGTATAAGCTAGAAGCAGAGAAGTACGCAAAATGCCAAGGGCAATGCATCCTCTGCTGAGAAGAGAATGCAAAACAGCTGCCCATTTTACCCATTTGACTACAAGCAAAACTTTTGCTGCTGCTGCTGTGTTCAAGTTGAGCCAATATATTCAAGCTAAGAAAGTTTGAGAATTTTATATGAATTTCACATACACTCACATACTGTATATACGTATGTATATTTAATACATAAAGAAAATGCAAATAATGTGAACAAGTTCACTTGGCAAAGTTTCACTTAAAAATTACCCAAAAACAAAACGCAGACAAAATCGGAAATCCTTAATCCGATTCCAGATACACTACACATAAACATATACATACATACGTAATTAAAAAAAAAAACACAAACAAGCAATTTTCCAAGCAACTATTTGGAAATGTACTGTATGATGATCGACACTAAAATGCCAATGCGTTTCCTATAGTTGTGCGCGGAATGTGAAATTCCTGTAGTCCAGTTCCAGATTCAGTTCCAAAGACAACGCTTCTTGTACTATTCAAATGATGGAAATCAAGCATAACAACACAGCAGCAGCAACTGAGAGCAGAGAGCGCAAAAAATTACACACGCACAACAACAGCAATTGCTAAGTCAAATTTGGATGCGATCGCTCGGCTTGCTGGGATCGCGATGAGAAGAAGAAGCAGAAGCATAAGAAGAAGGAAATCATAAGATCTGGAAAAACTGCAGCCAAGTCTCAAATAGTAGAAATAAGAACATGCAATAACTACGCGCAAACGTTTACATTGACTCACACACACACACACACACACACGCATACAACATAGAGTGAACAGCAACGACCTGGAAACTGGAACTGAAAACCCAACCAATTTGCAATACATATTTGTACGACGAGTACTTGTACGACGATGACGACGACGACATCATACAATGTACAATTCCCGTCGTCGTCTCTTATTTCTTGTCTGAATATAATAACTACAATATACACGTTAGTAGACTTACATACATACATAACTACGTATTACTTTATATGTTTGTTTGTATGTAGGAACATGTATGGAATATCTGTATAATTTATAAGCACACACACACACACACATGTTTGCATTTATGCCCTGCCCGCATATGGTATATTCAATCGAAGCCCCCTCAACACCCCCACCCCTCGGTTAGCTCCCTCTTCCAGCCATTAGCATTCATTGTGTTGTCCAAGTCGAGTCTGCAGCTCAACTTTGCGTCTTTTGTTTAGAGTTTAAAATAAAATTAAATAAAATTGAAACCATAGTAAAGAAAAACAGCAACAGCAACGCTAGCGTCGACGCCAACTTCGACAGCGACGGCGACGTCTTTGGCAGCGTCGCTCGCGGTTAACAACATATGAGGAAATATTACAATTTACAACAACAAACAAGATTCGTACACGCGAGAAGAGAAGAGAAGAGTGCAGCATGGATAATACTAGTTGAAGACAAAGAGCGAGAAACAACAAAACAGCAACCGCCGGCATCAGCTAAGAGTTCCAAACGACTTAAGAGAACAAGAGAGCCTTACAACTAAATAGTAATGGCAGAAAAGTCAAGAAACTCAAAATTTGTTGTTGTTGCTGCTGCTGTGTGTGTGTTTCAATGTTGCTGGTGCTGTTGGCCCGTTTGTTGCTTTAGTTCTTTTCAGCGTGCTAAAATCGTAGTCGCAGCCAACTATTAAAGAAATAATAATAACAACAAGAACAACAACACCAGCAGCAGCAACGAAGAGACGAGAAAAACAAATACTCGCTACTTACACTTACTATCCATATCCATACTATAACAACTATACACACACACACACAAGCAACTCACTTAGCGTGCATGTGTGTGTGTGTGTACGTACATTTAATACTAAACTCAACTCTTGTCGCCGTCGTCGTTGGGCTGTGTGCTTTAACTTTTTTTATTTATTTTTTTTAGCTATTGTACAGTTCTACAGAAAATTTATACAACGCACGGACGGTGAGTGGTGCTGCCAAGGCGTGGCTGCGGGGGGTGGGCTGTGGGCGGTACGTACAATTTAATATTTGTGAGCATATTTGCGGACAGCTAGCGAACATAACACAAACAACAACAACTAAAAGAAGAGGAAGGGATAGAGGAGGAAGAACGCTGAAGACTTGGAAGAACACATCGCTAAGAACGAAGAGTTGTTGGCGAACTGATAGATGTACACACACACACGGCAGGCGTACATTGTTGCTTGGTATGTGTGTGTGTGCGCACTAGATAAATTTTAAACGCTGTCGTTGACTTAGAAAGTATATATTGAAAGAAATAGTACGCTTCTTCTTATACTCTGTGTACCCGATAGAATGCGCGAAAAACAGAGACAAGGTAGTGCGCATACAGGAATTTTGTTTGTTTGTGTGTATGTGTGTGATAGAGAAGGAGATGAAGACATAATGTTTAACAACAGCAACTTCAGTGTTTCAGTGTGCAGATGTATAATTATTCCCATATATGTAAGGTCAAATTATTTGTCTTTTGAATGCACAAAGAAAAAAGGCCATTGTAGTTGTGTATATTTATTCTATATATTGGTATATATTTTTAAGAAAGAGTATAACATATTTTGCGTACCTTGTTTGCATATTCAATTGGTAATCAATTGCAGAAATTAAAAATTGCTTGAATTGTATTAAGTTTAGTGAAAGATTGATCTGTTTTTTTCCCCAGTGGGAAGCTATGTGTATATATTTATATATATATATATATATATATATGTGTGTGTGTGTGCGTGGTAATTACTAGCGCACGACAATGAGAGTCTCACCGTGGAACAATAATTTACATGTACTTGCTATAACAATGGGTCCGGAAGAAGAGATGTTAGCTTAGTGTGTGTATGTGTGTGTATGCATATATTTATTAAATTATAGGTGGGTGGAAATATCAAGATGCAGAGATAAATACAGTGAGAGAAAGACAGAAAGGGAGAGATAGAGAGAGCAAACGCGAGTATTTGTTGGGGAAGTGGAAATTGAACACCTACAAAAAGTACAATTGAGTGTGTATGTGTTTGTGTGACCATACAATGATGTAAATGTATGTAAGTATTTGTGTATACCATTAAAGACTCAACTTGATCCAACTGAAGATTGACAATCGCATCATGCGTTATGTGTGTGTGTGTACAAATAGGTGTGGTCCCAAAACCAGAATTAAAACCAAGCAAAAAGAGTTTAATAGCATGGCTTGCTATATCTTTATGTATGTATGCATGCATGCACATGTAATCTTATATATATATATATATATATATATATATATATATGTGTGTGTGTGTGTGTATATACATTTGTATATTGAGTGATATTCAATCGCTTATCGGTTTAGAGTTGTAGCCAAATTGTGTAAAAATTTTCCGCGTAACAGACGAAAGTCATCAAAATTATTTGTATATTGATTATATATATACAAAGGCAAAGTGGTACGGTTTATGTTTCTCTCAAACCCAAATAAATGAGAAATAAATAAATTCTGCAGAAATGGAATTGGATATAGCAAAATAATAAAAATTTTAAATAAAAAAAAAGACAGTTGCGATTAAACAAAATAAACATAAAAGCATATACTACACACACACACATGTACGCAATATATATGTGTCGCTGAAAGATGGGAATTTCAAGAATGCGCCAAAGCGAGCCAAAAATAAACATTGGTGATAATGACGATTATGATAATTCCAATGATGATAATGATGATGATGATGATTACGGCAACGACGAACATGTAACCCACGTAGGAGGAGAATGCACGGCAAGATACA
Organism: Drosophila longiperda; assembly: GCA_035042125.1. Lineage (NCBI taxonomy): Eukaryota > Metazoa > Arthropoda > Insecta > Diptera > Drosophilidae > Drosophila > Drosophila longiperda. The sequence continues at coordinate 320,893 of JAWNLV010000118.1, forward strand.
TGCTAAAGCAGCATCAAGCAACAGAAGAAGTTAAGCCAGTAACAACTTAGTCGCCAGATCTGACGACTACCCAATACTCTGTCGTTGCTTGCTGCACAGGAAGTGCTTTTTCGCACGTTAAACATTTTTTTTTGGAAGCGATGAAATTTTAAATATAATTGTGTTTTTTTTTCCATAATTGATTATATTTCTAATAAAGAACTTTGCGAATTGAAAGTATTTAATCAATGTGACTGTGATGCGTATACGCTCCATTGTAATTTTGGAATAGTGTATTGTAAAAAGTTTAGCAAGAACTGCACACCAACAATAGCAAAAGATGCGTGTGGGCGGTGGGTGTGCTTAAAGGAACGGAATGAAATGGAATAGAATGGAAAGGTAAGAAAGATGCCAGAAGCAGGAGCGAGACAGGCTGAGAAGTTGGGAAAATAAAACTAGACGAAAACTTGGCAATGGCGCAACGGCAGTGAAGATAAACAGAAGCACACACACACATAGAACGATAAAAATGGGAGAACTGGGCAAACTGGGAACTGGGAGCAGAACGCAGCGCATAAAAAGTAGCAGGCGCATAGACAAGTTTATCACAGCAGGCAGGCAGGCAGAGCCATAAATGATGCCAAAACCAACAAGTCCTCTCACCTATACATACATAAATATATATATTTATGTATATATATATATATATATATATATATATATGATAGATATATGTATTTATGCTGTGCAACTCTCCACCCAGTTCTCAGCCTCATCATCATTATTATCATCAGCGTTCGACGTCATTAATGCAACGCAATGCAAAGTTAAACCGCAAGTAAGAGCAAAAGAAAAATCAACTACATCAATAGCAAGTCGCACTTGAAATGCCCTAACCTAAATGTGACCTATAACAAAAGCAACAACAAAAGCATTCAAGCAGCAGCAGCAACAATGTAGAAGCATAGAAAGCTAACAAAACATACAAGAGAAAATACTATTTCCAAACTTTTTTTTTTGCTGTATTGCATTTCGTTCTTAACTGGAAGGAGTGAGCAAGCGAGCAAGTTGCTGCTGCGGTTTGGGGACTGGCTTAGCTTGCGGAGCAGGCAAAAATCAAAAGAGAGGCGGATTTAGAGATAGAGAAAGAGAGTGCAGCCAGAGCGATTAATATACACGTGCAATAAATGCAATTACCGCACTCTCTGCTTGAGTGTGTGAGCGAGAGAGTGGTAGTAAGTATGTCTGTGTGTGAGTGAATGTCTTTGTGTGTGTGTGCGCCTGTGTTTGTGCATGTTTTATAATTTTATGTAGTTTTTTTTTTTTCTTTTTTATTGCAAGTATTTGGTGAGTGTATATAATCACTTTGACATGCACGTTGTTGATAAGCCAGAAAAGGAAGAAGTAACTGAGATCTTATCTTTAAAAAAATAATAATAACAATGCATATGCAGGTATGTAAATACTTATGTTTGTATATGTTCACATATATGCATAAAGATGCACAGTAAGTTGAGATATTATTGATTCACTTTTTAATTATTTCTTGTGCAAATTTTTGTTTGTTTTACATAATAAACATTAATAACTGACTATATTTAAAAGTTGGCAACATCTTTATTGTTTATAATATTTGCAAGTTGCAAACGTCTGGTTATCTGTTAACTAGTTTATATATAATAAATTCTATTGATCTAATTGGGTTTTTCTTTCTCTAATATAGTTTATATTTTCAAATTTTTATATTTTTTTTTAATTTAAGCAATTTTTTTGTGTTGATTGTCTTTAGTTGACAATAAATAATGATTTGCACTACTTTGCTCGAGGACTTTTTTTTAAATATATAGATAGATACATCAAATTACACCTGTTGTCAATATCGCTATCAATAATTGTTTGTATATATTGTTGAATAAGTTCAATTCGATATTTCTCAATATGGCGGCAGCACCTTCTGGTAGCAGGGCAGCGTATTAAAAGCTTCGGTGCAACTGATAAAATGGAATACAAATAATAATGCTCCTTCTCGCTCTCTCTCTCTCTAGCATATTACTTTTTATGCGTTCACAAAAAACTTGAGAAGCGAAAAACATAAACCGAACGACATTTTCTGTATACGCGCTGCAGTCGCTGTTAGCGTCACTGTCGCGGTCGCCGTTGCCGTTTGTTTGAACGCTGCAGTTGCTGCACTTACTGTTGTTATTTTATACGTTTTCTTACTGCACACATTTATTTTTTTTTCTTCATATGCATTTTTATGTGCGTGTCTATGTATGCGAGCCTGTGTGAGTGTGTGTGTATGTGTGTTGCCTCGGATCAAATTTGTTGAATTGTTTATTTAGTACACTGTTGTCGTTGTTTTTTTTTTTCAGTTATTGTTATTATCGTTAGTTGCAGTTGCATTCGCTCTCAGAGCTATTGTAGTTGTTGTTGTCGTTGTTGCTTTGCCTGCTCATTCGTGTACATTCTGTCATTTACCGTCTCGTTCGTTTTTGGTATTTGTAAATTACATAAATTGTCTTGGACTATAAATTACGGGAAGATTATTATGGATTGCTGGTTTGGCTTTGCTTTGTGCATGTGCGTCTATGTGTCTGTGCGTGTGTGTGAATATATGCATGTGTTGCTAGTGGTTTTTTTGTTGCTGTTGGCTTGGTTTGGTTTTGGTTTTGGATTTGCTGCTTGCATCGATGAAACGAACGCAATAACCACAACAACAACAATGTCTGTTGTGTGTATGTATGTATGTATTTTTATGCTTTTATAGAGATCTGCATTTAATGATACTCTGTTACAAACATGTACAATGTGTGTGTGTGAGTCAGCGAGTAGAGGATGGAAAATGGATATGGTAATGTTAAATAGCAAGTTTTGCATGTGTCGTAAAATGCCAAGCGAAGTTTTTGCTGGTGCTGCTGCTATTGTTGCTACCAGGCAGGCAGACAAAGGCAGGCCCAAAGGATCATTAAAGGAAAGAAAGAGAGAGACAACAAAAAAATGGCTAAATGTGCAAAAGCGGCAAATGCCTTTGAGAATGCGCCTTTTCAAGTTGTGCTCGGGTTTTTTTTTATTGCTTCTGCTGCTGCGCGGCTAGATTTGCAGCAATTGGTAAATCTGCCAAATTCCAGTCTAATTGGATCCACACATGTATGTTACTTCCAATGTATTCCAATTGGTAACTGTATTAGATTTGTGCTGTTTGTTGACAGCTGTGCGCTGATTAATCGATTTTATAAATCGATGCATGGCTAATTCAAAATGCCATTGAGTGTTCCAACAGTGTTCCAACACTGGCACAACCTAAGAAAGTTACAAGTCGGCTACAAGAAAGAATGAAAAGGCGAGGTCACTGTGCTGGAAAACACTAACTTTACATAAACAAATACACATACACAAACGCACACATATGCACGTACATGTTTGTAGAATGGATGCATTAGATATGGACGGGTGTGGGTTAATTATTCATGACACGACACGAAAACGATATTTTGATATAATTAACAACTTCACTTAAAAATTAATTAATATATTTAGCGCTAATAGGACTATTCAATTATATATATATATATATATATATATATATATACGTATATATATAAATATATATATATTTCTATAATTTTTTTTTATTGATCAAAAGGTATATTAATTTAAATTAAAACTTTGTGTTTGTCTAGAATTTTACTATTTTAAATTTATTAAATTTAAAGTTCATTTAAAGTGCAACTGGGAATTTCTGACAATCATCAAATTTCACTTAATTGAATTTATACGTACATATTTACGTATGTCTGTTCGTTTTAACCTGACGTTTTAGTTTTTATCATGTGGGTGATCAAATGCGCAAAGAGCAATAAAACAAATACAAATACAAACACAATTCTCTTCACATTTCTTGGGTATTATCAACGTAATCTCTGCCTCTGTCGCATGCTAAAATACGTGCATACACACGCAAACACACAGACACTCACCTACAGAAGCATACTTACAGAGAGCACAAGCGCTGATTTAACGTAACTATTCCAGTGGCTCAGCTTAAGTGAGCATAGTTAATAGCAAACAACAATAAGAACTAGCGAAAGAGGCAAAAGCAAATGCGAGGCAACAGCGCCGGGGCCAAAACACACACACACACACGACAGCAGTAACAATAACAATAATAAATTGAAGAGTTAAACTAATAACGAAACACACACACACAATATATATATTCACATGTATATAAATATATAAATTTATATATGCATGCATACATATAAATGTTCAGTCATATCTATAACTCAGTATGGTGTTTGTGTGTAAAGTAAACGTAACACAGACACACACGCATATGTACATACCTTTATTTAGTCGAAATTGCTATTTGTTTTCTTCTTCTGCTTTGGCGTGCCTATAGTTTCCTTGCCGTTGTTGTTGTTTTGATTGTTATTGTTGTTGTTTTTGTTTTTTTTTTACTTATTAGTTTTTCACACAAGCAGAATTAATTTGGAATGTGTAAAGTTGCTTTTTATTGTTATTGTACATGTTCGTGTATTGCATATTTATTCATTTTTTCTTTTTTTTTCTTTCATTTATTTATTTATGTATAGTTATTTATTTATTTGAATGTAGACCATATGCAGTCGATGAATTTGTAAAAATGTCTATGTGTAAGCGTATGTAAATACACACAAACATATTACATATAACATACATGTATTTATAATTTGATGTTAGGTGCCGTTTTTTATTTTTATGCTTACATAAATTTCGTTGACAAATCGTTGATTGAATTTGTTCTTTTGCACCTGCTGCACAACGAACTGCACTTTGTTTGGTCGTTAACAAAAAAAAAACACACACACGAAAAAAAATGTATAACATTAATAATAATACACATAAAACACACAGTCGATTAAAAAATTTCATTCAAAAATGTAAACACATTTTAAAAAGCGCTTTTGTTGTTGTCGTTACAGTTACTGAGTTGTTTTGAGTCAAAATACGCCAACTGCGACGCAGCAGCGCTAAACACAAGACGTCCGTTCACGGCAAATATCCAACAAGACAAAACAATATACAAAAAAAAAAGAAAAAAAAAAACAAAAAACATCACAGCACACGATGCACGAAGCTCACAAGGTGGCGCACTTGGTTGAGCATTCAGAGGCAATCTCCGAGAGCGCGCGAATGGTGACGTCACGCTCTTTGAAGTTTACAATAAGGGCCAGATTTGAGGAATACGTCTTATAAATTCATATTTTCTAGAATTGACAAAATACGTGCAATTTAAGAAATACATTAAGTAAATAAATTTGTTAAATTGACATTGAAGAACTATATATTTATGACGTCATATTTAATAAAATTTATTCGTTACCTTGTAAATATTGTGGTATTACATTATGTTACTGTTAGCTCACTGTTAAACTCAATTATTACCAATGTATATTTCGATAACTGCTCATTAAAACGATAACTATTTTTCACGAGAGAACTTTTGAGGCTCGATGGCACGAAACCGACTTCTGCCTTAACAGATTCTGTAAAAGTACATTAGGCGAAAATGTATTCATTTGCGCAACGAACAAATATGGATTAAATGATCTCAGAAAATAGTAAATATGGTCGTTATTATATGAAAAATGTGAAATTGCAATAATTAATGAACTGCCCTATGCCGGGAGTATTGGTGTATAGCTAAAAATATTTATATGTTTATTTGAGCAAGTTTAATAAGTTCATTTCATTTATAAATATTTGAAATATAAAATTGTAAATTAACTTAAATATATCGTATTTATTTAAGCAAGTGTCATTAGTTAATTTAATTAATGAATATTTGAAATATGAAATATTTGTAAATGAACTTAACTTCTAGATTTAAAAACAATAAATGTAAATCGATTAACTTTTGCCCATGCAGCCCTGCGTGGATAAATCTGAGCTGCAACCGTGCCGGCTACATTTTGACAATTGGAAGGGCCCCCCCAAAAATCTTGGAAGTCGCTGAGTGCCAAAGAGAGCGAAACAGAACGAAATGAGCGAAATGAGCAAAATAAGCTTCCATGCGAAATACTGGTGCATGCGTGTTTGTGTGTACGTATGCACGTACCAAGTATATCGTGGAATCGCTTCCAACAGAATTTGGAAGTTTTTTTTTTCCATATTGATTAGTTATGTCGCTTTTGTTGTTTACTCGCTACATTTTTTTGCCCAGTTAAATTGTGTGTGCTGTGTGCCAAAAAACGCGGCAAAAAAAAAAAAAAAAAACGCCCACAACAAAAATACAAATTAACTTAAAACACAAGCAAAAGCCGAGAAAAATTGGTTAGCAGAAAACGCGAATGAAAGAAAAACGCCAAACGGCAATCGATAGGCGCAAAAACCAAATCGCTGTCGCAGCGATCTCAAAACAAAACGGAACTTAAATAAATAAATAAAAATAATATTAAAAAAATACAATAACAACAACAAGAACAAGAACAACGGCAAAGAGCAGAGCACCCACCACCAATCCAATGTCCGCGGGTGTGGGTGGCGGCGGAGGTAGCATAACCACAGAACATCACAGCCGTTTATATTTCCTCAATTCGCCAACGGCGCCGCTGAGTGCCGCCCGCTCCGATCCGTTCTTCATCAAGCCCGAATACCTCAACTATGAGAATCCCATGCACCATCTGTATCCGAGCAACCGGGGCCTTATAGAGTACAACAACTATACGACAACAGTTGCCGCTGCTGCTGCTGCTAGTGCTAGTACAGGTGCTGCTGCTGCTGCTGCCGCCGCTGCTGCTGCTGCTGCGGCTACAGCGACTGCTGCCGCTGCCAACGCCGCCGCTGCTAACGCTGGTGCCTCGTCCGTCTCTGGTGCTGTCACCAGCAGTACAACCAATAATAGTACCAGCAATAACAGTAACAATAACAATAACAGTGAGAATAGTTTTCAGCATTCACAACAACAACATCCACAACAACAGCAGCCGCATCCACAGCAACAGCAGCAGCAACAACAACACCCACAGCAGCAGCAACAACATTCGCAACATCCGCAGCAACAACAACAACATCCGCAGCAACAACAACAGCATCCGCAACAACAACATCCTCTGCATCATCATTTGTCGATTGGGCCGCAGTCGTCGCGGGCGCAGAAAGCAGCGCGTCGACGCAGCAACGAATCGTTGGAAGCGCGCGAACGTCGACTGGAACGGAACGCGGCGAGAATGCGGGACAAGCGATCAAAGGAATCGGACGCCGAATATCGGATGCGACTCGCCAAAAATGCTGAAGCGAATCGTGTGCGGCGCCAAAACGAAAATGAAGTACAAAGAACCCTAAGACTGATGAAGAACGCCGCCCGACAGCGACTGCGACGCGCCAGCGAATCGAACGATGAGCGCAAAAAGCGTTTGGCCAAAGCCGCCGAAAGGATGCGCGTCTCGCGCGCCAGTGTACCCAAGGTGATTAAGCCGCCGCTCGAGGATCGCCTCAAGGGTTACTAAGCGCAAGCAGAACCAGCACCAGACTCCAATCGGACTTCAATCCAATCAGAGTGTAGTGCGTAACTTGTGGAGCTGGCTCCACCAAGTAGCGGACAGTGCATCCAATCAGACACACACATCCCCCCACACACACACACACACTCAAACAGACACACCTATGTAGACAAGGAAGCGAACGAGAGAGAGAAAAAGGAAAATTATAACAGCATCTAATCAAAGGTATATCTTATCAGAAACCTAGCTTCCAAGTAAACAACACACACAAAACAGACCGAATCTAATCAGGAGTAAAAAAATATCTAATCAGAAACATGAAATCCGTTGTGTAAACGGAAACGCAGCTATGGAGAAGAAGAAGCAGCAGCAGCAGCAAATTGTGCGGGCGTACAAGAAATCTGCATTAAAAAGAAGCAAAATAATGCATGTATGACACACACAACACATACATACACACGCACGCACACATACATTTGCATGTATGTATGTGTGGGGCAGCAACGTCGTCGTTTTAGACAGCAAAAAAAAAAAAAACAAAAGGAAACGAATGAAAGAAGAAGAGAAAACATCTATAAATAATACATATATATATATATATATATAATGAAAAAACATATGCATATATAACAATTACACACAGAGAATAACAACAACAAAAGGAAAGGCGCCTAAAAAAGGAAGTGCCCTAAAACTAGAAAAGAGAAAACAAAAAAAAAAAAACAACAGGCAGCTATACATAATAATTATAATAACAATAATAATAATTATCATAATAACAATGATAAATGGAGAAATGACACTTTTTTCTGGAGTTAGCAAAGTGTCGGCAATTTTTTTTTAAGTTAAAATTTAAACAAAGATGAAGTAAAAAAAAACAACAAAAAAAGTATTTTTATAATGCATGCATTATATTCGTACGATATATATTAATATAATATATATACACAAAACACAAAATATTATAATATACATAGATACACACAAACACACACACACATAGGAAATAGTCAAGTGTAAATGTATGCACGTCACTCAGCACACACACATGCACACATGTGAGAGATACACACACATGTGGTGAAGGAAAAAGCAGAACGCGCGAAAAACCCCCAAAAGCAATAGTTAACTTCATCCCCATATGTACACACTTCCACACACACACGCACGCACACTTGCTCACATATATGCTTGCATGTATGTGTGTTGTTGTTGTGGTAGAATTTTTTACCTGAATTTACATTCAAACTAAATTTGCATTCTTTTAATCAGCAATTGCCGTTATTTCGTTGCAACAGGTGTCACCACCACCATCTGGCGGTTAACAGTTCAAGTTACCTCCCAAAACATCACAATTTAAACATTTCCGCCGAAAGTGCAATAGCAACAAAAAATCCTCATTGTGTATGTATGTAAGTGAGTGCGTGTGTGCCCTTCTCATGCTGCAATAAAAAGGCGCGAGCGGACACAAATCTATTCTCACCATCAATCCACAGAGGATTATGTGTATACACACACACTCACTCCCACATACACACATACACAAACACATATGCTATATCAACATTAAAAGCCTCACGCCCCCACCCCCACCATCACACAGAACCCAATCAGAAAAAAGCACGCACCCTAACAAAGAACAATAAATGAGCAAATTAACAAAAAAAAATACAAAAAAAAAACGAAAAAAGGAAAGGTAAAAAATATATATATTAAACGTACCACTTAAGTTCTAGTCGAAATTTCAAATTGTTTTTTCTTACTATTTTTACCCAGACCTTCCAACATATTGTTTTGATGTAATTTTATGAAATACATTTTATGTAATTGTAATATTCTATGTACACTAAAAAAAAAATCAAACACACACTCAAACAAGAAAAAAACAACACAAAAGCAAACGAAAAACAAAATGAATACTTGAATAAAGTTGCATTCACAATTTTTAAATGGCCCGTTTTAATATTCATCGGAAAGACTCAAAATGAGTTTTTAGCTTATGTTAAACAGAATTCAAATTTTGCACCCATTTTGTGATATATCGGAATCGATCATAACGCCAACGGCGTGGCGCGCAATTATCGTAATGGTTATGGACCTATCGAAATAGCGCAAAATTCTATCGATAGCATTACAATGGAAGTGAAATCTATCGCTTATGCTAAATGCATACATACACACACATAAACATCCAGTTGCCTTCCAATTTCCAGTTGTATTTATTTTTTAATGTGTTGTTGTGTGCGTTGGTACAGAAAACGGCGGAGCATTTTGCTAGCCGGAGAATTTAGCGCGTTTTTTTTGTTGTTTCATTTGTCAAAAACAAACACAATTACTTTAACAATTTGCGCGCGAACAATTCGACTGATAACTAGTGAAACTTGATGCCTGAATATGGACAGATTGTAGCTATACAATGCTTATAATGTGAAATAATGTACATTTAAATAGGCGTATGCAGAGAATTTCCGAGCGGTAAAACGGAATGAGATAATAAAAGTAGTATTGATGAAAAACTTGCAGCTGATGCAACAATTGTAAGAGAATCGCTTTCAAATTTTTATAAAAGGACAACATTCATATGTGTGTATGTGTTGCACATTTACATACACTTGCTCATGCATATATATAGACACCTCCGCTTGTGTGTGTGTGTGTTTGTGTGCGAGTGAGTCGTGAACGTCTGCCTATGTGTGTGTGTGTACATATAATCATGTGAAAAATCGATTGGAAGCGACTGGAAGCACCGTATAGTCATTGGAAGGCACACAGCGGCGGTGGCGGTAGCGGCGCCAATTGTCATTTACTATCAAGCAAGAAGAAGAAACGTGCGCACGCATCAAAGTGGCCACAGCAAAAAAAGAAGAAAAATAGCATTAAAAGAAACGGTTAAAAATTAAAATAAAGTAAAGCAAGCAACGTTAACTTTTTTATAGTCCCCATACTCATAAAACAAAAAGAAAAGCAGACAAGAACAACAACAACAACAGCCTACAATAAGCGCGCAACTGGCAACTCGGAGCAGACTGTAGTAAAAGGTGCGCAATTCGTTGTTTTTAGCTGAGACACAAACCTTACGTTGTTTTTTTTTTTCACTTGAATTCTGTTTTGTTGCCATCTGTGAATGATTTTTGACATTTGCATGTGCAGGCGGCGCTAGACGATACTAGCAAGAGGAAGCAGACCACAAAAGAAGGCAGCAAAAGATGCAACAGCAGCAGCAGCAAGCAGCATGGGAAAATAGCTGAGGCAGCAACTATCAACATATTTAGAAGCATATTGCAAATTGATTGACATGCCTTAAAAAAAGGGTGATGCGCAAAACAGAATCCGAAACAGCAGCAGCACACAGCAAACAACGAGAGAACAGCGACGGTAAGCGAGAAACCGAGAAAGAGTAAAAGAGAGAGATACAGTAGCAGCAGCAGCCAAAAGTTGTTAAAGACGAAAACGCACCCAAAAAAGAAGAAAAAAAAACATATATATTTATTTATATATGTATGCATTACACGGACCGAGAATTAGCGAGACATCAGTCGTATGCATGTGTGTCGGAGTGTATGTGTGTGCGTGTGTGTAAGCATGAACAGCGATAACGATTACGATAAACGATATTTAGTCGCATTTCTTTTTATATAACTACTAACGCCGAATCCCAAATTGCGAAGCAGCAAACAAAAACAAAAAACGAAAACGCAACGAGAACGGCTGTTAAATGCGGCGACCAAAACGCCAACGTATTTGTCGCCCGAGCAGCAGCAGAAGCAGTAGCAGCAATAGTTATCGATATTATCAAGAGCAGCAGGATATCGCTGATTGTTGACTGGAAGTGGCAGTGGCAGTGGCAGTGGAAGTGGCAGCGGCAGCGGCAGTGCCTTGCTGTTTATCGTTCGTTTTTGTGTATACCGATCAACAAACAAACAGGCGACGATCAAGCAACGATTTGACGACAATTTCGATTGTTGTTCAGGCTTTGCCAAATAATGGAACCAGATCCCAATGGGATAAAGATAGAGCCGACACTTGACCATCATCAGCAGCAACAGCAACAGTACGCGACACATGTGCTGGCAATAAATGGTCCAAATGCGCGCCTTCTTATCGACCATCCGTCAGCGTTGTTGGTACCATTGTCGACCCATCAACAGCAACAGTTGCAGCTGCAACAGCAGCAGCAACAGTTTCAACAACAGCAGCAGCAACACCATCACCTACAACAGCAACAACAACAACAACAGCAGCAGCAGCAACAACAACAGCAACAACAGCAGCAGCAACAATTTCATCAGCAACAATTGCAAATAACATTACCCGCTTATTCACAGCCACTCTCGTTAAAGCAACAACCGACCCCAATACCGCTGGGACTCGCCTCCAGCGTCAGCTCGAGCAGCACACAACAGCAGCAGCAGCAGCAACAATCGCAACAGCAGCAGCAACAACAACACCATCATCATCATCATCAGCAGCGGTGGAACGAGAGCCCCGAGGCACGCGTACGCCGTTTGGCCCGCAATGCTGAGAGGATGCGCGAGCGGCGACAGCGTGAAAGTGAAGACGAATACCGCAAGCGTTTACTGCGCAATGCGGAGGCGAATCGCCAGCGACGCCAAAACGAATCCGACCTCGAGCGAGCCATGCGTCTGGTACGCAATGCGGCGCGTCAGCGCCTACGACGCGCTATGGAATCACCCGATCAGCGCTTAAAACGACTCTCCAAGCTGGCCGAGCGCATGAGGATGTATCGCGCCAGCGAAACGGCCGATCAGCGCAAGATCCGATTGGCGGAGATGGCGGCGCGTGCCCGTCAACGCATCGCCAGCGAATCGGTGGAGGATCGCAAGGAAAGACTGAGAAAGCTGAACGACTATGCGAAAAAGGTCAGAGAAAAGAAAAAGATTTACAAACAGGTGCAGGTGCATGCAGGCGTGCCACTGAATTCGTCGTCGTCTTCATCGACCAATTCGACCAATTCCAATTCACTGACCGCGCAGCCGCAGCAGCAACAGCAGCAGCAGCAGCAGCAGGTGCTTGCCGTGGCAACAGCAGCAGCAGCTGCTGCCGCCGCCGCAGCCGCAGCAGCTGCAACCTCATCCTCCGTAGCTGGTCCAGCCAATTGTAATAATGAGCATACTATTAATTTAAATCAGGCAAACGTCTCGTCAGCGCCTGCAACCAGCAGCAGCAATAGCAGCACCAATAACAACAATAACACAACGACAGCAGCATCGGCAGCAGCAACTGTTGCCGGCGATGGCCAACAGCATCTGGTGACAGCAGCCCCAGCGGCTGCCTATCAACAGCATCAGGCAATCGAGTACATGGGCCAAAACATGTTTATAGCGCCCGGCATGCTGCGACCCACAATGCAGCTCAAACAGGAGCCCCAACAGCAGCAGCAGCAGCAACAGCAGCAGCAACAGCAGCAACAGCAACAGCAGCAGCAACAGCAGCAACTTCAACTCCAGCAACAGCAGCAACAGCCACGTTACTCGCTGGGCGCCCAGCAGCTAATCGATGGCGTTGCCGGTGGCAGTGGGTCAGCCGAAGCAGGCAGCATATTTGTGCAACAAATCTATGGCGAGGAGCCGGGCAAAACTGGTAAATTGCTGCAGACGCATATGCCGCACTTTAGCATTGCCAATCAGCTCGAGTTCTATAAGCAGAAATACGCCAATATGGTGGAACTTCAGGTGCGTATGCAGACTAAAACGCTAGACTAGCCAGAGATTAGCCAGAGAATCACAGCCAAAGCCAGAGATTAGCCAGAGAATCACAGCCAAAGCCAGAGATTAGCCAGAGAATCACAGCCAAAGCCAGAGATTAGCCAGAGAATCACAGCCAAAGCCAGATATTAGCCAGCGACGCGCATACAAAAAACTACAAAAAAAATAGACAAAAATAAACAAAAGATGAGCAGAAGAGAATATTCAAAAAATAAAGAAAGAAAAAAATAAAAATATATTTTGTATATAAAGACGAGATGATATATTTATATATATATATATAGATATATGTATATATATGTGCAAATAAAGTGAGCTTAATTCTGAGAGAAAGAAAGAAATTAAAGTTAACAAATTTTGTTTTTGATTTTGTATAAAAATATTAACTTAATTTTGGTATATAAGAAATGGAAATTCATTAAAACAAGAAGGAAATTTGTCTCTTACTATTTAGTTAGTCTGTCTCACTTTACAATTAGCTATATATATATATATATATAGAAATTATATATATGTTGATATTTGTATATAGATTTTGAATATCTGAATATTTGAATAATTTAATTGAAATCGTAATTTCTTCCTATTCTAACGTGCAACATTCTTAGGGGTATTTTTTTTTTTTTTATATAGAACTTGAAATTATATAACTAAAATTAGTAAACTTTTTATAAGCTCAAAATTAGTTTTGATCTGATATTTGATATTTCATAAAATGTAATATTTTGATTCGACTCGACTCGAAAATTCTTAAAGACATCATATAAATAGATATATGGTATATGTATATAGATGATATATAGATACATATAAATTGTAGAAGAGGCGCTTAGAAATATGATTTGGAAGAGTGTTTGAAAAATAGAAACAATGATGTAAAAATAAGAACGAAATTGTTTTATGTTTTGTATGTTGTATTTTTATTAATAATTTTCTTGTTTTTTTTTTTTTTTTTGTATTTATTTCTCGAGAATTGCTGGGAGCTGAAGATTAAGCTCATGCAGCTCTTCCTGCGAACATAACCTGAAACATAATATTCTCTTTCTCTTTTTTGGATGATGCTTGCAGACCGGCAACGAGACGACCGATAACAGCGGGTCTGTTACACTGGGCCAGAACGAGGCCAAGGTGATTGTGGCCGCCGCCGGGGAGCAGAAGGCGCTTAAGCAGCTCGGACAGGCGACGACGACGACAACGACCCAGCTATACAATCAGCTACCCTATCTGGCCACCTTCCCGGCAACGGCCAATAGTAGTGGCGGCACCACAGCCACCGGCACAGTTACTGTCACCGGTGGCGGTGGCACAAGCGCCGGCGGCGCCAATGGCACCGCAACGGCCGCCTATTATCCCATGTATCACAATGGCTTCCAGTTGGGCATTGGGCCGAACACGGTGCCCCCGCCGTTTACCCCCGTGCATTTTGCGAACGCCAGCGGCGGCAGCAGTCCGACAGCGGCGACCGGCCAATATAATCTCTTGACGTCGGCGCCGGCGGGCACTAATCCCACGCTGACTGTCACCGGACTAGATCAACAGTCCCAGCAACAGCAGCAGCAGCAGCAGCAGCAACAACAGCAGCAGCAGCAGCAGCAACAAACCCAGCAGCAGCAACAACAGCAGCAGCAGCAGCACCTGGTGCAACAGTTCCCGAAAGTGGGACGTGGAAGGCCGCGTAAGTCGAACCTGTTGATTGTGAAGGAGGAGCAACTGAAGGCCAATACGCTGCTGGAGCAGGAGATCAATCAAATGCTTGCCGCGCCGCATTTAACGCATCGACGCGGTCGCCCCCAGTCCATGGAGCATGTTCATCATCAGATCCATGCACATTCCACGGCCGATGGTGATGGCATTGTGCAGCAGCAGTCGGCAACGCCGCGACGCAGTGGCGCCAACAAATATGAAACGGAGGATGAGAAACGCATCCGCTTGGACAAAATGGCGGCACATCAGCGGGCGGTCCGTGCAAATGAATCGCCGGAGCAGCGTACGGTTCGATTGCAGAAACTGTCGGAGCGAGCGCGTCTGATGCGTGCCCAAATCCGCGCCACCGAAAACGTTGAGGAGCGCAAGGAGCGTCTGTCCAAGCAGGCGGAGTATGCGCGACTGCGACGGATGCGCAGTCATACGCCACGTCGGAGCAGCAGCGCCAGCACCGAGTTTCATGCCAAAACCGAGGAGGAGGAGGAGGAGTCTGCTGAGCAGCTGTATGACAATGATACCGATACTGGCGGCGATTCATTTGCCGTCAAGACGGACACCTCACAAATGGATGGCGATGCGTCCAACGATCAGCAGCAGCAGCTGGCCGCACTCCAGCAGCTCCAACAACATGACCTCCAACAAATGACCGGCAGCCTGCAAGCCCAGCCGCATCACGATGCGATTGTCATCAATCAGCAGCAGCAGCAGCAGCAACAGCAGCAACAGCAACAGCAGCAGCGTCTGGTCAGCCTTAGTCAGCATCAGCAGCAGGGCTACAGCAAGCTGCAGACGACGACAGCAGCTGGCGGAAGCAGCGGAGGCGCTGGTGCCGGTGGTCCTGGCAACGGTGCACCTGAGAATAATGATATGCTTAAGATACTTGAACCGATCATTGTAATGAAGACCAAATGAGGAACGCAAATACGCCGCAGGGGGGCCAACACATCATCAACATTAATGGTAGACAGCGCCAGATATAGCTAACAATATATATATATGTCTCTGTAAGATATATATAAATATATATATATATATATATACATATATATATATATATATATATAAATTTGTATACATATTCATGAGTTATTGTTGGCGTTGGAGACCGCTTCGAGAAAGTGAGTGCAGAATAAGGCAACACACACACACACACACACACACGCACACACACACGCACACACACACACACACACACCGACACACACACACACACACACCGACACACACACACACAGCCAGACACATACACCTCGTCGAGTCAGCCTACCTACCCCACTCCCCCCCATTATCAACCCATATTTCACTTGCCCCTAGCCAACCTCCCTACCCATAAAGTAGTTGCAAGTGTTTTCTAGTGTAGCATATAAATACATATAGATTATATATAGATGGGTATTGTAGGCGTTTTGTACAAAGAGAGTGTTTTGCAAAAAAAATAAATATGTAATTCTTAAGTCACATGTTCTATTTTATTATTTTTTTTTCTATAAGCTGCATAAAACATATGCAGATATGCATAACTTTAATACTATATATATATATATTTGTTTATATACATTTGTATTCTTTTAAAATCTGATTTGAGGGCGTCTTAAAAATCAACTTAATTGTTTACTTTAAGGATACGTTAGAAACAAAGAAACAGAGCGACAGTTAGAGAGAGAGAGTACGATAGAGATAGTAAGCGAGAGAGAGGTAGATAGAGGTAGTGAGCGAGAGCGAGAGAGTTAGCGTGCAATAAACGTATTTCACATGCATCGGAACATGTATAAAGCAGCAAAGCATAAACCAACCAGGACACTGTGAGAAAAGGAACCGTAACGAAACGCACCGACGCAAACACAACACACATCAATAAACACACAACACAAACACACACATACAATACACACACACACACACAGTCAGATACACATGCACTAAACGTATGCATTAATTTTGCAGCTAACAAAGCAAAACACAAAAAAACAACTAAATAAAGTAAAAAAAATTAATAAATAAATATGTATTTGCATAAAAAAATAGGTATAGAAATTGTAACTTTTTGAATTTTTGAAAGTGTAACGGTCGTCAACTGATTACCAATTAACTTTTTATGTAATGTAATAAGCAAAGAGAAAACAAAAAAAAAAAAATTGAAAAAGTGAACAACTAAGCCTAAATTTCATAATAATTTGTAGCCCCTAAACCGAGCACTAAGTAGAAAGTACGTATTAATTTTTAAAAGTAGCAAAAACATACAAATAAATTCTAATGAGCAATAAGATCGCTTAACCATCGATAATTATCGGTCGCACAAGCAAACCCAATCATTAAGCGGGGGGTCTATTTTTTCTTATTTAAATTAGCATTGGTATTTACAATGCTAAAACGCCTCGGCCACACCTGACAATGGATCGAACTATCGCACCAAACAGTGATATTGTTATGGTTATTGGAAAATATATATGCAGCTGCGACAAATCAAAATAACTTATGAATAAATACATATCGACATGTTAAAAAGAAGCGCATGAAAAACGGTTTATTTAGCAATGATACTTCGCAGCCAGTTGTTTAAATTGCCTATAGAAACAGGATCTGCTACTAAATAAATTCGATAATTAAAGGATAAGCCATTTTGAATTACCTGCTGCAATGTTAACAAAGGAGCAGTAGCCAATGTGACCATACTCTCATTACACAAACAATACCGATAACGTGTGGCAGTGTTGGTAAACAGCCGCATACATGCGGCCGATGCATTTTTGTTCGTAAAATAACAGAATAAGTTCAAAATAAATATAATTGAGCTCCTTATATTTATATATTGTTTTGTGTAGAAGCTGCACTTTTTAATAAATATCGATTCCGCTCTTAAGCCATATGAATCTCGATATTTACTCAACAAATTCAATTGTAGCATGAAGTTTACGACGTTGCACAGCGTGGACACCGTTTATTCGGCCGATTCGGTGGAATGGTGCACAGTGGATGAGGCACACACTGGCTATTTTGTGTGTGGCACCTATCAGCTGGTAAATGCGAAGCAAGCCGATGCGGAAAGTGGCGCGCCACAAGAGTCGCAAAATTCGCAGCAGCCCCGCAAGGGTCGCGTCTATCTGTATGCCTTCGATGTGGAGAGCGGCAATCTGAACCAGCTGCAGTGCATCGAAACGGCAGCCATCTTGGACATGAAGTGGCTGGCCGCCAGCAACTCAGAGAGCGGCCCGCTGCTGGCCACAGTCAATGGGCTCGGTGAGGTCGAGATCTACGAGCTACTCACAGCCGAACAGCTTCTGGTGAAACGTGCCAGCTTAACGCTGGAACAGAGCGAAGAGACACCGATTCTAGCATTGGCCATCGACTGGCGACAATGTGCTGACGATGCAGATACTGTGCAGCTACTAGTGTCCGATTCCAAGGGCAATGTCCACCAGTTGCAGTTGAATACGGCGCATCAGAAGCTCAGCCAATTGCACTGCTGGCATGCGCACAATTTTGAGGCATGGACATGCGCCTTTGATCGCTGGTCGCCGCAGCGTCTATTCACCGGCGGCGACGATTGTCTCCTGCATGCCTACGATATGCGCATCAGCGGCACTGATCGCATCTGGACAAATCGGGCACATGGCGCCGGCGTCACCTGTCTGCTAAGTCGTTCAGTTGCCGAGCACCAGTTGCTCACCGGCTGCTACGACGAGGTGTTGCGTCTCTTCGATACGCGAAGCATGAAGAGCAGCCTCGCCGAGCTGAATCTAGGCGGCGGCATTTGGCGTCTCAAGCCGCATCCGTTGCGGAATGATCTTATCCTGACCGCCTGCATGTACAATAACTTTCATGTCGTTGACATAAGCCCGTCCGGCCCGGCCCTGGACCTGGTGGGCACCTACAGTGATCAGCACAAGAGCATTTGTTATGGCGCCGATTGGGCGCCAAATATCAAAAATCTGGAATCGGCAGACGGTGCAAGTGCTGACATTTTCCATATGGCAACCTGCTCCTTCTACGATAACAAGCTCTGTGTGAGCAGCGTTCAAACATAATTTGAAACTATCCACATTTTGTTATCCTAATAATTAAGCAGACAAATTGTTTATAATGACAACAATTAATGTTTTAAATAAATACTTTTTTTATGTTCGTCAGTTTCACATCTAAATTAAAGATTGGGCTCAAAAATACTCACATATTTGCTGGTAGTTTTTAATATTTAATTTTTTTATTTTAGTTATAGGTTTTGCTAATCAAAACTTAATATTCTACATTTTTGTTTCTAACAAATATTATTTTTTAAATAATCTGCATAGTAATTGAAAGTAAAAAAAATACTAAATGCGTTTATTATCTTGTGCTAATAATATCAGAAGTTAAAGGCTATCGGACTGTGTTCAAAACCCTTTCAAATAATAGTTGAATCTAGAATATAGACACATAATTAAAATTAGTTATTATATCTTATTCTATAGATGCGAATGTGACAGATTAAAACAAACCTATCGATATCGAATGTGTAACATACATTAGACATATCGATAGAATAATCGAAATTGTAAACAGACGCGCGTTTATAAAATTTCGCATCAAATTGTTTTTATGTCGAAATGGCTGTAAATAATAAAACTTTCAATAAAATTGAACAAGGACTTGCTGTCGTGCAAACAGCGCTGAAGAAAACATCAAACGCTATGCAGCAAATTGGTGCAGCCATCGAAGATTCCAAAGGGCAGCAAAACACAGTCGCCTCTGCAGCTGAATTCGATGGCGAACTCTTGCAGATGCATGAAGTTGAAGTTGAACACAAACTAATTCTACAACAATTCGATGATATACTTGGTGCGTACAGGACATGTCCAATGCCTATAATCATTTAATATTTTTATTTACTATTTAGAGTGCAACAATAATGAGCAAATTATAGAAATACTCAAGCATAACTTGCATCAATTTGGCTGTAATCTGGTAATATCTTGCGATGCGAAAAATAGGAAATTATATAAATTTGATTTTGGAAACAAACGATGCATAATCGTCACAATGAATGCTTTACGCCCGCAACTCGTTTGTATTAATCCGCACAACCAGAATTTCGACAAACTTAAACAATTTTTAGACGAATCTGGTGATCTAATGGGTTTGCTAAACACCTTTGGAAGTATATCTTAAAAATGCCATGCTTATGAATCCATTAATGTAAATATTACATATAATTTTATAAATAAAATACAATTATGAAAAATTAAATTGTCTTACGAAAATACGACAAAATATTAAGTGGTATGCAAAAATTATATTTTTATATTGATAAACTTGAAATTTATTTGTTTGCCGTCTGCGACTAGAAAGCGTGCAAAAAAGTTTGTAATTTTTATCAAATATTTACATATAAATATATACATATATATGTAAGTATATATTTTAGGTATCACACGTTTTATTTTTGTTTCTTTCATATTTTCACTTTTCATTGTAACAGCGTCAAACAGACCAAAAGTCCAACTCTTCCCAGCATCGCCTAGACGGTGGCGACCACATTTTGAATCCAGTTTAAAGCGCCTCGGATGCGACGCAAGCGTGCGCGAACCAGAAAGCTGCAGATGAGCAGATACTCAACGTAGGCATGACGACCAACGCCGCCGCCGAAGCCGATCTGCTGATCGATGCCATGTCCATTTGGACGACCCTCGCATATGATCTTGGTGGTCAGCGAGAGCAGCCACTGCAGGATCTGCAAAAGCAAGAGATAAACACACATAAATATCGCAAAGAGCACAAGAATTTTAGTGAGAGGGGATTGCTAGTCACCTCGGGACTGCTTGGCATGCCGCCAGCCTTGAGCCACTGCGATGGTGCCCAGAGGAAGAGCTGCAGAACATTGGCAGCAATGTCCGGGCTAAGTCGCTTCGATGGATTCGGATTAAGTATATTGTGGATGAGCTGCTGCAGCAGCGGCGGACACGCATCACACAGTGGCGGCAACTGCTCATGCCTGTAGTCGCTATTCCTCAGCGAATAAGTGAGCTCTCCCTGTGCACGGGCCAATCCGCCCGAGGCTGAATAGAAGGGATTAGGCAGACCAAAGATTTCGTAGGCTAATGCACCGCAGGCCCACAGATCGGCCTTGCTATAGTTGAGCACTGCAAACGGTCCGGGCTGTGTGTTAAAGATCTCTGGCGCCATCAGTGCCGCATTGCCGCCCTTATCGATGTCATTGGCAGCATATGGCAGACGCAGACCGTGCACTTTGTCCGCTAGACAGCAACCAAAATCGGATAGAACCAGCAGCGGCGACTGATCATTTGACTGCAGCTCGATCAGCACATTATCCGATTTGAGGTCACGATGAGCCACACCGTGTCGACTGAGATGGGTGACTGCCTCCAGCATCTGGGCGAGCAGGAGGATTTTGGTGCGTGTGCTCAGCTCACTGGTGTCCAGCAGGCCGCGAAGACTGTGATCGTAACGCTTCATTAGCAAGTACAATGACATGTTCCGTCCATAGCCTTGCGGATTGATCCGCTGCGGCTGTGCAATCGGATAGAGCAGATGGCCGTCGGTAAAGTTGCGCACCTCATCGCAAAAGAAGCCAAACATGCACACAACATTTGGATGTGGTGGCAACGTCAATGTCTGATGCTGCAATAGACGCTCCCATTCCTCAGAACTGGCATTCATGCGACGCTGACGCGCTGGCACCGTCTCCTTGTACATCGCTCGCAAAATGGACAGCGCATTGCTTTGTATATCGTAATTGAACATCATTTTGAGTGCCAGAGGATAACGCTTGATCGAGGTCGGGTCATGGGCCGCAGGCTGTACCAGCTCTTCCGTATAGTCTGATGGCAGACCATGTTGCGCCTCGGCTGGCTGCGGTGGCTGTTGTTCAGCTGCTGTTGCAGCTGTCGTGGTGAGGCCATCCACAAAGACAGCGGCCGCCGTTGGCTGACTGTAATTATAAATGTTATCCACGGATCCGCCAAAATTGTGTACGAATCGCGACATATTCTGTAGGGGCGACATCATCTCGTGATTCCAGTTTGTGGAGCTGCTTAATGTGTTGGCGGCAGACGATGTTGTCGTTTCGCCGCCACTTTTCGTATCCGTTGCGGGAGTCTCCTTGAAACTGGCCGCATATACAACGGCTGCACAGCCCTTGGCAATTGGTGGACCCACCTCAAGTTTGTCAATATTGAAATTGCTATTCAAAGTTTCGGATATCTCGTCGTGATTCCAGGCGGTCTGCAAGCGACTGGCCGCCTCGCGTATCTCCCAGCAAACCCCCTCCAGTTCATCCTCCTTGCTCAACACACCCGAACCAGTGGCGAGGCTGACGCCAATTAATGCAAAAAATGGCGCTGAATCGCCATAAAAGAGTCTGCGTGTGGCTCGCTGACACAGCTCCGCCGAGTAACTGTTTGTCACACGGCTCAAGATATTGTCGATGAAGAGCTTGCGGGCATGCTGCCCAAAGCGAAAGATGCCGCCATTCACTGGACGGCTCGGACTTAAGCGTGGCAACACATTCGCCGTCGGCGGCGGGTTTGCCGCTGAGTTCTGTGAAAGATTAACATTAAGACGTTAAACGATTAACAATTAATGATCAACGAAAGTTAAGATATAATTTTTATCTAAGCTTGACCGACTTTTGGTGCTTTATAATATTTTTGCTGTTGAAAGTTGTGCACTCTTTTTTGAAGTACAAGGATCACAAAGATTTGACCGTTGATGTTCATTCAGGCATAGAATTAATTAATCATAGTTCACACTTACCCGCAGAACATTGACAGATGTTAGGGGAATGCCTCGCTTGCTTCGTGTCTTTAACTGGTGTTGTTGCAAAATGTTGATGTGTATATCACGATTCCAGTAGCTTCCTAGAACGTAACGACCATGTTTAGCCAGTCGTACGGTTAACAGTCTTACAGACATTTTACCAACTGCAGATCGCCCTTATTGTTTCGCGTTTCTTGTTCTTCTCACTCCGAGATCAAGAAGATTGGCATCAAAGTATCGGACTATCGAAGAAGGAAAGTGAAATTAAATTGATTTATATGGCTTAATTTAATGGTGGGGATCACATACTTGTTTTTTATTTGTATTTGTATTTGACCTAGGAATAGATTCGCTTTCGTTATCCATGCACTGTTGCGACAACAGTAGTAATCACAGATCGCAGCCTATCGATATATCGATCAATTGCTGCCTTGAATAGTTTGGTTTTGCGTCGTAGAATTAGCCGCCGTCACTGTTTTATTACAAATATATATGTATATGCATAAATATGTATATAAATATATATATAAAAAATTAAAAATTGGAAAATCATTAAAAATTGTTTAACTAATGATTTGTTGATTTTTTAACTTGTTTAAAAAACTGATAATTTGTTTAGTTTAACTCGCATTGCTGATTGATTTTTCAGTTGTCACTAGTCGTTCAACAGTGTCTGTATTTTTCTCTGCACAAGTAGCTGTGTGTGTTTGTTTTGATATTTATGGACGATTCGCTATTCCAATTTGTGTTAAACATCGATATTCTTATTCGTTTCGGTTGGCTTTTGTGATAGCAAATTAGTTAATCACATCGTCATACAAAATAAACATTGAGAAACCACTTGAAAACTAAAAAATATTAATTCGAATGTACAAAAGAGCCAAAAAAAACTTAGCACCCGAATTTGAGTTTAAGTCGGTTATGCAGTAAAAACAAACAAGCAATTTCACAAACACAATCAGCTGTCAGCTAGTCGTACAGAGCTGCACTGCGATTTATCCACTAACGTTGCTACTTTTTTCGTTGCTGCATCGATAGTAACATTGCATAAACTTATCGATAAGCGATTCAGTTGCATTAGCTATACATTTTATTCAAATCATAAGTTTAAACATAATTCAGTGTTTACACAATTAATGGGGACCCAACATTTTCTTTGGATCAACCCATTCGTTGAACTGTTGCTCAGTCACTCCAGCCTTAATAGCCTCCTCCTTGAGCGTGGTGTCATTCTTGTGCGCCGTCTTTGCTATCTTGGCCGCCTTGTCGTAGCCAATGTGCGGATTCAAAGCTGTCACCAGCATCAACGACTCATTCATGATCTTCGCAATGCGATCAATATTGGGTTGAATGCCCTCAACACAGTGCTTGCTAAAGTTAACACTGCCATCCGCTGCAAATTGGATATTCATTAAAATGACGATGACCAAAACAATATTTACTTGGAGTTACCCAAAAGGCGAATGGATCGCAGAACATTAGACACAATTAATGGCTTAAAAACATTCAGTTCGAAGTGTCCACCAGCGCCGCCCACTGTCGCGGCCACCTGATTTCCCATCACCTGTGCGCATATCATGGTCAAGGATTCGCACTGTGTGGGATTTACCTTGCCGGGCATAATGGAGCTGCCCGGCTCATTCTCGGGCAACTGAAGCTCGCCGAGACCGCAACGTGGTCCGGAGCCCAAGAAACGTATATCGTTAGCAATCTTCATCAAGCTTACGGAAATAGTGTTAAGCATGCCATGCACCTCCACCATGGCATCGCGGGCAGCCAGTGCCTCGAACTTATTGGGCGCTGACACAAATGGCAGCGAGGTCAGCTCGGAGATGCGAGCCGACACCTTTTCGGCGAATCCCTTGGGAGCGTTGAGGCCCGTACCTACGGCGGTGCCGCCCAGGGCCAACTCATAGACGCGCGGCAGGCAGCACCGGATGCGGTCGATGCCATATGTTAACTGCTGTGCATAGCCACTGAACTCTTGGCCCAAGGTCAGAGGCACTGCGTCCATGAGATGTGTGCGACCAATTTTGATGATGTCCTTATAGTCAATTGATTTGCAATGGATCGCATCGCGCAGATAGCACAAGGATGGGATGAGACGTTTGTTAAGCTCCAATCCGACAGAGATGTGCACGGCTGTTGGGAAGGTGTCGTTGGAGCTCTGCGATTTGTTCACATGATCGTTGGGATGCACAGGTTTCTTCGAGCCGAGCTCACCGCCCATTGCCTTGATGGCCGCATTGCTGATCACCTCGTTGGCGTTCATGTTCGATTGAGTGCCAGAGCCCGTCTGCCAGATGACCAACGGGAAGTGTCCTTTGTTGTAGTACATGCCGGAGATAACATTGTCACAGGCAGCGGACACGGCATCCGCTATCTCGGCGTCCATGCCAAATGTCTTATTGACATCCGCACAGGCCTTCTTCAATATGCCCATGGCCTGGATGATGGGTTTCTGAGAAAAATCAAATAAAAAGCTGATTATCGATTTAGATCGAGGCATTTATATTGAGTTACCGGCATGAGTTCGGCAATGGTGCCAATGGGAAAATTGATCACGGAGCGCATGGTCTGTGCGCCAAACAGCTTATCCACTGGCACCTTTAGCTCACCAAATGTGTCCCACTCCATGCGAAACTTGCCATCCTGGTGGGTGTACTAATCATTGGGATTCAATTACATTCAGGATTGTCTTACTTACGCTTTTGTTCTTTTTAGACTGGAGCAACAATGTGATGCTGTTAAGCGTCCTCACAGAACTCCCACGATAGAGCATAATTTTAAGTCAATTCACAATTTAAAAGTTTTCTAAAACATATGCTTCTTAATTTCGAACTAAACTGAAATATATTTTTATTTATATCTACAGTGTATTTGTGTAGATATTTTGACAGTTAAATCAGGTTCAACTTTCTGGTTGGACACAATAACTATTTAAAGGAATTTGAAAAATGATTTGCAATAAAACTTAAAAATTCATCAATTCATCACGTCATAATTTACTTATTATTTTGACCATTGGTGTATTGGTGTATAAATTAAAATGTACCTACTCAAGTGAGATATAATGATAAAAAGGAAAAATGTAAACGAATTATTTTGTCATGAACAAAATGATTTTGTTTCTAAAAATCGCTTGAACTTAATTGATTTTTTTAAAGTATGAAGTTAATTTCATTAAGATTAGTGCTATCTATCTTTAATATTGAATTCTTGCAGTTTTTTTTAGATTATGAGAACCGATCACTGTAGAAAGTATAATCCGACAATTTCATATCTTTTTTTTTCAAACACGATTTTTATTCTCAAATCTGTTTTGAACTGAACACAAAGGAAACTTTGGTTTCCCCGGCAAGCACTTAATCCAGACAATTATTAAAAAGGGTTCACTTTTTGCTTAGATAGTAGACTTTTTTTTTGGTGCTGTTGTTTACTTGGGGCCCAGCATCTCCTCGGGTCGTACCCAGTCGTTGAACTGCTGTTCGGTCAGATAGCCCAGATTAATGGCCTCCTCCTTGAGTGTGGTGCTATTCTTGTGCGCCGTCTTTGCTATCTTGGCCGCCTTGTCGTAGCCAATGTGCGGGTTCAATGCCGTCACCAACATCAGCGACTCGTTCAAGATCTTTGCAATGCGATCCTTGTTAGGCTGAATTCCATTGACACAGTTAGCGGTAAATGTGCGACTTCCATCGGCTGTATTAAGTAATTAATAAGATTTAAGTTGAGAGAGATGATTGGGGACAGATGGCAAGTGAAACTACTTACACAGCAGGCGGATGGAGCGCAGCACATTGGACACAATCAGAGGCTTGAACACGTTCAGCTCAAAGTGGCCACTGGCACCACCCACTGTGACGGCCACCTGATTCCCCATCACCTGTGCCGAGAGCATAGTCAGCGATTCGCACTGTGTGGGATTAACCTTGCCGGGCATAATGGAGCTGCCCGGCTCGTTCTCGGGCAACGAGAGTTCGCCGAGACCGCAACGTGGTCCGGAGCCCAAGAAACGAATATCGTTGGCAATCTTCATCAAACTGACGGCAATAGTGTTGAGCACGCCGTGCACCTCCACCATGGCATCGCGGGCAGCCAGTGCCTCGAACTTATTGGGCGCCGTCACAAAGGGTAGCGAGGTGAACTGGGCAATTTTCGCGGCACACTTCTCGGCGAAGCCCTTCCGTGTGTTAAGTCCAGTGCCAACGGCAGTACCGCCCAGGGCTAGCTCATAGACGCGCGGCAGGCAGGCATCGATGCGATCGAGGGCATAGGCCAACTGCTGGGCATAGCCCCCGAATTCCTGGCCGAGGGTAAGGGGTACAGCGTCCATGGTGTGGGTGCGGCCAATCTTAATGATGTCCTTGAACTCATTCGACTTGGCAGCGAGTGCATCGTGCAGCGTTTTAATTGCCGGCTTCAGATTGTTGTTCAGCTCCAGGGCCACTGAGATGTGTATGGCCGTAGGGAAGGTATCGTTAGAGCTCTGCGATTTGTTCACATGATCGTTGGGATGCACTGGCGTCTTGGAGCCCAGCTTACCGCCCATCAGTTCAATGGCACGATTGCTGATAACCTAAATGGACACACACTGTGAGTACAGCATACAAACAAATAGTTCAACGTTGATCCATACCTCGTTGACGTTCATGTTGCTCTGGGTGCCGGAGCCCGTCTGCCAGATGACGAGGGGAAAATGATCGTCGTACAACTTGCCGGAGATGACATCATCCGCTGCCATCGAGATGGCCTCGCTAACCTTCTGATCGAGTCCAAACTCCATGTTGACCTCGGCGGCGGCCTTCTTCAAAATACCCATTGCCTGAACGACGGGTTTCTATGGGAATTTCATACAAATCCAGATGCAGATACAAATAAATATGAATATGTAGTTGGTTTAGCTTTCGGGCTACTTACCGGCATGCGTTCCGTCGTGCCGCCAATGGGAAAGTTGATCTGGGAGCGCATTGTCTGTGCGCCATAATATTTGTCAGCGGGCACCTTCAGTTCGCCAAACGTGTCGCTCTCCACGCGATACTCCTGTGACGCCTGTCAATGATAATTCATTTAGTTAAGGACATTTAATTTCTGTTGTGTTTGTGTGTTCGTGGCATATTATGCAAATGTCTCAGCTGACCATTGTGTCCGTTTTGACTGCTCGAAATCAAATAGCTGCGGTTGCGATTGCGAACGGGTAAATATTGAATCAGATAAGTTGCCACCGTCGGCGAAAAATCAAAAGTAAGAGTTGGCTCAACAAGTGCTCTTAATCGCGCCAGCACGACTCTCAAATGCCCTACATATTCTCTGTATACAGCTAAAACATAATGCAAAGCAACATTTATTTGAAGCAAATGCTCACCTATAAGAAGATAAAGACAGAGAGCGTAAGAGATATAGAGTGAAAATTAAACTTTAACCATTTTCGATATATATATATATTCATTCAAGTGCAGCGCATTGAAAGTGCGTTAGTGCTTAACTAATGCCTTGAACGAACCAAGTGGGGCGCTTTTGCTTCTCAGCCAGGAAATGTGTTCATGTGTGAATGATTACAAGCCTATCTGTGTGTGTGACTACACTCACACATGAGATATTTACAAGCAAGTGTTAAAAGGAAATAAAAGAAAACAATAATTTATAAGAGAGAGCAAGCGAGAGAGAGATAGTAAAGCTAACGATAAATGGTATTTAGTGAGATGCCAATCTGTGTGAATTTTGGACAACGCATCAATCGCTTTAGACTTCAATTAGAATATCATCAACCGATTCAATTAACCGGTTTTTTTTTTGACAAAACCTGTATAATTGCCAATTTGATTGTGTTTGTGAACTAAAACTCTGGCCGACTTGCAACTGGTTTTTGCGAAAACATTTAAAAAGTAAGAGTACACACACAAAATGAGTTTAAAATCAGTGTATGCGAGCAGAGATTCTGATATTACATTTAATATAACTCAACTAATAATACATAACTAGATCTCAATCAGCATAAATTTAATTAAATAATGAATGGATTTGTGGTATAGGCAATTGATTGCAATACAATATCTGTGGTAAGTCAATAATTTGTCAATATAAGAAAAAGGACAGAAATATTAAATTGAAAATTCAAATGTGTTTTGATATTCCACAATAATAATAATAGCGCGAACAAATTTTGACTATAAACCCATACCTTATCTTTATTTATTTAATTAAAATCAATCAAATTCACCAAATTGATTGTATTCCAACATTTGAAGCTTAATATCCAATTGAACTTTACTTTCATTGATTTCTTTAAGATTCATATCTTCAAATTCTCATTTGAACGAACGGATGGCGGCAAATTATCTAGTTGGCTCTTATCGTAAATACTTTTCACAACTGTAGTTTCTTCATCTTCTTGAATGCAGCTCAACTTGTAGAACTCATTTCTAATGTTTGTACTATTTGCCAATATCGTCATTAAGACCATTAGAAATTTCTTGAGTATCGTTTGAATTGGCTTTTGCACATAATTTGTGTATAAATGCAATTTGCCAATTAGTGACTGTAACTGATTATGAAATGCCGGCAAATGTCCCAGTAGTGATTCAAATTGAAAGTGTTGTGGACATGTCTGTGCGCGTTCGTGCGGATGTTCAACAGTTTAAGTCCGTCTCAAGGTTCCCTCCCAACAGCTTGATGGCCAATGAAAATATGGCCAAGAAGACAATGCAGGCCAAAACAGATATGGAAATTACATAAGTGCATATCCAACAATAAATCTTCTTACCATGCGAACAGCGTAAGCTGCACTCGTCCATGGTTTAGTCATCTGTTGGACGCCACGTAGCGTGGAGCGCTGCAAAAGCGGTAGCACCATTTTTTTTTTAATGTATTAATAGTAAAATACAGCAGTTGCAACTATATGTAAATTCCGCGAAGATTTCACGGCACCAGGCAGGCAAGCACAACAAAAACACCAATTACGATAGACGATAGTTAAGTTACTGGCAATATATCGATAGATTTTGTTTTGTCATTGTATTGAGCAGTTCAGCGAAAACAAATAATTTTGTAAACCTTTTAAATTATGCTGTCAATTTACAGGTAAGTATTTGTTTGTATATGCGGAAATATTAGTAAAATAATTATTTCGCCGGCTGAATTACTTATCGAATAAAAATATCGCCCATATCTAATGAACAGCTGTCACAGCTGTCTGTCGAATTGCTGGTAGGCGAGAGAGTAAATTGCTGTGTATAAATTGTTAATTCTAAAGCAATCAACGCCTACGGCCACACAATGTCAGCGTTAATAAAATCTCTGTGCCTGGCCAAAAAGCTGAGCGCTTCGAATCCGGCTCTGCCGCTTCAGATAGCCCGCAATCGTGAGTAGAGTGCATTTTAGTTTCCAGTTTTGCTCTTTTGTTTACGTAACTTTTGAGCTGTTTTGCGAATGGGCTTTACCGTTATTTCCAAACATTCACAGTTGCTGGCTGGAACAAGGACTACAAACCGGCACCGTACCCAAAAACTGAAAAGGAACGCGAGGCGGCTGCCAAGAAATACTATCTACTGCCAGAAGAATACAAACCGTATGTGGACAATGGCCTGGGCTATGGCGACTATCCCCACGTTGGTGGCGGACTTGGCATAGAGAACAAGGATAGCTATTATCCCTATGACTATCCCGAGCACAAGCGCAACTTGCACGAGCCAGTGAGTCAATGTATTTACGCCGCAACTGTACTATATTAATATGACGTTTTGGTTTGGTTTACTTAATAGATTTCAGCTGATCATGACTTGTATAGCGAGGATCGCTTCTCGCAGGCGGATCAACCACGCTATGCTGTATCCTATTACTTTTTGTCCTTTTTGGGCGTCATGTCAGGCTGCCTGGCGCTCTACTACTGGCTGGAAGACAAGAAAATGTACCGTCCAGTGGCCGTCAAACAGTTACCCGCTGATGGCAAGAAGCACTATACCTTCGAGCATTAGGAAGACATTGGCGCCGGAACACACAAATGGAACAGCAGATTGCTGTGTGTTCGTCGTGTGTTCATGATTTGATTTTTGTTTTGCTTCGCCTTTGTTAAGATTAAATAGGCAATTTACCAACGCATATGTACAATTAAAAGAAATACTAAATTGAAGTGTCTATTGTTATTTGTGTCGATCAACTATTGAATTATTGATTTATGCTATTTTTTTGAAATTTTATCGCTTCGAGTTTAAATTCTTCAGGATCATCAGATATCTTCGACTCCGTATTTCTGTTTATTTCAATAATAGTATTTATAACCTAAATATTCCAAATATTTTATAGAAAACTTCAATTTCAATCAAAAACAAAGAAAAAAAATAGTACAAATTCAAGGTTGAAAAATGAAGTAAATTACTTAAAAGTACGATTATTCCTTAAGTTAAATAATGCTCAAGCTATATGTTAATTACATATGTGGTAGGTGAAAAACTAAACATTAAACAATGAATGCATTTCCAGGATTTTGCTGAAAGAGCAAATAAAAGAAAAGCGCACAAAAATGAGGTAAAAAAAAAGGAAACCGGTGAATGATGATTAAATGTGAAGATTACTCCACAATATAGTTGGGATGTACGACCAGAAGCGGATCGTTTTCGGTTTCATCGGCGTAGCCCAACGAGTGTTTTCCGAAGGGCTTGAGAATTGATGTTTTGAGTGGTATTATAACCTGATCATGATAGATCAGGCGATCTATCAGCTTCTCGATGAGGTTCTTGCGCGAGATGAGCTCATCCTCGGACTCAATTTGTTCAGCAACCTGCTCCAGATACCAGGTGACGACATCGCTGCGTTGCATACCGGTATCGGTGCCCTCGATCTCGCAGCGCGCCTCCTCGCCACGCATGTGCAGCACCAGCATCGTGGACAGATTCTTGTAATCCTCGAAGGAGAGCGTAAACTTTTTCTTTTGGCCAGCACCGGACGAGGTGTCTATTATGGCATCATCGCCACCATCCTGATTGGCATTGTTCTCCATATCAAGATCATGCTCAATGCCATCATCCGCATCCAGCGGCTGGTCATCGTCCAGATGAATGTCTGGCTGTTCGACGCGTATAATGGACTTATTGAGCAGACGAAATGCCTCCTTAACATGGCGCTCGAGCACACGATTGGAGCACTCCAGCTTGGCCATTGCCTCGCTCAGTCGTATCATCGACTCCAGTTGGCGAACAGTAATGCGCCACGTGCTCCGTCCCGATGATCCTGTGTCTCGCTGGCGCAAATGCCCATAGTTTTCTACCAGCATTTGGCCCGCCTCCGTGCTGATGATGGGTTTGAACTGCCTGGCAAAGGTCACATAGCGGAGCACCTCCTCACGCGTATACGCACGCTCTACAGTCTCCTCGATGTTAGAGTGCAGATCGATAATCTTGCGGGCGATGGCATAGTCGACCACCTCGTTGCACTCGTCCACCAGAATGAAGAACAGATCGAAACGGGACATTATCGGTGCGGAAAATTGAATGTTCTGCTGCAAACTCTTGGAGCGATCGTAGCGACCATTAATCGGATTTGCTGCAGCCAGAATGGAGGTGCGTGCATTCAATGTTGCACGAACGCCGGCGCGTGCTATTGATATGGTCTGCTGTTCCATGGCCTCGTGTATGGCCACCTGATCGCGCAAATCCATTTTGTCGAACTCATCGATGCAGCAGATGCCGTTGTCCGCCAACATGAGAGCACCCGCCTCGATCACAAAATCGAAGCTTTCCTCGTCGCGCACCACGGCTGCGGTGAGGCCAGCCGCTGAGGATGCCTTGCCTGAAGTGTAAATGGCACGCGGCGAGAAGTCCGATACCTGTTTGAGGAACTGTGACTTGGCCGTGCTGGGATCACCCACAATGCACACATTGACATCGCCACGCAACGATGTCTTCTCCATGGTTGTCTTGCCCACGCCACCAAAGAGCTGCAGCAAAATTCCACGCTTGACCTCATCGTTCCCATAGATTGAGGGAAAGAGGCTGCTGATTAGATTCTGGTAGAGATTGCGGTCCTTGGACATCTCATAGATCTTTTGCCATTCGGCGTCGGTCATTTGTTTTTTCATATCCTCCGCGGTCACCTCGGACATGGGCAGATCTGTTCCGCCAAAGCGGGCGGTGGTCGCTTCAACGCTGCACGCAAGGAACGCCATGCGATAGTTTAGCTCTCGGACACCCAGAGCCTTGAGACCGGTGACGCCCTCGGAGGCCTCGCCGGGCTTGTGACGGGAGCCCATTTCGGTCTTGGTTCCGGGCATGCTAAGGACACTGACGTCCGGCACCACGATGAGGGTGCCGGTGAAGTCATAACGATCGCCGGCCTGCACCGTCTCGACCAGCTCGGAACGCAAAATAATCTCAACTGCGCGTGGTATACAGCCTCGTGGCAGCTCCGCCTGCGTCTCCTGTATGCGGATCTTCTGGAAATCGAGAAACAGT
The DNA here is from genome assembly GCA_035042125.1 of Drosophila longiperda. NCBI lineage: Eukaryota > Metazoa > Arthropoda > Insecta > Diptera > Drosophilidae > Drosophila > Drosophila longiperda. Next base: position 353,980 of record JAWNLV010000118.1, read on the forward strand.
GATTTCTCAACGTCGAGCATAAAACGGCGACGATTGGAGCAAACGGGATTGCGACAAATCGTAGGATTGGTGAACTTGAATTGTTGCTCGACGTTGCGAATCTCTGTCTGGCAGTTGAGGCACATGAATGTTCCTAGCACCAGTTCCGGATGAACAGGATGGGTGCGCACCACCTGGCCGGAGATGCGAATGAGGGTTCCAATCTTTGATGTGGTCAGATCGCGTACTTTGTGACGCGTTGGCACCTCAGTGAAGGCAACATAACAATCCTTGTTGGTCTTTAGACCAACGCGATCTTTCACATAGTTGGACACAGATTGGCACAGGAACGGATAGACATGGTAGTATTCCTCTATGATGGCTGTCGCCAGATTCTGATCGTATTTTTCCACATCCTCGAAGCTCACCTCCAAAGTGCAACGATCGGGTGACTCCAGATTGGCCGCTGGACGTGTATATTTAATTTCGCCATCCTCTTTAAATTCCTCGAGGAAATCTTGAAAGAGCTTCTGTGTGCGTATGCCAACCTCATCCTTAACGCGCAGCTGGCCAATTTGTGCATCTGCCACATCCATTTCGTTCAATTGGTGCACTCCTAATAAACTGTAAACGCGCAAAAATAATTTGTTTTTACTGATGCTATTTGCTTAGCAGGCAGCTGCGTGTTTTGCCAATTTTCGCGCCTTTTCTCGGCAGTTCGCGGTGACAGTAGCGGCATTTGCGTTATCGATTGTTTGAACTGTTATCGTTTTGTGTGAATGACGTTTTCACTTCTGCATTCAGACAGATAATTAACTGTCAATATTTATGTGTCAGAATTTATAAATCATATTAAATATAATAATAAGATCCAGTAATATTTGCGCGCTAAAATCGATCATAATCAGTTTTAATATTCTTGGCCACAAAGCACGCACTATCGCAATTTCTGAACGATTGCGGGTCTTTTGTAAGTTACCATCGCTAGAGCGTGCGAACTGGCTGCAACTGGGGGTTTATTGATTCCGGAACTCTGTTAAAGAAATACCCTTGCTTATACCGATTTAACTGAACACGCTTGCCAATTACGAGCTAGCGGCGAACAACAAAAGCAGTAGCGTTCGCACAACACCTGCGACAGTCAAGTGATTTGGGCCAGGCACACACACACATATATATATTTATATATATATATATATATATACACACCCAGCAACCCACACACACAACCAAAATGGTGGACGCTGCCAGACAAATGCTCGATGAGCTAATGGGTCGCAACCGAAATTTGCATCCTTCGGAGGCGGGGCATGCGGTCAATTGGGAAGATTCGGAGGTGAGTCGCACATTATTCAGTATTAGCGCATTACCTAAGATGTACTCTCTGTGATATAATAAAATATCTTGGTACAGGCACCTCTCTTTTAATGTTGCACTTTTTATGGTGCTCATAGTTGAAATTGTTTCTTATTATTTTCGTTATTTTGCTTTACCGGCGACGCACAATGCATGCTAAAAGTCGTGATACGGCTGAAAAATGAAGTTTAGATTGTTTACATATCAAACGTGTTCTTCATGTGAATATTAAATAGTTTAATAATGTAAATTTGTCTAGCATGAAGCGAAGGCAAATACTAAATAATTGTTCCCTATTTCAATAAATTCACAATTAACATATGCCGCATTTAAAATGTCCATTTGCAGTTTTGTCAATTCTACAATGTGAAATTCTGTCCACACGATTTGTTCATAAACACACGAGCCGATCTTGGTCCATGTACACGCATCCACGATGAGGAGGCTAAACATCTGTACGAGGAGGCCCGACCGTCGCAGCGCAAGCGGCACACGGAGGACGAATTTCTGCGCTTTTGCAATGTGATGCTGCACGATGTGGACCGCAAGATACAGAAGGGAAAGCAGCGCTTGCAGCTGATGCAGCGCGAGTATCCGTCGGCGCCCGTGCAACAGTTGACCAAGCATCAGGAGCAGCTCGGCAATCTGAATGCGCGCATCAACAAGCTGGTGGCCGAGGCTGAGGAGGCCGGCATTCGCGGCGATGTCGATCAGGCCCAGGATCTGATGACCGTCTGCGAGGAATTAAAGGAGGAGAAGGAAACGTTGCAGCAACAGTATGAAGCCCATGTCAAGCAAAACCAAAAGATTCGAGCAGCGCCGCCACCGACAATCACGCCTACAACGAACGCCGGCGATCCGCCTAGCGGTGACCAGGCGCTTGCCAGTCCCATCATAGCCAATAATAGCGGTATAGGCGCCAATGACAGCGTTGAATCAAATAACGCTGGCGAAGACAGCTCCACAAGCACAACAGCAACCCCACAGGGAACGGGAACGCCAGCAACAACTGAAACAGTAGCCGGGTCCGCATCTCCAACGGACGGCACAAATCCCACAGGCGACGACACAAAGGCGGACTCTAATAAAATCGATTCCAAAACGGGTGCAAATTGGTCGCACGATGTGTTGCCTGAAAAACAGATGAAGGTCTGCGAAATCTGTGGCGCTTTTCTCATTGTCGGTGATGCACAGCAACGCATCGAGGATCATCTGATGGGCAAACAGCATTTGGGTTACTCCAAGCTGCGCAACGCCGTCGCCGAAATCAACGAGCGACGCCAAAAAGAGCACGAGGAGGAGGAGCGACGTCGTCGCGATGATCGTGTCCAACGCTTTCACAACACCTACGACAATAGACGGTAAGGTAAAGGGAAAAATCTTTAGAATTAATTAGATCCCTGCTTAAAGATTTGAGTTGCGGGATAACAAAGTTGAATACCTAAGATCAGGCTAAACTTGAGACACGAACCAAACTAACTCAACTAATCTAGGAAATAGACTTGAGAATTGGGTCTCTAATCTTATTGGGAAGGGGCTCTCATCTGAACAAGAAAGAGTAGGCGACCCATGCTCACAATCAGTCTAGGTGTTGTAGTGTTCTCTAATATCTCCATTTCTATTTGCATAACTTCAACTTGGACTTTATCGCCATCTCGCTTGCATTCGTGCAGAGATCAACGCACTGATTATCGGGAACGCGGTCGTGACTATGCGCCGAATCGACAATCATCGGATAGACGGCACCGTAAGTTTTATAAAATGAACATTTATCCGACACTCTGTTAATCGAAACCGTTGCAGATCATCACAAATCATCGCATCACGGCCACTCTTCGTATTCACAGAGTGGCAGCCACAACACGACCAGCAGCAGCAGCACTCGCAGTCGACACAATCATTATCGGCACGACAGTCGTGAGCGGCATTGTCGCAGTCGTAGTCGCAATCGCTACTAGTGGCGGAGACAATAATACCAAATACAATACAAGAAAAACAACACCAACAGCAACAACAACAGCATCAGCAACAGTTCTAAATCAACATAATAAAAACAGAAAAAAAAAATATAAAAAAGAGAATAAGAAATGAATATGCAAAAATCAAAAAGGAACAGCTCTTGAAATCAAGTTAGACGGAGTTGCAACAAAGAACAAACAAATCACACAAGCATCAACAACGAACTAGAAACAATTGAAAACATCTCTGGAAACGCCGAAACACGCTGCCCTTCTTCCACTCTCTCTTTCACATTCACTGTCTCTCTAAATGCAGCAACGAGGTACTCCAAATAATAATAACACATTTCAATAATCTGTATAAAAAAAAAATGAAAAAAAAAAAGATAAGATATATAAGATCCCAGTCAAAAGGGGAACACATGTGTGACACGTGTGAACCTTCCAAATTTGCGAATAGAGGTGAGTTGAACATACTTTTTTAATACTTTAATCGTACTCGTACACCTACTCGTAGTCAAAACATTTAAAAAAAAAAAAAAAACAATTTTAAATGGAATTTCAATTGTACAGACAAGAGACAGGCACAGAATGTCTGGTTTCCAACTATCGCTTACTCAAATCCCAAAACAAAATACATACAAATCAAAAAAAATTAAATCCTCTAAATTCCCAAACATATTTACACACCCACAAGCATATACCCACACACTCACACACACACAAACACACATGTTGTGCGTGTTTATTACTAACATATTTATGTAATCCTGTTCATAGTGATCTTTAATTCATCCTCTTGTTCACACGGAATATTCGTTCTCAAACCTGCAAAAGAAGCCAAATAACTTTGAACATTGTGTAAAACCGGTTTAAATTTCGACGTTAAGCTAGGATCATTAGCTTAAAGTAGCGAAGTAGCGAATATTCTATATTGGAGTGACTCCCACATATCGTTTGAGGAATAAAACAATTAGAAGGATTTAAAGAAATACTGAAATGAATTGTAATTGCAATTTTTCATGTTCAATGTTCGAACACATCTTCACTTAATAAAACTCGTCGCAAATTTGTATTCGATTTTCATTTAAATACAGTAGACATTATCTTGAGACGATTAAACAAAAGATCAGATTGAATTTGAGAAGTTAAACACAATCCAGATAGACACGAAAGATGGATCAATGTGATCGTGATCGAAATGTTAAAAAGAACTAATGGAATCAGGTTTGTTGAATTTTTGAACATTCGACGATTGGTGTATGGTTTTTTATTAGTCCACTCCTTGAGGACAGTTTTCACAAACACAATTAACACACACACACACACACACACACACACACAGATAGACACACACGCAGAGAAAAAGTACTCAAAGATCGCTGGGAATGAAAGTATATCCGTGTTGTACCTGTTATTGGAGATACGTTCAATTGATTGTACCAGGTATTTACAACTCGACAACAAATTAACTAATCTCAAAAATCAACCAATCAATCTTAAGTATATGCATATACAATATTATGATATATGATACATATAATGTAACACCACCCATACAGATCGCGTTTGCATGGGAATGGCATGTGCTTCTTTGTGGTTCGCGGTTCGCGGTTCAGCGGTTCAGCGAATCAGGGATTCCCGATCCAAACACAGCGTTTTTATTAATTGCTACCCAATCAGGGTCAGGTTTGCAGGGCCCAGAGGTACGTAATCCTCTCGATGACTCTCTCGCTCTCTCTCTCTCTCTCTCTCTCTCTTTTTCTGTTTTACTATCTCTCTCTCTCCTCTCTCTCAATCTGTCTATAAACGAATCTCTCCTGTAGTCAAATAGTAGGAAGTGTTCATCATTTATAAAAAAAAAGTTAATCAAAAGACATCTAAAGACTCTCGCGCATCCAAGAGCAACATAAAAACATTATTCCACTTAACGGCATTCCCAGACTCGCATGTGCGTCAGGTACATTTTCTTTAAATAATATTTATGTCAATTCCAAATAGAAACACGATATCCACTAACATTACTTTTTTTCCAACACACATAAATCCGATTATAAAAACAAGTTTACAAAGTAAATTATACTTCAATTGTAAAATGTTCAGTTAATCAATTTGATCATTTATAGTAAAAATGATTTTTGGTCCGTAAATCTATTTGGAAAGGGCATAGTAGCTTCGGCTATGTCGAATTTGTTTCATTTTTATCGTTGTTGTACTTTCGATTGTACATACTTACCGCATACGTACTAAAATTGAAAATGATATAAGCAAATCAATCGAAAAGTAATAATTGATCGGAAACGATGAGAGAGGAAACAGTGATCATGTTATTTTGGGTGGAATTCGAATTCGAGCTTGCACAATTCGTTATCGAAACGTTAGACGAACCGAGCAGAACTATCGAGTCAATCATGATGATGATGAAGAAGAAGAAGAAGAAGAAGAAGAGGTAATTGCAATTGAATTCAAAAATACCAATCAAATTTGTAAATTTCTTTTAACTAACATACGCTTATAATATGCCTATCTATACATATAAACATATGTATGTTTGTATGTATATATATCGCATATTATGTATGTGTATGCATGTAGATGCTTAACATCCGAAATTATACACGATCTGTATATAGGTAGGCGAGAGCCGTACGAAATACAATCCGCCACAGCCACAAATTGCCAGGCAGCGTGTGAGGTCATCAAACATTATACGAATTTGACCCCCATTCAAGATATGTAATTCAGACTGCCAGACTGTGTAATGTGTATGTATGTATATGTTCAACCGCCCCCAAGTCCCCAATATATCCAGGTAAATTATGATTATAAACAACTACATTAAAATACTAAATAATACACAAACGTTCCGAAATATCCATAATTTGTATATACATCTAATAACTAAATATCGTACGTATTAAGAAACCTTAGAACTTAAGCAGCTTACGGCCAGAGTTTGGTTTAAATAGAAGGCAAACAAATCTCCGAAATCTCAAATCCCGCCCCGCCCTCTCTGTCAAATTCCCAAATATATTGCTTACTTATTTACTGGTGTGTTCATCAAATGAACATAATTGCTTAAAAAAAACAATCTCCAAATGGAATAACAGAAACCAACAATAACAACCATATTACGACCCTATTTTTTGTATGGTTTTTTTTTTTTTTTTATTTTTTTTTACGTATATTTACTATTTACTTGAGACATCCACGGATATCGTGTCTAGTACCTACAAGCCACAATATGTATATTCTTTCACACCAAAATTTGTAAAAAGAAAGAAAGAAAAAACTAGTCTACACATGACTTTCACTCGCAGCGGTGTAAATACATATGTATATGTATGTACATGTGTATATGTATTTTGATGTATGTATGTGCAGGCCACTGGGCATGTCCTGCTGTCCGTATAGGATCCCCGTTTTTAATACTAATGCTACTCTCTCCAAACATTTCAGGATCAACGATGGGCGCCAAGCTGTGAAAAGAGCGGACTTCTCTCGCCATCCATGTTGTGATCGATTGTGCCTACTGTGATGATCTTCTCCAGGTAACTGCTATGCCCACAACATCCAGTAATGTTTCTTCAAGACAGACAAATGCCGACGAACAGCGAGAAACGAGCAATGAGCAACGAGCAATCAGTAACGAGTAACGAGTAACGAGTGACGGGCTCACCGTAAATCAACCACTCATGTTAACTGTATTAAGCATGAGATACGAGGTGAATTTCAATTTCTCTCCTTTCTATCTCTTTCTCTATATACAAAGGCATATTCATAAACATATTTTTATATATACTCAATACATATGTATATATATATATATTTATATATATATGGAAAAATATGTATTTATATGCCTGTATACATCCTTTATATTGCTCTCTATCTCAAACTTTCTCTGTCTGTTTCACACATAAATTTGAAGGACAAACAAACACACACAGATCCACACACACATACAACAAAAGAACAATAACAATTGTTAGATATTTTCTTTTATATGCATCGTTTTATCTTTCACAAACATGATCTACATATAAATTTGTATGAATTTCTGTATATAAATACATATATATATATATATATATATATATATAATATATATATTCCGCATAATATGAAGCGTTTGTGAAGGATAATACGCCTGCGGTCATGACACAATCGCCTTTCGTTATGTATTTAGAAAAAATATATATATTTTGATTTCATTTAATTCTTCGCGTACAAAAATGTTTGATTGCCAAACGATAAACTAATAAATATACGATAAAAAAGAAAGGAAAAAACATGAACAATGTAGTCATAAAAGCAAGTTTTTTTTAATTATTACATACATAACTTACATCTACACTTAATACATACTATTAATATTAATAATAATAACATTCAAATTCGAGAGTCGCAATAATTCTTCAATAATATTAAAACGAAAAAAAAGAACACTGAACAAAATAAAAATCAACTTTAGCAAGAGATTGCACAAAATACTGAATTTTCTTGTTTGTTTTTTTTTTTAAACTTTTTTGAATTTAAATTTGATGAGTAAGTCCTATGATTCCAATTGGTGAATATGCTTCAATGGGGATCAGACCTGTTGGAGTTCGCTTGCATGGAGTGTGCCTTAATCTTGTAGTGCCATGTTGACTAGTGGATTAATTCATCGTCAGTAGAGATCTTACCCTCTACTTCATGGTTGACCAGAACTGACTTACTCGGAGATCATTGGAGGACATCTATCATTATTCAGGGTTATGATTCTCGCAGCTAAACGTTGAGGCTAAGCTGAGATACAAAAAAAAAACCATTTAAAATTTGCAGTAAGTTTTTTAACATCCGCATCGTCAAGTTCATTTCGAACAGGGACCAGACTTTGGATCCATATGAATCGAGACTATTTATTCAATACCCATTATAATGAATCCTGTTTCAGCAAAAGAAGAAAAAATATATTTTTTTGTTTCAGATTTTAATATTAAATGATCCAAACGTTTCGTTCAATTTCTTTCAAACAGCATTTAAGGTATCAGGTTTACGAAGGTCGCCCAATTTGAAAGCAATAAAAAGTAACTTTTGTAGAGGATGAAAACAGCTCGCTAAGCTAATTTAAACGAAAACTAAAGTAAGTTTTCCTTTCAATTTGAAAACGCAAAATAAAACCAAGAAAAGTTGTTCATTTTGTCTTTAGCGATTGTGTATATTTATTGTAATCTTTTCTTTGCTTGTATATATAATATGTATACGTATAAGTTTGATGTTTGCATTTACTGTTTGAATTTTTATTTCTAGTTAATATCTACAACATTATAAGTATGCATAATGGTCTATGTAAATATAGCTATGCATGTAACAATTTCGGTGATTTTACAATATCAATTCAAACGGAATTTTCATCATTAAATAACATAAATTCATAGAATAGGTCAAGAGCGAATACAAAACAAATATATATATTTCGAAAACTTTTTTAAATATTTTACAAACATTTCATTTTATAAACAGGTTGATTGTGTATAATAAGTATAAGTATAATTACAAAAAAGATGTGTAAATAATTTGTAAAAACAAAGTATGAGAAAAACAAAAGTAAATAATCAGCATTGAGCACTTGAGAAAATTTTCACTAACTTACATTGAGTACTAATAATAAATGATTCACTGTTTGCTTTCAGTATTTTTTTTTCTATATTTTTTTTTTTTACAATTTTTACAATATTTTGCTGGGCAACTTTAAAATATAATTTTGAAAGAATTATTGCTTTTTCACTTTTAACTTATCCATAAAGTTAGTTGCCTGGTAAAAAAAAAAGTACCAAAAGCAGCTACTTTTAAATTTTTTTTTCATTGTGTTTTAAGTGAATAATTTTTTTTAAAAAATTCACAGTTATAAAAGTTGTAGTGCTTGTAAATGCGTTGCCCGATCATTTAGCACGGATAAAAAAATATTTTTATATAAATTTTAATACCTAAAAATGTATTTAATATGTATGCATATATTGGGTATGTCGTGGTGTGTGTGAGTATGCGTATGTGTTTGTGTGTAGGGGGGGACATTTCGAGAAAATAGGAAAGTGGCCTGTGGCTGGTGGAACGCCAGCTTATCAGGGTGTAGCATCAGAGGTGAGACAACGCTGGCTGGAGTGGGTCGCTGGATTGTGGCTGGTCGTGGTTGTGGTCCTGGTTCTGGCCGTGGTCCGCTGCTAGTGACAATGCTCCGTCACATCCACAATGACCGATTTTTTCCAGCAGAATAGAAAGTAACCGATTCCAGAGCCCAGCACGACCATCATGCAGAGCCACACGTTGTATGTCATGAAGATCAGCATCAGCAGGAAGGAGAGCGTCACCTGGAGCACTTGCAGCAGCGTCTGATACAGATGGTTAATGGACAGCATCTTGGGTCTGTAGTATAACATTCAACATTTGATTAGAATGTTCAACGATCAGGTCAAGTAACCCAGCCCCCACTCATATCAACCCACAATATTATAAAATTAAAATAAATAAACGTAACTGATATAACAAATATACATTTACAAACAAACATTATTATGAACAATGTTATTTTTGGGTTGATCTTAAGTTAATTGCGATTAACGGATCAAAAGCTTTTCGATAAGTGTATATCGAATTCATTTGCAAAAAAAAATAGGGCTGTCTTTATAATTAGTAAACTAGTTAGAATACAGTTTATTTTATATAGTTATTTTATGGTATTGCTTTCGATCATAAAAAAACATCAGAAAATCACAAATTGATTGTATTTCTGAAATTTGCTTTAACGCGTTCATTATTATTGGGTTAGACAAAGTTTTATAAATACTATGTACTACATTACTACATTTTTAATTTATTTTTTTTTTATTAATATTTTTCCAACACAGTTACATTAAATTAGTGTGCACATTAGGCTTGTTACACAGGAGTGCAGTCAGACTTAAGTCTAAGATTTGATAATTATTTAATCGATAACAAGTTGCTACCGCTTGCAAAATTTATCATTGCCAATCATAGCCGCTTTTTTTTTCCAAATCAATCGATCAATTAACGAAGTAGCCACACGCTCGAAAGAGAGCGTTAATTGCACATACGTACACACAGGCAAACATACATAAATAGGAGTTACGAGTTAGTTGACGCTTGGGATACTTACGGTTGCTTGTGCACAACTTCGCCAACGTATCTGAGAATATGAACATTTGTTGCGTTGGCGTAGGCACAGTTAACGGGCAACGGGCAAACAGTAAACGGGTAACGGTTGCGTGTGTTTGTTTTTTACGAATACAGATGAGGGAGAGGAGCGATATCAATATCAGATCAGATTATTATCGTTATCGTTATCAATGTGCAGGCGCGGAAAGATTTCACGATTTTTTGTTTCGAGGAATGTTATTCATGATTATCATAACAATAATAATTATAAAATAAGTTTGTTTTATTTTTGTTTTGGTTTTTTTTTTTTTTTGTACATTTGTTGATAATGAGCATAATTTACACGATGACGCGCAAGATTTTGATATAGTACAGATGACGCAGAGGCGAATAGTGTATGATACACACAAGAGACGAGGCATTAATATGTAACGGTAAATGGTAAAACGGTAAACGGCAACGGCAAACAAAATAGCGAACGAGAGAGAGAGAGAAATAAAAATATATGTAGAAAAGCATTAGAATTGATATTTACAGCAGACAAAACAAGGCACAGAACGAGAGGCAGGTATTCAAAGAGAAATAAAGAAAAGAAACTGAACAACTGAAGAATTGGAATGGATACTCACTGCACGGGCGAGGGGCCTGCTGCGGCGGAGGGTGAGGGCACACGTGGTGTCTCCGGATTGCTCTGCGGTCCCGTCACCGGTCGATACTCAAGCAAATTGTACGTTTTCCAGAACAGGTACTCGCGATAGTATTTGAGGCCCTCGTAGAGTAGCGCCAGCAGAAAGATAGCAATCATGGAGCCAATGAGACCAGCGACCGTCTCAATGTGCCACCAGGAGAATAGTATTGTCTCATCATAGCCAAAGTGAAACTGTCAAACAACAATAAAAGATCACTCGATATGGAAATCGATCGTATATCGTATATCGAAAAAAATCGAAAAGTATTTAAATCTTTAAATATGTGATTAGTATCTGGCACTTACCGCCATGGACATCATGTGCTCCATGCCGTGTCCGGTGCCGCCCCCGCCGCCATGATGATGCGACGAATGCCCACCCATTACCAAATCATCGTGAGGCGTCGCCAGAGGCGGACTGAGCGTTGTCGTATCCAGTTGAGCCATGTGAGCGTGATCGTGATGCATGCCGGCGTGATCGTGCCCATGCATGGAATGGTCAATTAGTTCTGGTCAAAAGCATTAGTGAATTCATTTAATAGTTAATTAATAAAATTATAAGTAATTTAAAATGCTTTATGCTTTGCAGACGTTCCAGTTCCGTTCGTGGAACTATAACGAACTATTCGCATATGTGGCAACATTGGCAACTACCGTTATTGTACTCACCAATACTGGGTGCGCTGTGGTGTGCATGTGCGTCCATTTTGTTTTTCTCCTTCTTTAGTTTATATGCGGTGAAAGTTCCTTGAACAAAGACTTACTAGAATAAAAAACAAAAATATAACATATTAAAATCTGGATTGACTTTTCAGCTTGCCGTTGTTTTCAGTCAATTGTCTAACCAGCAAACATAACTAGAAAGTACACAACTCAATTACAACCAATATACAAAAATGACGCAGTTCACAAGAAATTTACTTCCATTCCGGAGCCACCTTTCACCTTGCCCCCTGCGTTGCTAGCAAACAGCTTAGAAAGTTAAGTTGCCCATTGTCTGAGCATTCCTGTGGCTGTTGCTCAAATTAAATGAAATTCCTCAACGGAATTTGCCAGTTGGGGAGGTGAAGGAGATGCGAAATGGCAAAGCATCCAGTCTCAACCTAGCTTAACAATTAAATCTATTATCGATTCAAGTTAAGTTAGGCAAAATTCTTTTGCTCAATTATTTTTTCTTTGGTATTTTTTTCTCCAGTATTTGGCTCTACTTTTTCGCCATGTTTAAATTTGTTCTATGTACTTGACAATTAAATTAATTTTAATAATTATTACTTAAAGCAATTATTATAAGTATGCAAGAGTTGTTCCGTTTTCGGAGCACTTGTTAGACTATTGCGAGTTAGGCGTCAACTTGAGCATTATCAACTTAAAATTACATATAAGAATAACTTATTGGACTTTATCACATGTTGGCTAACCGCAAAATACACAAAAGTTAAGCTGCAGCCAACGAGTGAATTTTGAATTAAGGCTTTTATTTGTGTTTAGACACACACACACACAAACACACATATCATATCTGAATTGCTGACAAAGTAATTGATAAGGTGCATTAGGGGTTTTTGTGTGCTTGCGGTTTTTTTTTTGTTTTTGTTTTTGTATGAAAGAATGGGGGAAGGGGGACTACATGCAATCTGCGAACTATATATACGACTATACGAATAGGGGGTACCTTGTGCATACACCCATATACATATTCATTTTTGTATATTCATATTCATAGTTCGTAAAATTGGACATGGGAATTTACCAGCAAGTAAGTCTCATCTAGTTACTTATATACATATATATATAATATATATGCACATCTAGCATTTGCCTTAGTTATTGTTGTTGTTGATTTATACGATCGCAGATAAGTAATACTATTTTTTCTCTTGTATACTAATCAACGATTGCAAAACCATTTGTCCATGATTTCAGTAGTTCCACACTCTCTCATTATCTCTCATAAAACCACTTTCCCTCTCTCTCTCTTCGTTTGTAGCTGAAGAATCAGGTTTGATGTTAACTGCAATATTACATTTCGCGCAAATCTCAGAAAAGACAAGAAAAAAAAAACCTGAAAACCTGACTTCGTTGATAGATGCCACATAAGAGTCCGTTTCATTGACCATTTCCAGTCACCAGACTCTCCACTCTCCGTACCAGGGCATTAATTAGACAAGATAAACAAGTTCCAAATGGAATTCTATATGCGTTGCAGCAACGAGCAGCAAACAACGAGCAACAACCGCAATTTCGTGGTTTGAAAAAAAAAACCCATTTAAAATCAGTTTAATATAATTATATGTACTATATAAGCCAGCCATGTATTTTACTATATAAGCCAGCCAAAAGTCTAACACAAGTAAACCGCAATAAACAGCAGTTTGAGGGTTTCTTTTTATATTATTATAATCTTTTTTTTTTTTTTTTTTTTTGGCTACGTCTAGCTTAAGTTATGGGAAATTCATAAGCTATAACAAAATACAAGTCACAAAGACCATCTTAATTAAATTGGATCAAATAGTTCTCTAGTTGAGCATAATTTAGAACCGTTCAAAGTCGAGCGCGTCCAAATAGCCACCTTGTTAACCTTGACGTCTGTGGTGTTGGCAAAGGTATCTTAACTGGTCTAACTGGCTGGCTTGAATGGATTGGCTTGGAGGTGGCTTATAGCTTTATGGCTTGCCCCGTTCAAGCCACTAAAAAAGAAAAGTTGCAGCAACAACAACTCAAGCAACCTTAATATTTCCTATGTTTGACTAAATATATACGTATATATTTTTGTTTTGATTTTGCTCATAATTAAAACTAAACTTGGTTTGCAATTGCAATATTATTATAGTAAAAAAAAAAGGATTCACATAGGAACTGTTCCTAATTAAATCGAGTTACAATTAATATTCATTAATTTCAATACATTTGGTGTCGTAATATTTTCTTCATATGCTGACGGAATAAACGCTCGATGATTTTGGCGCAACGATAGAAGGTGGTTTTCCGGTTATTAAATTCGTAACAATTGGTGAAGATGAGAGACATGTCATCTATGAAGAGTTGACGTGTTTGGTAATAACCACTCTCCAGGCGCTCTTGCATCGTCTGCAGATCCATTGGGTTTTTGATGTAATCATAATAGTCGGGCACCATCTTGGCACACACTGGTGTGCGGAAGGGCCAGGCGGATTCGTGGTCATGGATCAATTTTAATACGTCGGCCATTTTCTGGGTATCGGAATTGAAGGCAGCATTATTCTCCTTATCGTCCTGCGATGTGGTTGGTATCGATTTGGGGCCGTTGAAACCGTTTAGATCGCAGTGCATGAGAAAGGTCCCACCGGCAGCTGGCTGAATGAATATCTCGTAGGTGGTGTTAGCGAGTCCAATGTTTGTGGAGAAGCCCTGCTCGTGAAAGAAACGGCTTTCAGTTGTATTGGCATAGGTGAGCAGATGCCGCAGACCCTGGCTGCGAACATGGTCCTTCATGTGACCCATCAGAAGATCGTTGTACCCTTCCAACTTTTCCGTAGACACAATCGAACAGAATACAATCTCAACGAATCCCTGGCTGGGAAAGGATATATAACAAATACCACCAATTGGCTGGTTACGTTTCATCAGAGCCAGTGTCTTTGAATTGCGATCGAACAGCAGATCATGGACATATTTCCTGGGCATTGGGGGCGACAGCTCGTTCACAAATATAGTTTCCAGGGCGAACAGAGAACCCATTACCTTCATGTCCAACGAAATCGTCAGCAATTGAAAGTCAATAATAGGAGTCACAGGAGGTGGCTCATTCTCGGCATTCTCAGTGTATGCTTCCGTTGTGTTCGGTGAGAGAACATGCTCGAAATCATATGTGTCGAAAGGGAATAATGCGAGTGCATTTTCATCGTCGTACCAATCACCTCCCCACATTCTTTTCTCTTAGTTATAAAATAAAATTTACGATTAAATAGAGAGTGACGCAAACAAATTGCAACATTTAACATAAATACTACAACTTCACAATCTAAATTGACAAACTACACATAAACAAACTACATACACACACAGCATAGACAAATACTACTGATTGCTTTTTCATTGTTATATATGAATTGGTAAATTTGATTTTTTCGCATTTGGCAACAATCGCCATGAGAGACAAGATCAAAGTTCAGCCGAATTTTGACTTACCATGCCATTTAGTTTTTGATTTTTGGGTTTAAGCTTTCTTTGATTTTTTGCAATGCGCTAAATGAACTAAAAAAAAAGCGGTTTTTTTTCTGTTTTAGGTGTGTTAGCAAAAATGACTTTCGCTTTTAGCTGGATGAATTAACATGTACTAGCAGCTTGGCTCTAAATGTTATATCTGTGGACAGTGTGTATAAACACACACATATACGTATGCATATATATATGTATATATATAGATGCATATTCTTTGATTGTAAAAAGAAAGAAAAAGTTTTCATATGCCTAAAAAGAGGTGGATATTCATGGAATGGGAAATATATAAATGTAAGATTATTCATTAATACTCAAACTATATAAAATAACCCTCTTTATGTTCGAATATATTAAGCACTATTTATCTATTGTGAATTTTCTTATGTGCTTGAGAAACACTGAGCAAAGAACGAGAGAGGGAGAGATAAAAAAATAAGTTACTCTCTTGCAGACCACTGGCAGTGGGAGATTCTTATTGGTGCATGGATTTGCCGGTGCGTTCATTCAAAACGATGCAAGCTTTTGTCTGCAAGTGTGTGTCTCAATGTGTCTGTTACGTCAGAATGCATTCAAGTTTCGAGACTATTACAAAAATTGAACAACTCGATCCAAATGTGAAATCGATCACAAAGCAAAACAGATTTAAGTACCAACACACACACATATATGCACACACACTTGCATAAATGCACTAAGCAAACAAAAACTTGATTAAAAAAAAATCTGTGGCTGGGAGACAAACGGGTCATGCAAGCAGCGGCATTTATCAACAGTTAAGACACCCCACTTTGTAAAACTTTACACATCAGTCCCAAAATATTGCAATTTGATGATATTTCCGCTATTCTTTAAATGCAAAGAAGTCAAGTAAAACATTGACTTGTGTTCGCCGCTCGACTCGTTAGCCGATGCTTGTCAACAATCAAGTGTTATGTAGATAAAACAGAAGCAACTACAGCTACCATTATTAGTGTACTTACTGCAAAACGGATAATCCGGTATATATCTTTAAATTTATATATATATACCCAAGAGGAATGTGCGCAAAGCTGAAACAGAAATCAATGTGAATAAGCGAACTAATTTTTAATCTCCATTTTCTCTCTTTTTTGATTTTGACAATCGCTGTCATGAGTACGCTCGCTGCAGGCACACACATAGTCACTTGTCCGTCGTTTGTCGCTTTGTAACAGGCACATTTTGATGCATAAGCAGAACAAGAACAGCTGTTCATATCGGCAAAAATTGCCAATGTGAAACAGACGACGACATGACGTATGGTTGCAGGTGGTTCGTTGTCCAATAAAATGTTGTTTAATGTTGACAGTTTACAGTTTTCACTTTAACACTTAGTTTATTTTGTCCACATCACTCAAAAAAAATGCAAAGAAAAAAGAATTGAGGAAAATCCGCAATAGCGCTACGTTATTTAATCACATATTAAGCAAATTTAAATTTGCATGTGAGTGTTGCAGTCTTATGAGCTACATTGTTGCACTAACCCAACGCAGTTAAGTAATTGTTTATTTTATAATACTGTGCTATTTACTTGGTTTTGCCGTTTTGAAATCGAAGCTATGAAAAACTAATATGCCGACGTCCGCTCGCAGTCAACTTGTTCGCACGATTAAAATGCCAACTTCGCCATGGCACCACAGCCTACTACGATTGTTGAGCTTTCTAGCCATATAAATCGATTGTTCTGCTATCGATTATTTATTCAATTATGTATATCCATAATGTATATGTATATGCATAAATGTATCATCAAAAAAAGCTCACCTTTTGGCCAATATAAGTATATTTGACAATATGATGTTATAGTATTTGCAAATAGTGAAAATAAAAATTGAAATTATCGTCTGGTAAGTGTGCACACACAGCTGGCTGAAGTACCGTGTTCAGTGTGTACACATTGCACGCTCTGCAGCCGCAACAACAGTGTGCACCTATAAAATTTAGTTTAATAAACATTAATATTCACTGCGCAATAAACTCTGTGAAATAGTTTCTAAGCAAGCATGTAAATATTATTATTGATGATTGCTCGTTTCTTATACTGATCGAATGCATCTCTTTCATATTAGCATATTCGTTTTTGGCACTTGCTACTACGTGGAGTCAAAACAAAACAATAAATAAACACGTGCAACGGGCAGTGCCAGCTCCAAGCAAATCGGCAGCAAATTTCCTTTCAGCCAAGACAGAGATAATATCAAAAGCGCATCAGGATGGGTATGGTACAGAGGCGCAAGAAGATGCACTATGGCGACACGCATCTGCAGCGTCGATGGCGTGTGCGGAATCGTCGCCGTGATCTGGATCAGATCGATGAAGATATGCAAACTCGGAGCGCTGAGCTAATCAATCAGAACGTGGATCTGGAAAAGCCGGGATTTGCGCAATTCTATTGTGTGCATTGTGCCAAGTACTTTATCAATGACACTGCGCTGCAGTCACATTTCCACACCAAGGTCCACAAGCGCCGTCTCAAGGCTCTCGAGTTGGAGCCGTACAGCATTGAGGAGTCGGAACGGGCCGTTGGTCGTGGCAGCTACCAGAAGGCCAAGAAGCGAGTCATCGAGACACAGCCGAGCAAGGATGAGGTCAAGGCAGGCAAACGGATAAAAGTGGAAGACAAGGACACAGAAAAGGCCACAACATCAACAAAAATGCAGACCTAAATCTTACAGTTTAATTGTCAATAAATTTCTTATCACATTTTTTTTTATCCTTACGTGAACTCTTGTAAATCTAAAAACAAATTATATATTTGTAATTTCAAAAATCACTGATTTTTTTTGTGGGACTAACATAGGGTATTATTTGGCTTGTAAGTAATTTTGGATTTAATTGGAATTGGGGATTGGCAGATCATCTTTTCTGGACTGGCCTAGCTAGTCCATGTTTTCAACGTGTACTAACTAAATTCATTCATCATTCATCGACTCTGTCCTCAAAAAAAAACCAAACAAGATTATGTGTATATTATATATATATATATATATATATATATATATATACATATATAGATATATATATACATATATATATGTGTGTGTGTTTGTATATATTTATAAACTTTATAATGTATTTTTGGTGTACATATAGTAGGGTTTTTATCAAAAACCAATCGAATCCGATTTGGATTTCCGATTTTGAGTATAATAATGAGCGCTCAAATCAAATATGAGGTATGTTTTTTTTCAATTGATTTGTTTCTCTTTTCATGTACTATTTTTTGCTTATTGTATATAAAACATTCTACAAATGTACAAATAGTTCTATACTTTTTTCTTAATTTTTTTTTTTTTTAAATAGTTGCGTCCGATTGCGGCAATTAGAGTTTTCGGCTTTGTGATTCCTTCTAATCCTTAGTAAAGATATGCATGGGCCTGCTAGATGATAACTGGGCAGTGTTCATGACGATGACAATGGTGATCTGTGTGTGTGTGTGCGGTGTGTGTGAGTGTACATGTGTAAATATGTCCATATTAAATATACAAAGCTTGACACTGGAGCAAAAAAAAAAACTTAAATTTTAATTCAATCGGTTGTAAAAAGTGTTTCGACTAGTTTTCACAATTTGTTTAGATTTGCATGCAGCTGCTCCGCAGTTCCAGTTGCATCTGCAGCAGATTGTTGCCCAGATACTCCTCCATCTGCCTGTTGTTCTGCTTTGGTGGCGCGCCTGCGCGTCATTTGCCTCAGTGCGACATTTTGGCGTCCCACTTTGGGCGCAGTGTTGCTGGTGGGGGTGGTGGTTGTGGTGGTGGTGTTGTTGGTTGCGGTGTTGATGAGGCTTGCATGCTGTTGCGTGAAGAATGGATGATTGAGAGCCTCCTCGGCGCTGATGCGCTTATGTGGATTGATCTCGAGCAGTCGACTGAGCAGATCGTAGGCACTCTCCGGAAAGCATTCGTAGGGATCGAGTGGCTCTGTCACATACAAGGTATCCTCACACAGGCAATTAAAGGAGTATTGATCACAGTTCTTGCACATATGGATGCGTCCATCGGCCGATTGATATTTGCGCACCAACCGCTGATCGCTAAAGACGAGCCGATGCCGGAATCGCAGGCACAAATTACGCAAATTCAATGGCTTCGAGCGCTGGCTGAGAGTCACCATGCGCTCCAAGGCGAGGGCCGTATTGCGTATGGCTCGATCACCAAAGATGGTCACAATCTCGGCCAGCGCCACAAAATCATTGGGCGCCCTAAAGAACGGATACACCGACGATAGTATCGATAGAAAAATGACGCCCGCCGCCCACACATCAACAGAGGTCGTCTGATCCGTATATTTGAGCAGCACCTCCGGCGGCCGATAGCCGGGTGTACCCGCTCGCGATGCATGCACCTCCTTCTTCATCAGGCAGTTGAGGCAAACGGTCGTATTGGCAAAGCAAAAGCATTTCGAACTGCTCTGGGCACCACCAGCAGCAGCACTCCCACCGCCAGCTGTGCGATTTGTGTTGTATTTGCTAACGGATGGTGCACTCTGTTCCGGTTGCTGTGTGCTGCTGGGCAGCTGTGATGGCATCTGGAGCTGACTACCCATCGCCTGATTAGCCGAAACAGCAATGGCAACTTCGTTAGGAGCCGGCTGCTGATGCTGCTTGGCAGTTTGCGCAGCAATTGCAGAATTGACCGGCTTGAGCGGCATCTTGTTCCAGTTGCTCACCGCCTGATCATCGATGAGCCGCATCCGCTTGACGGTGCCACCAAGAGTTGCCTCCATCGTCGTCGTCGTCAGTTGCAGCTGCTGAGTTGCGTTCACTTCGCGTTCCCTTGGCCGCTTGCTGGTGTTGCTCAACATAGCCTTGACACTGCCACCGGCACGCAATGCCGGCTGCTGTTGTTGCTGATGCAGCTGGAGCTGAAGCTGTTGCTGCTGGGAGACGTTGACATGCTGTGCGAGACCAAAGTCGACGAGCAGAAACTGACCCTGTCGGCGATTGTACAGAAAATTGCTAGGCTTTACGTCCCGATGAATGACATTGAACTTGTGGACATGTCGCAGCGCCTGGAGTAGATTTTGCATATACAAACGAATCTCCTGCACATCCATTTTTGTATAGAAATCATGGAAACGATCGTGCGGCATGTAGGGCATCACAAAAGCCGCCGATGCCTCGTAGCGCAAACAGCAGTAAATGCCAACCACGTTGTTGGTGCCGCTGCAACGAATAACGAATCGAGAATCATAAACTAGATAAGTTAAAATGTGCATAAATATAAAATGTGGAAACTGTAACATAATGATTCCTATTTGGGTTGTCTGAAAAATGCTGCTAGTCAGCAAATCAAGCAGGGACGAAAAGTCAACAGGAAATTCTTGATGATGGGTGTATCATTAAATAAGCATGCTTTCTCCCAACACACTCTTATTCCACCCAAACTTACTTATTTTTGCATCATTATTTCGAGATATCTTTCCAAATATGCTTGCCCACATTACACTCCCAAATTAGTCAGAAACATTTGGTCGTTAACGTCATAATTCTAGAAAAAGCTTACCACAGCGATATAAGCAATATAAATAAATAAATATATTTCTAAACATATATATATATATATATGTATACATAGATATAGGTATATATATATATATATAGATATAGAAATATAAATGGTTGAAATGAGGTAATTCTGCCTACTACAATTTAAGTGGGAGGATGTCCAGAGCGCTCACACCGACGTCATAGTAGTGATTATTTCACATATATACCTAGATACCACCCCAACTCCTCCTTAGAACACCCCACCCCACCATCTTCCCCTAGAGAGACAAAACAACTGCGCACGACCCAATCCGTATCCCCGTGTCAAATGTAATTATTATCGCTGTGACGCAATTGGGCAACAGAATTTGCGCTAATTGAAAGGCAACGGAACGGAGCACGATTTATACATATATATATATATAGATATAGATGTACGCAAAGAGCGAGCGAGAGAGAGGTAGAGTGAGAGAGAGAGCAAAGACTTCAGTTCACTGGCATACACAGGCAGAGAGACAGACAGACCGGCCGGCTATCTATATGGTTGAGGGAATCCAAGATAGCTGGCAGCCAATTGGTAATTGGTATTTGGGTTAGCCGTTGTTTGTTGCTGATAACCTTGCTCAAGGTAGTTAAAGTGGTATTTAACGGTTCTTCTACGTCATCGGCTAGTCATTCAGATATATGAGTTTGTGTGAGAATTGGCCACTAATTCTAATATCAGGCAAGCAGCACACAGACTATCGATGTGCCCAAGGAGTGTACTCGATAACTATTCTGGGATTATGGATTTGAAGGATATGCATACAAAATTAAACTTTTTGCGCACATCCTAATAAATACATACATATTCATTATATTGCTCTTACGTGACACTAAACATATATATATATATATATATATATACTTATGCAAATGATTTGTAAACAAACATTACATGTTTGGCTGGCTAGCGAGAGAGAGAGCAGAGTGCACGTGAATGGTGTGTGAAAGTGCAATAAACGCTCGGCCAATGGCAAAAACAACGCTATCCGCTACTTAAATAACTTGCAATGACGTATGTAAATAGGCACCTATATATATATGTGCATATGTATGTATGCATGTGTGTAGCTTCTGCTGACGTCGCTCGTGACGCTCTAAACAAAAATAAAAAATTAAGAAAAAAGAAAGAAAACAAAGACTAAGAAATTTTGGTATGGTTTGGAGTTGCTTTAGAGTCGAGTGCAGAGTGAACACCGCTGATGACATATTGATAATTGATAGATAGATCGTACTACTACATACCCCATATCTGTCATGCATTGCAGCTCTTTCATAATGCGATCAGGGTGACTGGTGGGTATATGATGTTTGATCGCAAACTTGCGCCGCATTCCATCCGGCAGTTGTGCCTCGCGCTTCAGCGTTGCCAGCAGCACGGTGCTAAATGTACCGTTACCGATCCGACTCTGCACATCGAATATCTGTCCAATGTCCGGTATGCGTTGCAGCAAATCGCTGATGGCCTCTGTAATATATATATATATACATGCGATGTTAGTAAAACATGGCCGCTTTCAACTTAACTGACCCATGTGCCCGGCCACCCACTCCTTGCTTCTTTTCAACCGGAATGTATCAAGCTATGTTTGATGGTTTATATCTGTGCTGATTCTGCTAAGGGTAATTTAACGTTTTTTTTATATTCTATCGTTTACGTTATCCTTATATCTAAACATTGTACTTTTTCATCGTATGTGGTACATATTGTTGTCTTTCTGTATTGTGTGTACAAAATTAATTTTTCTCCAAGCGGCAAACGAAAGTTGTGCACAAAAATAGATTTCAAAGCGACAGACAGAGGGACAGTGCTGCCGTATCAAAAGAATCATATCTATGTATGTGTAGATATGCACACATGCATACGTGTATTTTAAAACAAATTGAAAAGAAAACAAAATGGTGACCTGCCGTTTACCTTCGCTTTTGTTGCGCGGCTTCGTCCTGCTGCTGCTGTTGCCCAACGCATGTTGTTCGAGCGTCGCTGCTGGCGTCTGTTTCTGGAGCCTGTTGGCATTGTTGGTGTTGCTGATGTGACTATGCTGCCTATTATGATTAAATGTTGTTGTTGTTGGTACTGCTGGTAGTTGTTGTTGTTTGTTGGTGCGAGGTGAATATGTTGTATATGTTGGCGGCATTGACACATTGACACTCATGCCCTGAAATGTGGCTGCCAATTTAGGACTAGAGTTGCCACCGATTGCTGTTGGCGGTTTGTTGCCACTGCCGTTGCTGCTTATCCATGTTGCACGTGAGAGTTTGAGAGTTGTGGCAGCAGCTGCTGCTGCTGTTCCTGGTGGCGGTGCAGCGAGTAAAGCCGTGGTGCTTCTGCTGCTGCTGCTGTACTCGTGGTCGTAGTCGTAGCAGCCGTAGCCCGTACTGATGCGTTTCTCCATTGTCCAGACGTTGTTGGCGTTACCAATGGCACCATCGGCCTGAGATGGTTGTGGATCTGGTTATGTTTATCGATGTGTAGAGGAGTGTATCGAGTTGGAAATTTTGTTGCCGTTGTCCGGTTTGATCCGCTTTCAATTGACGCACAGCTTTTCTTTTTCCTTTTTTTTGTTGTCTTTTTTTCTGCCCTACAGTACGAATGCACTTAAAACACACATTAAAATAATGAGCACAAAAAAAATATTTTTAGCTCTCTTTACGTCAGCCAAACGAGATGGTTGAGTCCTGTAAATTAACTGAGTTTTTCGAACCGTTCACTTTTTTACTCGTTTCTAAATCAAACTAATTCTGTCGCGTATTCTGCTGACGCTCCCGCTGCCAATCGCATATAGCGTGACGTATATATAATCACGCACGATGTTTGGCGAATATGAACAGCGGGAACACTTACCTCTCAGTACCACTTGCCGTATTATCGAATAATGTGCGCCCCCGTACGATAATGTCCACCTACTCTTTCATTTATTTGACCAATATAATCACACACTTCGAGCTTATCGGCCAGCGATAAACGCTGACCAGCTGACTTCAATGTTGCATATCGTTAGCATATCGGCTTACCACCTCGCTTTGCATATCGATTACCCATAATTAAACTTGTATTCATTATTGCAAATCCAAAATTTTAGGGCACAATATTAATAATGAAAATCCACATTTATAATTGGCATGCATAAATTTAATATAAAATTACAAAACTGACCAACATATAATTGGATGGGTTATAAATCAACGGAACATTTTTAAAACGCCAGCGTTAAATTTGAACGGCGTTATAAATTTTACAAATACTGAATACAACTTTAACGATAGCCTATCCACATAAATATTTCGAATATATGGCATACACAAATTCCATACATACTTACAAAACTGACTTAAACATAAAAATACAAATTTGTTTACAGCACTTGGAAAGATTAAAAAAAAAACGTTTGAGAGCGACCGCGTAAAAACTTTACGGTGTAATTAATATTATAAATGAGAGAAATTAAAGCAAATGATTGTTTGTCGGACGAATCATAAGCATATAATTGCCATCGGCACTGCCGTCCAATGTCTGGTTTGGATCATCGCAACGGGCACACGGCCCAAATAGACGTTGAAACATGCGCGAAGCGCGCGACTTTAGCCTTCGGTTGGCACGCAGCACGTTAATTTCGCTATGGGTGCTGGTACAGCAGCTGGTACCATGTTGATCAATGTCTATGGCGGAGTCATTGCTGCTCGGATCGCTCCTGGTCCAGTCGTTAGTGGTTGTTGTGATGCGACGATTGTAACTGGTTGGTGGCAAGTTCACGTCAAAATCAACGCCTTCGTTGCTTGCTGCATAACA
This sequence comes from Drosophila longiperda, assembly GCA_035042125.1. NCBI lineage: Eukaryota > Metazoa > Arthropoda > Insecta > Diptera > Drosophilidae > Drosophila > Drosophila longiperda. The sequence goes on from JAWNLV010000118.1 coordinate 378,654, forward strand.
AAAATATATATAAAATATATATATCAATCATATTATTTAGTTTTTCGCAAATAAAAAAAGAATCAGATCTGATATGCTGTTCTTTGATTTAGGTTAATTAAATAATGTTTTTTTTAAACATTGAAAATGCAATATGCATAAAAGAAAATATATACTGAAATCCAAAAATATAGATATATGCATTTTATAAACTAATCATATCCCTTACCAATTGGGTTAGCCTCCATCTGGGAGCCGCCGTTAATGAAATCCTGCAAGTGAAGCCTGCGAACCGCCGGTAATTCAATGGAACCAACGCTGCTGTCCAACGTGATGTCAGTCAAACTACAATTCGGATGTGGCTGAACAGTTGCGATCGTTGTAATTGGTGGCACTTCCGACATATCGGAGAAGCGAAAAATGTGCAAGGTATGCAAAACGGCCCTGCTGTCGGTTTCCGGTTTGTCGGTTTGCGTAGCCTTGGCCACGCACTGCCTGCTAGGATGGTGGTATATGGTCGGCAAGAAGGAACGGCCATCATTTGCCACGGCAAGCTTGTCGGCCGATTGACGCTTGAGTTTCTCTTTGCAATCGCTAAGTTCGGTGCGTACCGCTTCAAAGTTGCGACGCAAAAGGATGTGATCGTTAGACTTCTTGTTAAGGCGTGCCTCCAGGAAATCGTTGTACATCTGCAGAGTGTCCTTCTCGTTACTGAGGCGTTCGTAGCTCTCGTCGCGTGTATTTGTATCCGCCTCACTGCTGTGCGCCGTTGACATCGATTCGTCGTCGTTTAGCTTGACCTGTGTCAGCGATTCGGGCATGGAGCGATGACGTTGAAATGTGCTTGATGGATTGAGACGCTGCTTCGCTGTCTGCTCATCTATATCCGCAATGTATTTGCGCACCTTGCTGGTCACGTGCTTGTAGCGCCGCTTCGTGTATGCTGTATGTATGTCCTGATAGGATACGGCTTTGCTACTCCGCCCACTGCCCAGCTTTGGATGCGTTGAGGCACCTTCCTCCCCCTCGCACTCGTCCTCAACCTTGTTGCCTGCGTCAACGGATGGCATTATCAAAATTTCTTATTCTTATATTTTGCTTACCATGTTTGTTGTCCTCGTGATCGAGTCCCACAGGATCGCTGGCGCACGTGTTCTCCGAGCTATTTAAAAATGGCGACGCGCCGCGCTCAAAATTATCAGCCTCGTCGTGGTTCAGAAAGAAGCTGTATTGTCGTTGCAGGGATTTGTCGACGCTGCTTTGTCGGGCGTTCAGCTTATCATATAGCTCGTCGGCGGGAAAACTTTCATCTTCCAGACTCATGATTTATTCAATTATGTTTATTTTTACAAAATCACACAAATCTCACACGACACATACAAATGAAACTAACTGGAAAAGCACCGTAATGATCAGCGTTGCCAGCAATGAATACTAGACCTCTGGAAACAAAAATCTATCTATATATATTTGTATATATATATATATAATGTCTTATAAACTGTTATCGCTTAGCCGTTATAGCAAAATTGCAACTATTTATATTTTTGAATCAACCATGAACTTGGCGTATTTAAAGGTCGTGAGCGGCCTATCGATATATTCAACGTATCGATATTTTGTAATAATAAGTACATCCATAAGCCGGCGTCATTGTTGCTCGAAATTTCTACACTACAATTGCATATTGCTCACGTTTTTGTCAAGAGTAATCCACTGAATATATCAACAATGCCCCTGGAACAGGTGAGTTGAAATACATAATTTAACAAGTGGAAAAAAACCTTGTTCTTTGATTCCAGCTGAAAGCCGATGTCAAGGAATGCTCCGCTTTGTTGGAGCAGGCAAAATGTGCGCGTGTTAAAGGCGCTTTGACACAGGCAAAGGCGGAGGCAGAGCGTGAAATAATCAATCTGGAGATCAAGGCACGCCTGGCGGCGGAACGTCAAACGGCTGGCGCTGAGACTAAACGGTAAGCCAATTACAATTTGCTATTTTGTGAATAATAAATAAAATGAATTTGGTTTGCAATGCACAGTTATTTGCACGATCTGACAGACTATGGCTGGGATCAGAGTGTTAAATTTGTAAAACTTTTTATTACACTGGAGGGCGTACAGAATTGCGCCGAGGAGGATGTCACCGTTAACTACACGGATCTCTCGCTGCAGCTGCACGTGAGCAATCTGAAAGGCAAGGATTTTGGCCTCGCTGTCAATAATCTGCTGTATCCCATCGATGTGGCTAAAAGTTATCGCAAGGTGAAAACGGACATGGTGGCGATATATTTGAAGAAGGCCGAAGAGGGTCAGAACTGGGATGTGCTAACATCGATACAGAAGCGCCTTAAGCAAAAACAGGACAGCGAGTTGGCCAAGGACAGTGAGAATCCCGAGGGGGCGCTGGTCAACATCATGAAGAAGATGTACAACAGCGGCGATTCCAAGACAAAGCAAATGATTGCAAAGGCCTGGACCGAGAGTCAGGACAAGGGACGTTTCAATCCGGCGGAAAGCGGTTTGGGCAATCTGGGCGATCTATAAGTAGTATTTAAAGGCAAACAATCAGTACACAATACCGTATAAATATGTACACAAAATATACCTCATTTGTTGATTGTCATCGAATAAGAACATGTGCGTGCCTGTTCAAAATATAGTTCGAAGTTAACAAAGGAAATCGTTTGCGTTTTTCTCTTATTTTTTATCTTACATTTTGCAGCTAGCTGAAAATGTGACTTGTTTAAATTTAGTACGGATGTGCATGCATTAATTAATTGACTGTCAAAATGCTGAGAAAGTCGCCAGATTATTTCCAATTAGATACTGATGCACCAGTTAATTTACTTTGACGACAGGTGAGCAGAGCCAAAACGGACAACAGCGTTCTTAATGACTCCATTTCTATAATTATCCAAAATGCTTTCGATGCCAGACGATGAATGACGATCCACTTGCCAAGTACCTTTTGGCTTACCAACCAAGCAACCAATTCGCTATGCGAGATTTGCAACATCAACAAGATGTGAGATGTGTCAGATATATATATATATATAGTTTATGAGCTGCAAATATAATGAACTGAAAGACATATGTTAATTGTAATTAGGAAGAGGAAAACCAAATCGATTTGTTTTTCTTGTTTATTTTTGTTTTACTAGTATATAGGCGTATTTATTTATTAAACGTTTGTAATTAAAATCAATAATGTTTCTGTTGTTGTTTGCATACATACATATTTGTAATCTATTCCATTTTTAATAGTTAGTTTGCTTTAAATGATTTAATAATATTTAATTGTATTTAAAATACATTTTATATGTTTGCTTTTTTTCAATATCCAAAAAAAAAACAAACACGAAATTTAAAAAAAATAATAGGAGAGCAGAATAATAAAGTGACAGTAAGTCAAAACACAGCAACAAATTCGCTTTTCTTTTTTTTAAATTCATAATTTTTTTTATTTTTTTTTATTTATATTTATTTATTATATTTTAAATGTGCGTGTGTTGTAAACAATTAAATTGTCGTTTTGCTGAAATTAATTTGCAGTGTCATCGTTTCGATTTGATCTACATATGTTTTTGTATAAATAGTTAGAAGCTTAGGTCCTCAGATATAGTAGAGAATACATATGTGTTACATTTTGGGCATATAAATACGTTTGCCTGTTGTTTGAAATACATTTGGTTTACGTTACAAAACTGATAAGAAATTCGACTCGAAATCATATACATATTATTTATAAAAAAAAATATCGAACACAAGTCGTTATACATTGAATATTGAATATCGTATTCATAAAGTAAGGATATATTAAATACTTATATGCATACATTCAAACACATATATGTACACATCATAATAAAGGTACAACGTACTAAACATGTTAACTTTGCTATCATAAGAAGCAAAAATCCAAAAAAAAAAAAAATAACTATTTTAGAAAAAAAATAAAACATTTTTATGGTTATTTAATATTACACATATAATAAACAAATACACAGACGTATTCGTATATTTCTACAAAAATTAAGATAATCTTTTGTCAAATGATAACTGTAATCGAACACTTGCCCGATCTAATTATATGGGGATTATAAATTTAGCATAGTACGGTTATGGGATTCGATTTATATATATGTAAGTATGCATATGTATATGTGTGTTGTGATAATTAATTACTCGATTAAGGGAATTACTTAAGGTTTGATCAATTTGTGACCGCCAACCACATTGCTGTAGGTGTATTTAGTTTAATTGAAATTTAATTTGAATTTTTGTTTTCGTATTTTTTTTCTCTTTTTTTTTTTGAGGGTGTAAATTAAATTAAGTTCGGTCCTCGCCTGTTCGAAGTTAAAGCACCAAAAATTTATTTCAACTCTATGTTTTTTTTTTTTATTTTTTTATTGGATACTTTCATGTGTCCTAACTAAAGCCATATACATTGTATATATACGAATGTATATATATATATATTCTTTTGCCTTTTATCGTATCGTATTTTGTATGTGTAAAATCGAATTTTCGTTAAAAGCTTCTCTTCACCCTTATTATTTTGTTTTTGTTTTTCACATTGATGGCTTTTGCTTGCGTATAAAAATAAATGTTCTTTTTTACTAAGACTATGCTGGAAAAAAATTCATCGCACATACATACACACACACACACACACACACACACACACACGCACACACACAGGCACACACGCTCACAACAATCAGTCCTAGTTTGATACCTTTATTATATTCTCTATGCAAGGATTTAGATACATTTCCTCATTAATTATATTATTGTTTTTCAGCCTATATACAACATCTTTGTATGTGTGTGTGCGTATATATATATTTATATATATATATAAATGTGTGTGTTTGTGTGTGTGTGTGTGTGTGTATGGAGTAATCGTAAAACTTCTAGAAAATTATGCGCTTTCTATGTATGTGGTTGCTTCTAAGATCTATCACGAGAGCATATGCATATGTGTAAGTAATTGTTGCTTAGTTTAATATCCTATTCGAAAAAAAAAAAAATATAGAATACCATGAGTGGTAAGTAAGAACAAGATGAAAAGGTAAAGTTTTAGTTCAAAGTCTCAATTTGGATTGTTAATGGTTGGTTGTGCACTCTTCTTCGTCTTCTTCATGGTTCATCATTCTGAAGGCACGCAGTTCAAGCGAAATCGCTTAATGGAAACTAACGAGCAGCGAGTAGCTAGTAACGAGTAACGAGTAAGGAATTAAATGTATGTGTTTGCAGCGAGTTAGTTACTAGATGGATTACATTTGGAAATGTTTTGCTTGGATGCACTTAGGAATACTCGCTGAACTGGAGTAGCGAGCAACATGTTATTTGCACCGAGTTATCAGACAAAATGTAACGAGAGCCAGCTACGAATGTAGCCAGCAGGAAACAGCAGAAACTGAAACTAAAACTCAAACTAAGGGGGATCTGATGAGGCAGTTACTGTTTGCTCTTTTCCTAACGTCTCTTAGATTTGATTAGATTATGTTTTCCTAGAGATAGACGAGTATATTTGATTTTTTTTTTTATGTTTTTATGTATTGTATATGCGTTGAGGTTTTTTGGAACGGTTCCATTCGCTTCAATTAAATATGAATCGGTTCGGTTCGGTTCGGCTTGTTTGGGTTCGGTTCGGTTCGGTTCGCTACGAACAACGAACGATAAATTGAACAACCGCACAGACGGACAATTCCAGCTTGGCCCTAATTTTATCTTAAGCTCTAATTTGAATCCATCAATCCATCAATTCAGCAACCACATTCACATTCACATTCACAATTCTATTCATATTCATATTCATATTCATATTGATATTCATATTGCGATCGTCGTTGTCTCTCAGTAAACAGTTGGAAGTTGGTTGACATGTGGCCTGGTTCTGGTCCTGGTCGTTGGCCGGACGCTGGGCGTCCGCACGTGCCGTTAATAAAGCTCCGTATGATGACGAACTGGCGCCGGTATTTTGGACATGCCACGTTCTCGTCGCGGCGATACCATCGCCGCCGTTGCTGCACCGATCGAGTTGTTACTGCCACAGGATGAGGCACCCGAGCTGCGCTTGGAGCGTGCCTTTGCCGGCGGCGAACAGCTCTCGGATCTCTCTAGATTGCCATTGCTGTGCACCCACGCCGTGGTGAAATCCTCATAGACGGGCGTCTTCTTGCCATTGCAATTGCCTGGACTCGGACGCGGCGGCTGTTGCTGCTGCTGTTGTTGATTGCCGGCTGCATAGCGGGAGAGAAGTGTCTTCATCTTCTCGAGAATCTGTGCATCGTTCTTGGCACTGCTGGCCGCTTCAAGCAGCTGCTGGGCCAGCGGCGATGAGGCATGATTCTTCACCGGTGACGTTGTCAGTGAGCTTGTGCATCCGCGCACCCGCCGCCCATTGCTGTCGTACTGGATGTGCGAGGAGCGCGTCTTCGATCCACGCTCGAACGGAGCCGCCGATGTGGTTGCTGCAGCCGACGGCGGCGCAAATGTGTCCGCATTGATTGTTGGCCGCTTCTTGCTGGCCACTGTTGGCGTTGCCGCACTGCGTCCACCCCACGTATTCGTCACATCCCGCACCAGCGGCAATTGTGATGCTTTCAGCGTCGCAGTGGCCGTGGTTTGGGATGCGGATGGGGACGTCGACGTGGCGGTGCCTGATGCCGGGCGACGCACGGAGCGATAGACGGGCTGTTTGCGACTGAAGGTGCTGTTTAGCTGGGGAGGGGGGCGTGTGCTTAAATCCTGGAGACTGCCACCGGCACAGGTGGCATTATCAATGCTGCTGCTGCGACGACGACGTCGCTGGGCAAGCGGAGAGCGGGGTATTTTACTGCCCTGCGATTGTGGCTGGTTCGTTGCAACTGCCAGCTTATTGCCACTGTTCACATCTGTGGCAGCATCCGCATGCACATCCACATCCACATCCACATCCACCTCCACATCAGTTGTCACCGTAATCTCATCATCATCAATGTAGACGCCAGACTGCTCAAACTTGCTGCTGTGTTCCTCGCCAGCGTAGCGGGCGAGCTGCCCTCTCGGCTTGGGCAGCGACAGGACGGCGGGCAGCGATTGAGGGCCATCCATCGCATCGCAGATGGCATAGTCCGGCTCAACCCTTATCTCCACCACCACCCCTGCTTCTCTAGCTGTCTCCTGTTCTGGTTCCGGTTCTGGTTCTGGTTCTGGTTCTGTTTCTGGTTCTGGCTCGTCTGTGGGTGAGATCTGCGAGTCGCTGGAAGTTTGATCAAGACGCGCTGCAACAAAGTCGAAATTACACCAAAATTAATTCAATGCACTACAAAATTAATTGCAAATAAAGCAAGCCGAATATTATACACCCTTCATTTGCTCACTTCATCACTTCTCCATTTATACATTATTTATAAAATAGTTAATAAAAAATTAAAATTTGTGCTACTTTTATTCTTCATAATATTCATTTAAAATTAACGTAATTTTAACCTAACTAAAAAGATTTTTTGTTTTTTTCTTTCTTACAGCTCGAAATTTATAATTCACATTTCTATTATTTATTTTACGATCTTATAATTATTACTTATTGATAAAGGTGTTTTTAAATTAAATGCATTAAAAAATACAACATTTTGACTCGAGCTACAAATTATTCAAATAATTTAAATAATTTATTTTTGTTTATAAATTAATTAAAATAATCAAAAATAAAGCACAAAAAATGCCTAACTAATTTAAACCAAAAAAAAAAACCAAATTTTTAAAATTTAAGATTGCAAATTTTGCAAAAATATTTAGAAGAGGAAAAATGCTGTTAAAAATATGAAAAGTGCTTTTATAGATCGACATCTTTATGGATCTTTAGAGATCGGCATCCATATAGATGTTTCATATTAATTGCTTCACCACTTACCATTGGTTTCAGCGTCCTCCATGGAGGCCTGACTGTGCAGGGACTCGCGCTTCTGTGCATTGGACTGAATGACGCCCAGGCTGCGATAGCCTTCGTCGCTGATCTCGCTGCCATTGTCGCTGATGTTCTCGAATTTGCTGCTCTGCTCCGGCTGTGCGCCATTGGCAATCGTTGCAGATGTGCCAGTTGGGCCAGTTGTGGCCTCATCGCAACTGTCGCCGGCAGGGGCTGGGGCAAGCGGCAGCGATTTGGGCCCATCCCTGAGGTAGGCGTCGAGGGAGTTCAGCTTCTTGCGCATATCGATCAGCCGCCGCTGGCTGGGCGACATCGAGCGGCGTCCCAACATGGGTGAGCCCGGTAACAGCTCCATGTTGCTACTGCTCAAATTGGCATTGGCATTGGCATTGGCATTGGCATTAGCATTGGCCAACGCATTATTATTTGTCTGATTGAGATACTTGCGCTGCGGCGTCGGACTGCGACTGCGATGCTTAACATTCAATGTGTTCTGCACTGCTCCAGCGGCCGGCGATGTTGCTCCCGATCCCGATCCAGTTGCAGTTGCAGTTGCAGTTGCAGTCAAATTTCCATTTCCAGTTCCGACTGTGGCGGACGACAAAATGCGGCGTGCTGCGGGTGGTGAACTGCAAAGGAATCGATTAAGATGATTTTGCGGTAAGTGGATTTTGGGTTGAAGATGCTTTAAATTTCTAATGAACTTTGGATCTTAAAAAAAAAAAAATTTTGGTTTGCGATGCTTATTCGGACTTTTTAATTATTTAAAACATGCGTTTTCGATGCGAATTCCGGCTTTGATTCTAAAATGCTTCTTTTGTGCATACTCAAAAATAATTCCAACAAATTGGTTGTCATCTATATCTTTTTCAATTTAATTTAAGTGCACTCCTGTTTTTTTTTTTTTTTTTGTTCTTTTTGGAATCGTGTGTCATGTAACAACAAATCCATTATCTGGACTGCATATATGCAACTATAAATAACAATTACAAAAACAAAACGGAAATGTTGTACAAATAAGTCAATCATAATAAATCGGTTATGGCATTTAGGACATATATCAATTGTCAATTATCAATTTTAAAAATACCTATTTGACTCAACGAAAACGAAAAAAATGAAAGAGAAAACCGCAACAAAAAACAAATAAATCGATAATTTCGATTTTATTAGCGGTGTTTGATAATGAAATAATCTACACAGAAATAATAATGATATGGTCAACAAATCTATCAAGTTGTAATAAATATAAATATAAATATAAATTACATAAATAAACACTGATAAATTTCTCAGTTTACCACTTGAATTGTGGTCTGAGTGGGGAAAATGAATGCATTTAGCAATCTTGAATACCAACCTACTCCTGCAGTTCCTAATGGAGCTTGTTGTGCTCATCAACTGTATCTGCAATTGTGTGTGACAACCCCTTCCCCGCCCCCTTGTGGCACACTCACCGTTCGTATATCACATGCGCCTTGTGCAGCTCAATGCCATTGCCGGAATTGGTTGTGTTGCGGGTCATCAAACGCGCCTGAATGGAGCTGCGATGCTGGGCACGACAGCGGCAAGGATCATGCTTGTCCAAATAATGCGAGAGCGTATCCCAGCCGCCGCCCACACGCACCATGACATGAGAGCGCAGAATCTGTCACAAAAATTGAAAAAATAAAATAAGTAGCAAAATTGCCAAATATAATATATATAAATATATATATAAATATATATATTTACCCGCACAAAGATGAGAACTTTGGTGTCGCCAATACGATATTTGCCCTCGGAGACGCGCACCATGGGAAACTGTGAGGGGCATGTGCATTTCTCCACCAAATCTCTGACCTGTAAAAAGCAAGCAAAACAATTGTATGTGTCAAATGTTGGATGTTTCTTGATAGGGACACAAGCAGCAGGCCCAGCAGCTGACCCGGAGGCAGGCCAACCCTGGCCGGGCCAAGCCAGGCCAGTCCATTGCATAAGATTAAAGACAGATCCCACCGAAAGGCAAAAAGTCGCAATGCCAGTTTTTGTTTTTGGTTTTTTTTTGTTTTTTTTTGGTTTTTTTTTGGTTTTTTTTGTTACTTTGTATTCACTGCATAAATTCACGCGCTGCTATTGTCCGAACAAATGATCAAACAAATGAGCGGAACAGCCAAACAGCCAAAGAGATAAACAGACAAACAGACAAACAGACAGACAGAGAAACAGACAAACAGACAAACACAGAGCTTTCCAGTCACAGACGAGACGACAGATCAGGCCCCAGAGCAACTGGCTCGTTTCGTTTCATTTCGATTGGGTTTCGGTTTCGGTTTCGGTTTCGGTTTCGGTTTGGTTGTGTCTGTCTCTGTTGGGGTGTCAGGGAGGCAGTGGCAGTGACTACCAGTTGGGGCGCTACTTGGCTACTTGGCTACTGTGCCGCTGCCTTTGACAGGCCTTTTGACTGCCACAACAACAAAGTAAAGCTTGCCACAAAAGTGCTGCATTGAGGCGGCGAAACAGACAAAACGCATTTGCACCTTTGAACTTCACTAGTTAGTTGCCTTTTGCATGTTGCATGTTGCATGTTGCCTGTTGTTTGTTGTTTGTTGCCTGTGGCAGGAGTTGTCTTCTACTAAGTGGGAACTGTGCCACAACATTGCTGCTGCAATGCGTGCATCTAGTGATGGTTGCACTAATCAACACTTGAAACTCTTCATTCATATATAAATAACTTAGATATTTGAGAAAAATATTGTATTAGAAATTAATTCGTACATTTTAATATATTTTACAAATTTTTAAAATTAACAAGACAAAATATATTTGAATTATTTGCATTATATATAATTGCAGGAATTTGTCATCTATCTGAAATTTCTACTATTTTTTTTTTTCTAAATTGAACTCTTTAAAGTTGAATATTTTTTTGTGGAAATGATCAAATAATGTGTATAAATTTAGAGAAATAAATAGTAATATTTTTGCAAATTGTGTTCGTGACACGAGAGGAGACCAACTATCGAGCAGAGGATGCAAGGCGAGCCGAGGCAAGGCGAGGCAAGGCGAGGCGTAGCCTTGTGGCAAGACGGCATCACAATAAATCTAACATGGCGATAAGCCAGCAAAATGATCTGGCAGGCGGCGCACAGATGTGCAATCGATGGGAGGGATGCGAGACGAGAAGTGTGTGGCAAGTTGGGGGAAGGGAAGCGGCGTGACTCTGACTGTGACGCATGCAAGATTAGCTGGCGCTGGCAATGGCTGTTGTTTGTTGTTTGTTGTTTGTGCCGCTGCCTGTGACTGTGGCGCTGTTATCCTGGTCAGGCCATAAATTTCAAACAACAGCAACAACAACAACAACAACAGCAACAGCAACTGCAGCAACAATGTTGACGACGACGATGCGGACGTGCCAAACGGCAGCGACAAATGATTCGTGGCTAGTTTGCAGCATGCTGTAAGCTGATGTTGCAGTTGCAGCAGCTAGGCTTGCAACAGTTGCTGCTGCTGCGGCTGCTGCCGTGGTGGCACATCATTTGATTTTCGACAAGTTGTTGAGGCTATTTGCTGATTTGGCTGCTGCCGCATGTTGCTGCTGCTGCTGCTGCTGCTGCTGCTGATGCTGCAAACAAATTGATTGGCTGACTGAGTGATCGCACAGCCAAAGAGCCAGGCCAAGACCAGACCAGGCCAAGACCAAGCCAGGCCAGGCCAGGCCAAGACACGGCACTCAGCCATCGATCCATTGAGCATGTCCGCACGCCTGGCCACTTTGTTATTGTTAAGCCTGGTTGTTGCTAAAGTTGTTGCCTGACAATGTTTTGGCAGCATGTGGCGCTGGTATGGTCGTGGCCGTTGCACACAGTAAATGCAATGCGCCGTGCCACGTTCATGTCCATGTTGCGTCCAATAAATGCGCAACGATTTATCCATCTATGCAGCAGCTGTCGATCCCAACAAACTGCTGAGAAAGTGTGGCGAACCAAATGAGGTGGGCTGCCACAATGCGATGCAGGCCGGGTTGGGGCAAGCTATGTGCATTGTTTGTGCCTTCGTCGTCGTCGTCGTTGTCGTTGTCTTCGTCATCGTCATCATTGATGTCAATGTTGCTGGCGGCGTGAGGAAATGTTTGCATGGCTTTTCATTAGTTTTCCGATTTGCCTGGCTGCCTGCCTGGTTTGTCTATTTGCCTGCTCCTCAATCCTTAAGCGTTGTCCATTGTCGGTTGCTGCTGCTGCTGCTGTTGCTGCATGTTGCTGTCGTCGCTTGTTGTTGCTGTTGTCGTCGCGCAATCGCATTGCTCGCAGTCACACTTGCAATTACCATCAGCAATTGCGATTGTTGTAATTGTTGTTGGCACATCTGGCGCCATCGGGCGAACAATCGAACAATCGAATCGAATCGAAACGAAACGAGACGAAACAAGACGAGACGAAACAAGACGATACGAAACGGAATGAAACGATAGCGTTGGTGGGGAGTGTTGGGGCGGTAGAGGAAAATGGAATGGGGAACACCTCAAGCATTTTGTCAAAATCAATTTGAATACACTTTTGGATTTACTGTCAATCAATAATAGTAAATTAATTAAAATATTCATCATGTATATTAAACAAATTCGATTTATTTATATTATTATTTTTTGCTTTCATTTTTAGCATAATATTAATTCAAATATTTTTCAAATGAAACCATCAAAATGCTTGTTATTAATTTGTATGGTTTTTAAGACACTTTAATTTAATTGGACTACCTAATTAATATAATTTGTAATTTATGTGTAAATTTGCTCACAGTATATTCAGATCTAGATAAAAATAATGATATACTCCTTGAATCTGCCTATTTAATACGATTTTTGATTGTTAAATCTTTTTTAAAACAGCTTAAGAACTCTGCATAAAATTGGTTTAAAAAATTTAATATATCTTTCAAAAATAAACAAAACTGACATTAGAAAAATAATAATTTTTTTTTTCATAACTATAATATTATAATTTAAAAATGTAATAAAAATGCTGTTGAGATAATAAATTTCAACATATTAAGCTAATTGTTTGATGCCTTTGACAAATTATAAAATTGATGTTAAATTTTTATTGACACCAAAAAATAAAAAAAACATTCAGAAATTTGTAAATAAATTTATAAACATCTACGAATACATCTTAAGTAGCATCATCTCTGAATATTTTGGATAGGTAAACCCTTAACAAAAAAGTTTTAAAGATAAAGTTTTTGCTTGTAACAATTATCGGTTGGATTTGTTGTTGATTTGTTTGTTTCCTATCTTCTGATTGTTGTTGTTTTTGTGCATTTGATTTGTTTTGCCCAAGTTTGAAACTGGAAACTTAGCCATGGCTAAAAATGGACATGAGAAAAGTAGCTATGAAAACAGCAACAACAACAACCAACGACAACAATAATAAAAAAATCGTGAGGTCCGCAGAAAAAAAAAATAATGGAAAAAAAAGATATAAAAAAGAAAACAGTGAAATACACACAAACACACACACACACATACACACACACACACACACACACACACACACACACACACACACACACACACACACACACATACACACCCATTGTAAAGTAAAAAAAAACGTATAGAAAATTGTCATAAAAAGTAGTCGGGATTTGGGATTCGAATAGAAATTGGAGCTATCTATTAATATTGGTATCACACTTACCATCTCATCGAGACTCTTTAGATCATTGGTAATGATCTGTGGCTGTGGCCCGTACATTAGCATCGGATCCTTATCGTTCTCATCCTCGTTCTCCGTATCGCTGTCGTACAGATCCGTTTCGACTGCCACACATTCGGCGCCGGCGGTTGGCGTCTCAGTTTGGGTGCCGCTTTCCGAGCAACCGTTGCCGGTTTGTGTGCCGCAGCCGTTGGTGTTGCACCCATTGCCACAACTGCAACCGTTTGCTTTATTATCGGCAGCAATTTCGCGATCGATTTGTCGCTCCATTTGCACCAGCATCGGCGCAAGCATGCCTATATAGAATATATATATATATATATCGTAATACATATGGATCAGTTGGGTTTACCATAACAATCATCATCATCATCATCATGATCATCTGTGTTGCACTTACCGAATTTGGCGCCACGTCTGGCCACCTCCAGCAGACAGAGGATTACATGCTTCTCATTCTTGCGCATGATCAGATCGTCCGTTTCGAACAATAGGCACTCGATGATCTTAAGGCTCTTTCTGCAAGGATCACAAATCACAGATGATGTCAATCAATCAATTGGTAAACGAGCAGCAATGTTTAAGGAACTGTGTGTTTAATTTCGCTATATTATTGTTTAAAAAAGAAAAACCAGCAATTTCCTTTCCATCAAAATTATCTGCTTTTTATGGACTGTTGCTAAATTTTGCTTTATTTTGATCTTCCCTTTTAGTTCAATTAACAATAAGGTATTTGATTACTTTTAGTGCTGGTAGCAAAAGATAATCTGGCAATTCAGATAATCTGTCAATTGGCAGTTAATGGTAAAATCTTTAAATATACATGGGAAAGCGTGAAAACTGAATAATAGTGTTGAGCAAATGTGTATAAAAGGCAGAAGAAAGCATCTCCGAACCCATAAAGTATATATATATATATATATATATATATATATATATATACGAGCTTAAACTTTAAATTTCAATTATCTGGCGCAGATCAAGTTAGCTTAATTTGACCGATAACTGCATCCGTTTCTGGATTATCGATACATATCGATTTTCAAGGCAGAACCTAACTCATACCGAATATACACATGCATATTATAATTCAACTGCTCAAATTTTATTAAGATAAATATGTTTTTGTGTCTATTCTGAAAAATTCCGTTATGTACAATTGCATGTACGTATTTATTATATAGAAGGGATCAGTTTGGGCCTGTGAATACAAATTTGGTTCTTCAGTGCCTGTCTTTGCTATAGAAAATAACTTTGGCTGCTCATCTCTTTTTAATGTGATTTTTTGTCAAGGCATATATTGTAGTCGAGCTCACTCGACTATAGCATTTTTACATGTTTTTTTTTTTTAAATATTTATTACTTGATCAACCTAACATCGATCTTCATTCTTGATTCATTTTTCTCTTAGTATCTATTCTAGAGACTATCTCTCTCTCCTTCTGATTGAGATTGTGTGGAACATTTGATTGATTGATTGCGTATTGTTTGGATTAAGACTCACCTGCACCAGGTTATAAAGTTGGAGACATTGTCGCGGGCAAAGAAGGTGCCGCTCTTAGCGGCGGGCAGGTAGTGCACAATGCCCAGGGCGAGTATCGGTCCGGCCAATCCGGAAGTCATTGAGCGTGTCATTGATTTGTTGCGCGCCTGTCGCCGGGCCAAATAGTCCTCCGCCGCTTGCCGTACATAATTTGCGTGCTAAAAACAAATGAAAGAGCGCAACAACAACAATTAATTAGACACAAAAGCGAATAACAACAACAAAAGCGCAACACGCAATGCGACACGTTGCAAGTGAAAGTCAAAAATATATTTTTGGCTTATTTAAAAGCGCGACAAAAATCTAGAAAAAGTTTATTTTTAAGCGTCTCAAGAATTTAGCGCGGCATTTTTAGGCTGACAACGACGACGACGGCGACGGCGACGGCGACGCTGAACACTGAACGTTTTCCCAGCCTCCACTCAAAAAGGAGGGTAGTCTCGTCAGTTGGTTGAACTGATTGGACCGGACAGCCAACAACCAAACGAACAACCAGGCCAGGGCACAGGAGCTGCGCTGACGAGACATCATTCGAATGATGGCGCCGCAATGTTATGCATAATTAATTGACACGCAGCCACAAAAAAAAAACAATTTATAAAAAAAAGAAATTCACACCCATTCAGCCAGTGATACACACGCACACACACACACACACACACACACACTAAAACACACATACACACACAATTAAAATTGCAATCACATTCACAGCGAGACACTCGTCGCTCATCAGTCATTTGGGCATAGACCAGAGACCAATTGGTGAATGGGCCAGCCCCGCCTCTGACACAGATACTTAACACATTTGTCAGCTAGATGGGGGCATCAACTTATTGCGAATTGTGTGTTATCAATAAATCATAATCAATATACCAAGTATTAAGAAATTTCTATTTTGAAATACACTTGCAAATACGCCTCTATAAAAACTATGCAAAAAATTCATTAGTAAATTAATTTCAATTACTCAGATCTTGTCATGCCATTTATCATTTCACATACAAAATAGTCTGTTAAATATGTAAATTATAATTAATAATATATATTTTGAAAATCAATCAGATAATTAATAAATCACATTATCTGTATTACAATCACTTGCCATATAAGTGTTTTTTTAGTCACTCGAAGAAATTCCCATACTTGTCAGATTATCTTTCTATAACTGGATTGCATAATAATATTGCAATCAATAACAATTTTGTTATTTTTAGCATTTATATACATTATAGATTTGATAGTTTGGATTTTTACGCTTTTAATTACAATTTGCACATATATATTCTTTCTTTTACTTTTATTTTTGTTAAATTGTTTAGGTTGCGTTTTGGACATTTTTGCCATTCAAATTAATTGATATTTAATATTATTTTTAATTTGTAATTTAACATTTAGTGTTTAATTTGTAAGTATTGAAAGTGATTTTGAATCTTTGATCAATATCACAAGCGGAATCTTTATAATGGATTAAGATAAACTTTGTATCTGGTTTTAAACCCAATCATATATATATATATATATATATATATATTTATATATTAACAATTGCGAGTTTGGCGTTTGTCTTTAGTCGGGTTATGTCATCAACGTTGGCGCGCGTCGTTTTATTAATGCGATGCAATCCGATTCGATCCGATCGCATCCAAACCCATCCGATTCGAATTGAAGGAACCAAAGACAACAACTGCAACAACAACAACAACAACAACTGCAACTGCAACGTATCTCGTGTTGACGTGTGATGCATTTGCATTTGCATTTCCATTTACATCATTCAATATTCATTTATGCACATTTTTGTAATAATTTAATATTTAAACAATTTCAATAGTTGCCTCGCTGCTCGCTCGTGTCGCTTATTATTATTATTATTTGAATGCTTGTGTTTTTTATAACTTCTTTTTTTTATGGTTATATCGACAAACTGCATTCAAAATGCTTTATTTGGTGTTTATTGTTTTAAGCGTTTCATGCCCTGATCCCAAAAAAGGGCATCATCACAAACATATCACGTCTGACATCTGATTGAAGCTGCAAGTGAGCGTGGCATTAGCATAATTTGAATATATATATATTTCAAAATGAATATTTCTTTTTTCTCTTACTGCTGATTTGGTTTTCTGTTAGGGTATTTCCGACTCGTTGTGTGCTCATCGCATCGATGCGAGGTCTTTTTGTGTGGCATCTTCAGCCTTAGCTCTTATCACTGAACAAAAGGTAAAGCTTGAAAGTGCACGAAGCAGACAGAGATGGAGACGGCGACAGAGATGGAGATGGAAATGGAGAAGGAGACAGAGACAGCGCCAGCGCCACAAACGCCCACGATGCATTTGGCCAGAGGCGTTAAATGGGTTTTTGGCATCTTCGCTGCGCTACCCACGGCCGGGCATTTGGCCTTGCGCACAGCACACGCGCTGCAATGGACCAAATATCAAATTTATAGACCCCATTTTGGACAACTCACTTTGACTTTTTTTCACTTGCATACCGTTTATTTTTCCATGGATCTGCTCGATTCGACGATGTTCAGTTTGATAGCGCATGGCTAATTCGGACTGAAGCGAAATTAAATTTTATTTCAAATCGATGCTGTGTGTGTGTGTGTGGCACAAGTGCCATGATTGCCACGTTGTGACTTAATCAGCTGTTGTTGTTGTTGTTGTTATTGTTGCTATTGCTGTTTTCACCGCTTCTAAACGGCATCACATTTTCACTTTCGAAAGCGTCGACATGGCAATCGTTTATTATGATATCACACTCTGCCCATTCCCAATCTTCTTCTTCTTCTCATTCTCCTTCCCCTTTACCTAACCTAACTTCTTTGCCATTTTGTTACTCTGGCACGTGCCAATATTTTTTTTCTTTCTTTGTTTTGACTCAGCACAACCGCTGAAAACCGTTCAACTTAAAGTTGCCATATTTGACGAAAATGCATTCACACAAAATTGGTTCAATTGTTCATCAATTGGAATTGGAATTATTGTATCGATGATTACTTTGAACGTCGAAAATTCACTGTGATTTTTTTTTTCGATTACATTTTAACAGCTAAATAATTGTGAAATTTTATTTTTATGACATAATTACTTTTATTTTGGTTGAATCTGGCGCTTTTCAATGGCTTAGTTGCCATTTAATTTTTGCTCTACATTTTCATTCTTCATTCATGGGTCACAGGCCCCGAATCTGGCGCTAAAGTGTCAGGTGTCAGGTCAGGTGTCGAAGCAATTAGCTCGAATTTGCCAACACGGGTAGAGGCCAGAAGTGGGCCAACTCATAACGCAAGTCGATGCTGCTGCAACTGAGTTTCATGCAACAAAGCGATATGTACGTGACATGTAGCTGATGTGCAGGTAGAAGGCAACAAAAAAAAAACAAAAGCCGTTCCGGAAGCGTCGAAGATGTTGCAACATAGACCCCCCTCGCAGACGCAACTTGTGGCATATACGTGCATATATACACAAGCACACACACATTCATACATATATATGTGACGTAATTAGCTTAGATTTTTCTTTTCTTTATGATTTCGGTTTCTTTCTGCCTTTCTGCTTTTCTGTTCAGAAATAATGGCGTGTAAAACATTAAGTAAAAGGCAATTGCAAAAAGCGACTGTCGCATTAGATGGGTGTGTGCGTCTATGTGTGTGTGTAGGTAGCGTTGTGTATAACTGTAATGCCCGAAATAATTTTTTGTATCCGCAAAGCGACCACGGTAAATATGTCAATTTAAATCAAACGAAATTAAAACAAAATCCTAAAAAATAAATATAAAATTCAAAATGACATTGCAAAATAAAAACAGTGAGAAAAATACAAATAAAAATCGATGGAAAAAATTCGAGCAAAACGGCGTTATGTCGAGATGCAATGCCCTAACAATATGTATGTTAGCTATTAGCTTATATATCAAACACATTTTCAAAAACTCAATGTGTTCACATACCCTACACACACATGTGTGTGTGTGTGTGTGTGTGTGTGTTTGGACATTACTGCAGCACTGTAATTTGGTTATATGAATACCCAAAGCTGCACTTTGTAAAAACTGTGGGAACTTTAGCTGAGAGCTAAAAAAAGAACTCAAAACCAATTTGTCACACATCAAGCAAATTCTTCAATCTTTAATCTTTTTTTCTTTTTTTTAGTGTTTTATTTTTATAGATTGTGGCGAGCGGCAGCTGATCTCACAGATCAAGGAACTTTATTCTATTTTAATGTTGCAGCTATTGCATCTTTTGGACACATTCCTATATGAGTTGTGGCATGCTAAATGCTCATTAAGACACCAACAACAACAAGAACAGCAGCAAAAACAACAACATACACAATAGCTAACAAGACAAAGCCGTTGCCAAAAACTAAATCAATCTGAACTGGTTTCGTCATTTGCTGCTTTTTTTCAAAAACGCCAAAGCCAAAACGAATTTTGAATGTGGGTGAAGTTGTTAAAAATGTGGCAAACGCAAAAACGTAAAACGCAATCGAGGCCAATCGCCCCGTGTTGGGTTCCAGAGCAGCAACACCCTACACACCACACCTCGCCCCCGCCCCACGACATAGTGTTGGACCTGCTAAGCGCATATTTAGTTATAAACTTGAATTTAGACTCGGCCCAAATTAGATAGACAGAGTTTTGGGCCGCGCAGTAAGAGCGCCACTGAAACTTCGTCCGCCGCGAGACAGTTACAAATGTTGCTTGTCGCAATTGCCTAAAAAGACCAACAACAACAACAACAACAAATACAAATAGACAAGAATGTGCGCCTTGGGAACGAAACCGAATGGCTTAAAACAGATGAGACTACAGTGCACAAAAAATAATACCAACAAACTGGCTTAAGGGAAAGAGAGTTATTCATATTTAATAGCTTTGTTTTGTAGTTAATTTTTGCCACAGATTCATTTGTTATATAATTAATTGCATTTTTTTGGAGCGTGTTTACTATTAACATATCAGTGGCAGAGTTCAAGATGTTCGCAAAGGAACTTGGTCAAAATGCTTAACATCCAAATATATGTCATTATAGGCCATTGAGCAGTGGTTCTAATTAAAGCTAATTCGTGATATTATAAAAAAGAAAACATTCGCAAATATTAAAACATTAATTTGCATAACCATTGATTTAATATTTATTTTTGGTTTTATGTATTTGTTAGGAATTGATTCTAATTTTAGTTACATAACTGAATAAAATATTCATTGATTTACTTATTAATTTTGGTTTTATATATTTGTGAGGAATCGATTCTAATTTTAACTAGAAAATTGATTGAAATATTCATTGATTTATTATTCAATTTTTGTTTTAAGTATTTGTAAGGAATTGATATTAATTTTAATTAGGCAACTGATTAAAATAATTATTAATTTATTATTTAATTTTATATATTTGTAAGGAATCGATTCTAATTGGAGTTACATAACTGATTAAAATATTTATTGAATTATTTATTAATTTTGGTTTTATATATTTGTGAGGAATCGATTCTAATTTTAACTAGACAATTGATTAAAATATACATTGATTTATTATTTAATTTTAGATTTATGTATTGATGTTAATTTTAATTAGACAACTGATTAAAATAATCATTAATTTATTATTTAATTTTATGTATTTGTAAGGAATCGATTCTAATTTTAGTTACATAACTGATTAAAATGTTCATTGAATTACTTATTAATTTTGGTTTTATATATTTGTGAGGAATCGATTCTAATTTTAACTAGACAATTGATTAAAATATACATTGATTTATTATTTAATTTTGGATTTATGCATTTGTAAGGGATCGATTATTTAGTTATTATTTAGTTTTGGATTTATACATTTGTAAGGAATCGATTCTAATTTTAAATAGACAATTGATTAAAATGTTCATTGATTTATTATTTAATTTTAGTTTCATATTTTTGTAAGGAATCGATTCTAATTTCAACTAGACAATTGATTGAAATATTAATTGATTTATTATTTAATTTTGGTTTTATATATTTGTAAGGAATCGATTCTAATTTTAATTGGACAATTGATTGAAATAGATTTCTTTTTAAATAAAAATCACAAAATACTCATTACAACAAGAAAATTCAAAAATTATCAATAGAACATTTAATTAATTACATTGTGTTTTTGCCTAGTATATAATGTAATTATAATATAATATTATTTATAAACTGTGAATTAGGCAGGAACATGACAAATCGCTGCCCAAAACTGGGCAAACACACGGAAATCGAACAACAACAATATAAGTTTAAGCAAATATGTATGTGTGTGTGTGCGTGAGATCTGGCAATCTTTTGGCGGGGAATCGTGCAAATTACCATTTGGCTCTTTGTCCAGTTTTGGGCATAGAAAAACCAAAAACAACACAAAGCAAGAGCATTTCTGTGCTTGGCAAGTAAATACGAGCATATGTAAATATTAATTTTATTAAACAAACGTGACGCAAACTCTTTTTAAGCGTTAACACGACAATTGCAACCCACACACACACGCACACACAAGCACACACACACACAGAGTGATAGACATGTGCTGATGCTCAGATTAAACAGTGCGCGCTTTTCATATTTGACTATTCAATTCACAATATTTATGCGAATGCAAAACTGTTGTTTTTTGTAACTGTTATTGGAAACGTTTCGCTCCAACGGTGTCTGTTTTCTGTCCTCTTCGGTGACATTTTCCAACTATGTGTGCACATTTGTATGGATGTATGTGTGGCTTTGTCACACACAGTCAAAGAGACGAGACTCGAAATCGGCGGCAGTCCATCAACGCGTCCAAATTGCGTGGGAATTGTGCCGGCCTTGCTTTGAAGTCGGGCTCTGTGCGAATGCGAATGTGGATTGCAAAGGCTGTTTGCAGAATTTGTACAGCGTAATGTGTACAAAACGCCCGCCATGTAAATTATATATATATATATATATATATATATATATATTTATATGTATGTTTTGCTAGTGAAAGATTCTTGGTGTGGTGTCCGACATTTAAAGTGTGACCCTGTCACGCAAGCGCGAACGCCCTCAAGCTGTCAAATTTGGCAAAAGTGCATTCACACAAAACTAGTTCAATTGCCAAACAATTGGAATCCATCATTATTGTATCGATTATTAGTTTAACTATCGAAAGTTCACTGGGATCAGTTGAGTTACCACGTGTTGATAAATATTTTCTTTGCAGTCCAATTTTTTTTGGAAGCGGACGTGTTTTTTGGACGCAAACAAAAACTAATAATAATCTAATATTTATCTAATATGAATTTTGGATTTTTAATCACTTTCAATATGGATGAACTCACATATTACACTACTACCTTGGATTTCCTTAAAGAGGAGGAAGAAATCATCCAAGTCTGCACAGAGAACGGCGGCGAAACCACATTGGCAATGGTCGTGGCCGACACACACACAGACATTGTGATTGTGCTCCAATATTTTAAGGCTCTCATGTGCCTTGCTGCTAAGCATATGATTACATTGGAATTTATTAACGTAGATTTAGAACAGGACATGGTTCAAGTCCCACTGGAGAGCTGCCGCTTCAAGCTGAACTACAATCAAGATTAAAATTGCAAAAATGTTCTTATCTCTTGTAACAAACTGGTCAAATAAACATACATTTTAAGTATTGTTTAAATTTTCAATCCATTACTTATTTTTTAGTCCTTTTAAAGTTATTTTCCCATTGAATTATTGGCACGTGGCTGATGTGCAGGAAGAAGACAAAAAAAAAAAGGCACCGAAAGCCGCAGATTTTGCAACGTCTGGCATATACACACACACACACATACTCAAACACATATATATGTGACGTAATTAGCTTAGATTTTTCTTTTCTTTATGATTTCGGTTTCTTTCTGCCTTTCTGCTTTTCTGTCCAGAAATAATGGCGTGTAAAACATTTAGTAAAAGGCAATTGCAAAAAGCGACTGTCGCATTAGATGGGTGTGTGCGTCTATGTGTGTGTGTAGGTAGCGTTGTGTATAACTGTAATGCCCGAAATAATTTTTTGTATCCGCAAAGCGACCACGGTAAATATGTCAATTTAAATCAAACGAAATTAAAACAAAATCCTAAAAAATAAATATAAAATTCAAAATGACATTGCAAAATAAAAACAGTGAGAAAAATACAAATAAAAATCGATGGAAAAAATTCGAGCAAAACGGCGTTATGTCGAGATGCAATGCCCTAACAATATGTATGTTAGCTATTAGCTTATATATCAAACACATTTTCAAAAACTCAATTTTAATCGATTAGCGACTCAATCTAGATGAGTTTTTGTCAAACTGTTGATACAAATCCGAGTTGGTATTGCATTTTAATAGATTTTGTGCTCAAGTTGAAATGCCCACTGGAACAGGTATACAGGGTATACAGGTATCTGACGGCAAGCATAATATTTATAATGTTAAATTTCTGATTTTAACGCTGCCTGCAATTAGCAATGTGTTCACATACCCTACACACACATGTGTGTGTGTGTGTGTGTGTGTGTGTGTGTGTGTGTGTGGGCAAGCTGACTTGGCCGACGCCTAAACGGATTTGCCGTCAACCGTTTTACGAATACGAAAAAAATATAAACAACAAAAATTCGCATTGTGTTGGCTGACTTGCGATGCTGAGGTGCAGCACCCTGGCGGGGAGTGAAGTGTGTTGCAGTAGCTAAAGCTTAAAGAGTTGAGTCTAATGGAGTGAAGTGGTGGACTCGCCACCAATTGTCAGATAGCCGAATTGGCCATAACACTAACACCCAGCATGGCCAACAAAGCACGACGACGGCTTCGAAATCGACTTTTCAAGTTTTCTACTCAATCAAAATCACAATATCAAAAAAATAAAAGAAAGAGAAAAAAATCTGTCCACGCTGTTCCATTCAAAAATTATATTTAATAGGCCGTGTCGACGTTGCCGTCAACAGTAAAAACAACAACAACAACAACAACATTAAAATCATTTGTTTTTTTATTTTATTTTTTTTTTTTTTGGGTTCAAGGTTCTCACAGACAACTTCCTAGCTAACTAGCCAAGTCAAGCATATGTACATATCTCTCATAATTTGGCCAGTTGGCAATGATAGATCGCTGCCAAATGATTACTGCAACTGCAACAACAACAACAACAAGAACAACAACAACAACAAAAATAGCAACACCAACACACCATCAGCAGCAACAGTTGCTGTTTAAGATCTGTTGGTCACCTGCTTCGGGGTACCCCTTTGATCTTGGCTGTAGGTAAGCTGATGAATTTGATTGGGCTTCGTGTTTTTGTTGTTGTTTGTGTCTAATGGTATTTCCATAATGCCATAGAAGGCGTTTTATTTGCCAAAAGTTTGTTGCCCTCCCTCTTTCTCACTCTCTCTCTTTCTCTCTGTGTAGCTGGCTCACTCGCTCGCTCCCTCAGGTGTGGGAAACGACCATGGACAAAAGATCGATGAGATGAGATCAATGATCGACTGATTGCAATGATCACCCAGTATGTGATTATGTGTGTGTGTGTGTGTGTGTGTGTGTGTGTGTGTGTGTGTGTGTGTGTGTGTGTGTGTGTGTGTGTGTGTGTGTGTGTGTGTGTGTGTGTGTGTGTTTGGACATTACTGCAGCACTGTAATTTGGTTATATGAATACCCAAAGCTGCACTTTGTGAAAACTGTGGGAACTTTAGCTGAGAGCTAAAAAAAGAACTCAAAACCAATTTGTCACACATCAAGCAAATTCTTCAATCTTTAATCTTTTTTTCTTTTTTTTAGTGTTTTATTTTTATAGATTGTGGCGAGCGGCAGCTGATCTCACAGATCAAGGAACTTTATTCTATTTCAATGTTGCAGCTATTGCATCTTTTGGACACATTCATATATGAGTTGTGGCATGCTAAATGCTCATTAAGACACCAACAACAGCAAGAACAGCAGCAAAAACAACAACATACACAATAGCTAACAAGACAAAGCCGTTGCCAAAAACTAAATCAATCTGAACTGGTTTCGTCATTTGCTGCTTTTTTCCAAAAACGCCAAAGCCAAAACGAATTTTGAATGTGGGTGAAGTTGTTAAAAATGTGGCAAACGCAAAAACGTAAAACGCAATCGAGGCCAATCGCCCCGTGTTGGGTACCAGAGCAGCAACACCCTACACACCACACCTCGCCCCCGCCCCGCGACATAGTGTTGGACCTGCTAAGCGCATATTTAGTTATAAACTTGAATTTAGACTCGGCCCAAATTAGATAGACAGAGTTTTGGGCCGCGCAGTAAGAGCGCCACTGAAACTTCGTCCGCCGCGAGACAGTTACAAATGTTGCTTGTCGCAATTGCCTAAAAAGACCAACAACAACAACAACAACAAATACAAATAGACAAGAATGTGCGCCTTGGGAACGAAACCGAATGGCTTAAAACAGATGAGACTACAGTGCACAAAAAATAATACCAACAAACTGGCTTAAGGGAAAGAGAGTTATTCATATTTAATAGCTTTGTTTTGTAGTTAATTTTTGCCACAGATTCATTTGTTATATAATTAATTGCATTTTTTTGGAGCGTGTTTACTATTAACATATCAGTGGCAGAGTTCAAGATGTTCGCAAAGGAACTTGGTCAAAATGCTTAACATCCAAATATATGTCATTATAGGCCATTGAGCAGTGGTTCTAATTAAAGCTAATTCGTGATATTATAAAAAAGAAAACATTCGCAAATATTAAAACATTAATTTGCATAACCATTGATTTAATATTTATTTTTGGTTTTATGTATTTGTTAGGAATTGATTCTAATTTTAGTTACATAACTGAATAAAATATTCATTGATTTACTTATTAATTTTGGTTTTATATATTTGTGAGGAATCGATTCTAATTTTAACTAGAAAATTTATTGAAATATTCATTGATTTATTATTCAATTTTTGTTTTAAGTATTTGTAAGGAATTGATATTAATTTTAATTAGGCAACTGATTAAAATAATTATTAATTTATTATTTAATTTTATATATTTGTAAGGAATCGATTCTAATTTGAGTTACATAACTGATTAAAATATTCATTGAATTATTTATTAATTTTGGTTTTATATATTTGTGAGGAATCGATTCTAATTTTAGTTACATAACTGATTAAAATGTTCATTGATTAGTTATTAATTTTGGTATTATATATTTGTAAGGAATCGATTCTAATTTCAACTAGACAATTGATTGAAATATTCATTGATTTAGTTATTAATTTTGGTTTTATATATTTGTAAGGAATTGATTCTAATTTCAACTAGACAATTGATTGAAATATTCATTGATTTATTATTTAATTTTAGTTTTATATTTTTGTAAGGAATTGATTCTAATTTCAACTAGACAATGGATTGAAATATTCATTGTATTATTATTTTATTTTGGATTTATGCATTTGTAATGAATCGATTCTAATTTTAATTTGACAACTGATTAAAATAATCATTAATTTATTATTTAATTTTAGTTTTATATTTTGTAAGGAATCGATTCTAATTTTAATTGGACAATTGATTGAAATAGATTTCTTTTTAAATAAAAATCACAAAATACTCATTACAACAAGAAAATTCAAAAATTATCAATAGAACATTTAATTAATTACATTGTGTTTTTGCCTAGTATATAATGTAATTATAATATAATATTATTTATAAACTGTGAATTAGGCAGGAACATGACAAATCGCTGCCCAAAACTGGGCAAACACACGGAAATCGAACAACAACAATATAAGTTTAAGCAAATATGTATGTATAAGTGTGTTTGTGTGTGTGTGCGTGAGATCTGGCAATCTTTTGGCGGGGAATCGTGCAAATTACCATTTGGCTCTTTGTCCAGTTTTGGGCATAGAAAAACCAAAAACAACACAAAGCAAGAGCATTTCTGTGCTTGGCAAGTAAATACGAGCATATGTAAATATTAATTTTATTAAACAAACGTGACGCAAACTCTTTTTAAGCGTTAACACGACAATTGCAACCCACACACACACGCACACACAAGCACACACACACACAGAGTGATAGACATGTGCTGATGCTCAGATTAAACAGTGCGCGCTTTTCATATTTGACTATTCAATTCACAATATTTATGCGAATGCAAAACTGTTGTTTTTTGTAACTGTTATTGGAAACGTTTCGCTCCAACGGTGTCTGTTTTCTGTCCTCTTCGGTGACATTTTCCAACTATGTGTGCACATTTGTATGGATGTATGTGTGGCTTTGTCACACACAGTCAAAGAGACGAGACTCGAAATCGGCGGCAGTCCATCAACGCGTCCAAATTGCGTGGGAATTGTGCCGGCCTTGCTTTGAAGTCGGGCTCTGTGCGAATGCGAATGTGGATTGCAAAGGCTGTTTGCAGAATTTGTACAGCGTAATGTGTACAAAACGCCCGCCATGTAAATTATATATATATATATATATATATATATATATATTTATATGTATGTTTTGCTAGTGAAAGATTCTTGGTGTGGTGTCCGACATTTAAAGTGTGACCCTGTCACGCAAGCGCGAACGCCCTCAAGCTGTCAAATTTGGCAAAAGTGCATTCACACAAAACTAGTTCAATTGCCAAACAATTGGAATCCATCATTATTGTATCGATTATTAGTTTAACTATCGAAAGTTCACTGGGATCAGTTGAGTTACCACGTGTTAATAAATATTTTCTTTGCAGTCCAATTTTTTTTGGAAGCGGACGTGTTTTTTGGACGCAAACAAAAACTAATAATAATCTAATATTTATCTAATATTAATTTTGGATCTCCAATCACTTTCAATATGGATGAACTCACATATTACACTACTACCTTGGATTTCCTTAAAGAGGAGGAAGAAATCATCCAAGTCTGCACAGAGAACGGCGGCGAAACCACATTGGCAATGGTCGTGGCCGAAACACACACAGACATTGCGAATGTGCACCAATATTTTAAGGCTCTCATGTGCCTTGCTGCTAAGCATATGATTACATTGGAATTAATTATCGTAGATTTAGAACAGGACATGGTTCAAGTCCCACTGGAGAGCTGCCGCTTCAAGCTGAACTACAATCAAGATTAAAATTGCAAAAATGTTCTTATCTCTTGTAACAAACTGGTCAAATAAACATACATTTTAAGTATTGTTTAAATTTTCAATCCATTACTTATTTTTTAGTCCTTTTAAAGTTATTTTCCCATTGAATTATTGGCACGTGGCTGATGTGCAGGAAGAAGACAAAAAAAAAAAGGCACCGAAAGCCGCAGATTTTGCAACGTCTGGCATATACACACACACACACATACTCAAACACATATATATGTGACGTAATTAGCTTAGATTTTTCTTTTCTTTATGATTTCGGTTTCTTTCTGCCTTTCTGCTTTTCTGTCCAGAAATAATGGCGTGTAAAACATTTAGTAAAAGGCAATTGCAAAAAGCGACTGTCGCATTAGATGGGTGTGTGCGTCTATGTGTGTGTGTAGGTAGCGTTGTGTATAACTGTAATGCCCGAAATAATTTTTTGTATCCGCAAAGCGACCACGGTAAATATGTCAATTTAAATCAAACGAAATTAAAACAAAATCCTAAAAAATAAATATAAAATTCAAAATGACATTGCAAAATAAAAACAGTGAGAAAATACAAATAAAAATCGATGGAAAAAATTCGAGCAAAACGGCGTTATGTCGAGATGCAATGCCCTAACAATATGTATGTTAGCTATTAGCTTATATATCAAACACATTTTCAAAAACTCAATTTTAATCGATTAGCGACTCAATCTAGATGAGTTTTTGTCAAACTGTTGATACAAATCCGAGTTGGTATTTCATTTTAATAGATTTAATAGATCAAGTTGAAATGCCCACTGGAACAGGTATACAGGGTATACAGGTATCTGACGGCAAGCATAATATTTATAATGTTAAATTTCTGATTTTAACGCTGCCTGCAATTAGCAATGTGTTCACATACCCTACACACACAGTGTGTGTGTGTGTGTGTGTGTGTGTGTGTGTGTGTGTGTGTGTGTGTGTGTGTGTGTGTGTGTGTGTGTTTGGACATTACTGCAGCACTGTAATTTGGTTATATGAATACCCAAAGCTGCACTTTGTGAAAACTGTGGGAACTTTAGCTGAGAGCTAAAAAAAGAACTCAAAACCAATTTGTCACACATCAAGCAAATTCTTCAATCTTTAATCTTTTTTTCTTTTTTTTAGTGTTTTATTTTTATAGATTGTGGCGAGCGGCAGCTGATCTCACAGATCAAGGAACTTTATTCTATTTCAATGTTGCAGCTATTGCATTTTTTGGACACATTCATATATGAGTTGTGGCATGCTAAATGCTCATTAAGACACCAACAACAGCAAGAACAGCAGCAAAAACAACAACATACACAATAGCTAACAAGACAAAGCCGTTGCCAAAAACTAAATCAATCTGAACTGGTTTCGTCATTTGCTGCTTTTTTTCAAAAACGCCAAAGCCAAAACGAATTTTGAATGTGGGTGAAGTTGTTAAAAATGTGGCAAACGCAAAAACGTAAAACGCAATCGAGGCCAATCGCCCCGTGTTGGGTTCCAGAGCAGCAACACCCTACACACCACACCTCGCCCCCGCCCCACGACATAGTGTTGGACCTGCTAAGCGCATATTTAGTTATAAACTTGAATTTAGACTCGGCCCAAATTAGATAGACAGAGTTTTGGGCCGCGCAGTAAGAGCGCCACTGAAACTTCGTCCGCCGCGAGACATTTACAAATGTTGCTTGTCGCAATTGCCTAAAAAGACCAACAACAACAACAACAACAAATACAAATAGACAAGAATGTGCGCCTTGGGAACGAAACCGAATGGCTTAAAACAGATGAGACTACAGTGCACAAAAAATAATACCAACAAACTGGCTTAAGGGAAAGAGAGTTATTCATATTTAATAGCTTTGTTTTTTAGTTAATTTTTGCCACAGATTCATTTGTTATATAATTAATTGCATTTTTTTGGAGCGTGTTTACTATTAACATATCAGTGGCAGAGTTCAAGATGTTCGCAAAGGAACTTGGTCAAAATGCTTAACATCCAAATATATGTCATTATAGGCCATTGAGCAGTGGTTCTAATTAAAGCTAATTCGTGATATTATAAAAAAGAAAACATTCGCAAATATTAAAACATTAATTTGCATAACCATTGATTTAATATTTATTTTTGGTTTTATGTATTTGTTAGGAATTGATTCTAATTTTAGTTACATAACTGAATAAATTTTGGTTTTATATATTTGTGAGGAATCGATTCTAATTTTAACTAGAAAATTGATTGAAATATTCATTGATTTATTATTCAATTTTTGTTTTAAGTATTTGTAAGGAATTGATATTAATTTTAATTAGGCAACTGATTAAAATAATTATTAATTTATTATTTAATTTTATATATTTGTAAGGAATCGATTCTAATTGGAGTTACATAACTGATTAAAATATTCATTGAATTATTTATTAATTTTGGTTTTATATATTTGTGAGGAATCGATTCTAATTTTAACTAGACAATTGATTAAAATATACATTGATTTATTATTTAATTTTAGATTTATGTATTGATGTTAATTTTAATTAGACAACTGATTAAAATAATCATTAATTTATTATTTAATTTTATGTATTTGTAAGGAATCGATTCTAATTTTAGTTACATAACTGATTAAAATGTTCATTGAATTACTTATTAATTTTGGTTTTATATATTTGTGAGGAATCGATTCTAATTTTAACTAGACAATTGATTAAAATATACATTGATTTATTATTTAATTTTGGATTTATGCATTTGTAAGGGATCGATTATTTAGTTATTATTTAGTTTTGGATTTATACATTTGTAAGGAATCGATTCTAATTTTAAATAGACAATTGATTAAAATGTTCATTGATTTATTATTTAATTTTAGTTTCATATTTTTGTAAGGAATCGATTCTAATTTCAACTAGACAATTGATTGAAATATTAATTGATTTATTATTTAATTTTGGTTTTATATATTTGTAAGGAATCGATTCTAATTTTAATTGGACAATTGATTGAAATAGATTTCTTTTTAAATAAAAATCACAAAATACTCATTACAACAAGAAAAGTCAAAAATTATCAATAGAACATTTAATTAATTACATTGTGTTTTTGCCTAGTATATAATGTAATTATAATATAATATTATTTATAAACTGTGAATTAGGCAGGAACATGACAAATCGCTGCCCAAAACTGGGCAAACACACGGAAATCGAACAACAACAATATAAGTTTAAGCAAATATGTATGTATAAGTGTGTTTGTGTGTGTGTGCGTGAGATCTGGCAATCTTTTGGCGGGGAATCGTGCAAATTACCATTTGGCTCTTTGTCCTGTTTGGGCATAGAAAAACCAAAAACAACACACAGCAAGAGCATTTCTGTGCTTGGCAAGTAAATACGAGCATATGTAAATATTAATTTTATTAAACAAACGTGACGCAAACTCTTTTTAAGCGTTAACACGACAATTGCAACCCACACACACACGCACACACAAGCACACACACACACAGAGTGATAGACATGCGCTGATGCTCAGATTAAACAGTGCGCGCTTTTCATATTTGACTATTCAATTCACAATATTTATGCGAATGCAAAACTGTTGTTTTTTGTAACTGTTATTGGAAACGTTTCGCTCCAACGGTGTCTGTTTTCTGTCCTCTTCGGTGACATTTTCCAACTATGTGTGCACATTTGTATGGATGTATGTGTGGCTTTGTCACACACAGTCAAAGAGACGAGACTCGAAATCGGCGGCAGTCCATCAACGCGTCCAAATTGCGTGGGAATTGTGCCGGCCTTGCTTTGAAGTCGGGCTCTGTGCGAATGCGAATGTGGATTGCAAAGGCTGTTTGCGGAATTTGTACAGCGTAATGTGTACAAAACGCCCGCCATGTAAATTATATATATATATATATATATATATATATATTTATATGTATGTTTTGCTAGTGAAAGATTCTTGGTGTGGTGCACAAATGTCCGACATTTAAAGTGTGACCCTGTCACGCAAGCGCGAACGCCCTCAAACTGTCAAATTTGGCAAAAGTGCATTCACACAAAACTAGTTCAATTGCCAAACAATTGAAATCCATCATTATTGTATCGATTATTAGTTTAACTATCGAAAGTTCACTGGGATCAGTTGAGTTACCACGTGTTAATAAATATTTTCTTTGCAGTCCAATTTTTTTTGGAAGCGGACGTGTTTTTTGGACGCAAACAAAAACTAATAAGAATCTAATATTCATCTAATATTAATTTTGGATCTCCAATCACTTTCAATATGGATGAACTCACATATTACACTACTACCTTGGATTTCCTTAAAGAGGAGGAAGAAATCATCCAAGTCTGCACAGAGAACGGCGGCGAAACCACATTGGCAATGGTCCTGGCCGAAACACACACAGACATTGTGATTGTGCTCCAATATTTTAAGGCTCTCATGTGCCTTGCTGCTAAGCATATGATTACATTGGAATTTATTAACGTAGATTTAGAACAGGACATGGTTCAAGTCCTACTGGAGACCTGCCGCTTCAAGCTGAACTACAATCAAGATTAAAATTGCAAAAATGTTCTTATCTCTTGTAACAAACTGGTCAAATAAACATACATTTTAAGTATTGTTTAAATTTTCAATCCATTACTTATTTTTTAGTCCTTTTAAAGTTATTTTCCCATTGAATTATTGGCACGTGGCTGATGTGCAGGAAGAAGACAAAAAAAAAAAGGCACCGAAAGCCGCAGATTTTGCAACGTCTGGCATATACACACACACACACATACTCAAACACATATATATGTGACGTAATTAGCTTAGATTTTTCTTTTCTTTATGATTTCGGTTTCTTTCTGCCTTTCTGCTTTTCTGTCCAGAAATAATGGCGTGTAAAACATTTAGTAAAAGGCAATTGCAAAAAGCGACTGTCGCATTAGATGGGTGTGTGCGTCTATGTGTGTGTGTAGGTAGCGTTGTGTATAACTGTAATGCCCGAAATAATTTTTTGTATCCGCAAAGCGACCACGGTAAATATGTCAATTTAAATCAAACGAAATTAAAACAAAATCCTAAAAAATAAATATAAAATTCAAAATGACATTGCAAAATAAAAACAGAGAGAAAAATACAAATAAAAATCGATGGAAAAAATTCGAGCAAAACGGCGTTATGTCGAGATGCAATGCCCTAACAATATGTATGTTAGCTATTAGCTTATATATCAAACACATTTTCAAAAACTCAATTTTAATCGATTAGCGACTCAATCTAGATGAGTTTTTGTCAAACTGTTGATACAAATCCGAGTTGGTATTTCATTTTAATAGATTTAATAGATCAAGTTGAAATGCCCACTGGAACAGGTATACAGGGTATACAGGTATCTGACGGCAAGCATAATATTTATAATGTTAAATTTCTGATTTTAACGCTGCCTGCAATTAGCAATGTGTTCACATACCCTACACACACATGTGTGTGTGTGTGTGTGTGTGTGTGTGTGTGTGTGTGTGTGTGTGTGTGTGTGTGTGTGTGTGTGTGTGTGTTTGGACATTACTGCAGCACTGTAATTTGGTTATATGAATACCCAAAGCTGCACTTTGTGAAAACTGTGGGAACTTTAGCTGAGAGCTAAAAAAAGAACTCAAAACCAATTTGTCACACATCAAGCAAATTCTTCAATCTTTAATCTTTTTTTCTTTTTTTTAGTGTTTTATTTTTATAGATTGTGGCGAGCGGCAGCTGATCTCACAGATCAAGGAACTTTATTCTATTTCAATGTTGCAGCTATTGCATTTTTTGGACACATTCATATATGAGTTGTGGCATGCTAAATGCTCATTAAGACACCAACAACAGCAAGAACAGCAGCAAAAACAACAACATACACAATAGCTAACAAGACAAAGCCGTTGCCAAAAACTAAATCAATCTGAACTGGTTTCGTCATTTGCTGCTTTTTTTCAAAAACGCCAAAGCCAAAACGAATTTTGAATGTGGGTGAAGTTGTTAAAAATGTGGCAAACGCAAAAACGTAAAACGCAATCGAGGCCAATCGCCCCGTGTTGGGTTCCAGAGCAGCAACACCCTACACACCACACCTCGCCCCCGCCCCACGACATAGTGTTGGACCTGCTAAGCGCATATTTAGTTATAAACTTGAATTTAGACTCGGCCCAAATTAGATAGACAGAGTTTTGGGCCGCGCAGTAAGAGCGCCACTGAAACTTCGTCCGCCGCGAGACAGTTACAAATGTTGCTTGTCGCAATTGCCTAAAAAGACCAACAACAACAACAACAACAAATACAAATACACAAGAATGTGCGCCTTGGGAACGAAACCGAATGGCTTAAAACAGATGAGACTACAGTGCACAAAAAATAATACCAACAAACTGGCTTAAGGGAAAGAGAGTTATTCATATTTAATAGCTTTGTTTTGTAGTTAATTTTTGCCACAGATTCATTTGTTATATAATTAATTGCATTTTTTTGGAGCGTGTTTACTATTAACATATCAGTGGCAGAGTTCAAGATGTTCGCAAAGGAACTTGGTCAAAATGCTTAACATCCAAATATATGTCATTATAGGCCATTGAGCAGTGGTTCTAATTAAAGCTAATTCGTGATATTATAAAAAAGAAAACATTCGCAAATATTAAAACATTAATTTGCATAACCATTGATTTAATATTTATTTTTGGTTTTATGTATTTGTTAGGAATTGATTCTAATTTTAGTTACATAACTGAATAAAATATTCATTGATTTACTTATTAATTTTGGTTTTATATATTTGTGAGGAATCGATTCTAATTTTAACTAGAAAATTTATTGAAATATTCATTGATTTATTATTCAATTTTTGTTTTAAGTATTTGTAAGGAATTGATATTAATTTTAATTAGGCAACTGATTAAAATAATTATTAATTTATTATTTAATTTTATATATTTGTAAGGAATCGATTCTAATTTGAGTTACATAACTGATTAAAATATTCATTGAATTATTTATTAATTTTGGTTTTATATATTTGTGAGGAATCGATTCTAATTTTAACTAGACAATTGATTGAAATATTCATTGATTTAGTTATTAATTTTGGTTTTATATATTTGTAAGGAATTGATTCTAATTTCAACTAGACAATTGATTGAAATATTCATTGATTTATTATTTAATTTTAGTTTTATATTTTTGTAAGGAATTGATTCTAATTTCAACTAGACAATGGATTGAAATATTCATTGTATTATTATTTTATTTTGGATTTATGCATTTGTAATGAATCGATTCTAATTTTAATTTGACAACTGATTAAAATAATCATTAATTTATTATTTAATTTTAGTTTTATATTTTGTAAGGAATCGATTCTAATTTTAATTGGACAATTGATTGAAATAGATTTCTTTTTAAATAAAAATCACAAAATACTCATTACAACAAGAAAATTCAAAAATTATCAATAGAACATTTAATTAATTACATTGTGTTTTTGCCTAGTATATAATGTAATTATAATATAATATTATTTATAAACTGTGAATTAGGCAGGAACATGACAAATCGCTGCCCAAAACTGGGCAAACACACGGAAATCGAACAACAACAATATAAGTTTAAGCAAATATGTATGTATAAGTGTGTTTGTGTGTGTGTGCGTGAGATCTGGCAATCTTTTGGCGGGGAATCGTGCAAATTACCATTTGGCTCTTTGTCCAGTTTTGGGCATAGAAAAACCAAAAACAACACACAGCAAGAGCATTTCTGTGCTTGGCAAGTAAATACGAGCATATGTAAATATTAATTTTATTAAACAAACGTGACGCAAACTCTTTTTAAGCGTTAACACGACAATTGCAACCCACACACACACGCACACACAAGCACACACACAAGCACACACACACACAGAGTGATAGACATGCGCTGATGCTCAGATTAAACAGTGCGCGCTTTTCATATTTGACTATTCAATTCACAATATTTATGCGAATGCAAAACTGTTGTTTTTTGTAACTGTTATTGGAAACGTTTCGCTCCAACGGTGTCTGTTTTCTGTCCTCTTCGGTGACATTTTCCAACTATGTGTGCACATTTGTATGGATGTATGTGTGGCTTTGTCACACACAGTCAAAGAGACGAGACTCGAAATCGGCGGCAGTCCATCAACGCGTCCAAATTGCGTGGGAATTGTGCCGGCCTTGCTTTGAAGTCGGGCTCTGTGCGAATGCGAATGTGGATTGCAAAGGCTGTTTGCGGAATTTGTACAGCGTAATGTGTACAAAACGCCCGCCATGTAAATTATATATATATATATATATATATATATATATTTATATGTATGTTTTGCTAGTGAAAGATTCTTGGTGTGGTGCACAAATGTCCGACATTTAAAGTGTGACCCTGTCACGCAAGCGCGAACGCCCTCAAACTGTCAAATTTGGCAAAAGTGCATTCACACAAAACTAGTTCAATTGCCAAACAATTGGAATCCATCATTATTGTATCGATTATTAGTTTAACTATCGAAAGTTCACTGGGATCAGTTGAGTTACCACGTGTTAATAAATATTTTCTTTGCAGTCCAATTTTTTTTGGAAGCGGACGTGTTTTTTGGACGCAAACAAAAACTAATAAGAATCTAATATTCATCTAATATTAATTTTGGATCTCCAATCACTTTCAATATGGATGAACTCGCATATTACACTACTACCTTGGATTTCCTTAAAGAGGAGGAAGAAATCATCCAAGTCTGCGAAGAGAACGGCGGCGAAGCCACATTGGCAATGGTCCTGGCCGAAACACACGCAGACATTGCGAATGTGCACCAATATTTAATGGCTCTCATGTGCCTTGCTGCTAAGCATATGATTGAATTAATTATCGTAGATTTAGAACAGGACATGGTTCAAGTCCTACTGGATAGCTGCCGCTTCAAGCTGAACTACAATCAAGATTAAAATTGCAAAAATGTTCTTATCTCTTGTAACAAACTGGTCAAATAAACATACATTTTAAGTATTGTTTAAATTTTCAATCCATTACTTATTTTTTAGTCCTTTTAAAGTTATTTTCCCATTGAATTATTGGCACGTGGCTGATGTGCAGGAAGAAGACAAAAAAAAAAAGGCACCGAAAGCCGCAGATTTTGCAACGTCTGGCATATACACACACACATACTCAAACACATATATATGTGACGTAATTAGCTTAGATTTTTCTTTTCTTTATGATTTCGGTTTCTTTCTGCCTTTCTGCTTTTCTGTCCAGAAATAATGGCGTGTAAAACATTTAGTAAAAGGCAATTGCAAAAAGCGACTGTCGCATTAGATGGGTGTGTGCGTCTATGTGTGTGTGTAGGTAGCGTTGTGTATAACTGTAATGCCCGAAATAATTTTTTGTATCCGCAAAGCGACCACGGTAAATATGTCAATTTAAATCAAACGAAATTAAAACAAAATCCTAAAAAATAAATATAAAATTCAAAATGACATTGCAAAATAAAAACAGTGAGAAAATACAAATAAAAATCGATGGAAAAAATTCGAGCAAAACGGCGTTATGTCGAGATGCAATGCCCTAACAATATGTATGTTAGCTATTAGCTTATATATCAAACACATTTTCAAAAACTCAATTTTAATCGATTAGCGACTCAATCTAGATGAGTTTTTGTCAAACTGTTGATACAAATCCGAGTTGGTATTTCATTTTAATAGATTTAATAGATCAAGTTGAAATGCCCACTGGAACAGGTATACAGGGTATACAGGTATCTGACGGCAAGCATAATATTTATAATGTTAAATTTCTGATTTTAACGCTGCCTGCAATTAGCAATGTGTTCACATACCCTACACACACATGTGTGTGTGTGTGTGTGTGTGTGTGTGTGTGTGTGTGTGTGTGTGTGTGTGTGTGTGTGTGTTTGGACATTACTGCAGCACTGTAATTTGGTTATATGAATACCCAAAGCTGCACTTTGTGAAAACTGTGGGAACTTTAGCTGAGAGCTAAAAAAAGAACTCAAAACCAATTTGTCACACATCAAGCAAATTCTTCAATCTTTAATCTTTTTTTCTTTTTTTTAGTGTTTTATTTTTATAGATTGTGGCGAGCGGCAGCTGATCTCACAGATCAAGGAACTTTATTCTATTTCAATGTTGCAGCTATTGCATTTTTTGGACACATTCATATATGAGTTGTGGCATGCTAAATGCTCATTAAGACACCAACAACAGCAAGAACAGCAGCAAAAACAACAACATACACAATAGCTAACAAGACAAAGCCGTTGCCAAAAACTAAATCAATCTGAACTGGTTTCGTCATTTGCTGCTTTTTTCCAAAAACGCCAAAGCCAAAACGAATTTTGAATGTGGGTGAAGTTGTTAAAAATGTGGCAAACGCAAAAACGTAAAACGCAATCGAGGCCAATCGCCCCGTGTTGGGTTCCAGAGCAGCAACACCCTACACACCACACCTCGCCCCCGCCCCACGACATAGTGTTGGACCTGCTAAGCGCATATTTAGTTATAAACTTGAATTTAGACTCGGCCCAAATTAGATAGACAGAGTTTTGGGCCGCGCAGTAAGAGCGCCACTGAAACTTCGTCCGCCGCGAGACAGTTACAAATGTTGCTTGTCGCAATTGCCTAAAAAGACCAACAACAACAACAACAACAAATACAAATAGACAAGAATGTGCGCCTTGGGAACGAAACCGAATGGCTTAAAACAGATGAGACTACAGTGCACAAAAAATAATACCAACAAACTGGCTTAAGGGAAAGAGAGTTATTCATATTTAATAGCTTTGTTTTGTAGTTAATTTTTGCCACAGATTCATTTGTTATATAATTAATTGCATTTTTTTGGAGCGTGTTTACTATTAACATATCAGTGGCAGAGTTCAAGATGTTCGCAAAGGAACTTGGTCAAAATGCTTAACATCCAAATATATGTCATTATAGGCCATTGAGCAGTGGTTCTAATTAAAGCTAATTCGTGATATTATAAAAAAGAAAACATTCGCAAATATTAAAACATTAATTTGCATAACCATTGATTTAATATTTATTTTTGGTTTTATGTATTTGTTAGGAATTGATTCTAATTTTAGTTACATAACTGAATAAAATATTCATTGATTTACTTATTAATTTTGGTTTTATATATTTGTGAGGAATCGATTCTAATTTTAACTAGAAAATTGATTGAAATATTCATTGATTTATTATTTAATTTTAGATTTATGTATTGATGTTAATTTTAATTAGACAACTGATTAAAATAATCATTAATTTATTATTTAATTTTATGTATTTGTAAGGAATCGATTCTAATTGGAGTTACATAACTGATTAAAATATTCATTGAATTATTTATTAATTTTGGTTTTATATATTTGTGAGGAATCGATTCTAATTTTAACTAGACAATTGATTAAAATATACATTGATTTATTATTTAATTATAGATTTATGTATTGATGTTAATTTTAATTAGACAACTGATTAAAATAATCATTAATTTATTATTTAATTTTATGTATTTGTAAGGAATCGATTCTAATTTTAGTTACATAACTGATTAAAATGTTCATTGAATTACTTATTAATTTTGGTTTTATATATTTGTGAGGAATCGATTCTAATTTTAACTAGACAATTGATTAAAATATACATTGATTTATTATTTAATTTTGGATTTATGCATTTGTAAGGGATCGATTATTTAGTTATTATTTAGTTTTGGATTTATACATTTGTAAGGAATCGATTCTAATTTTAAATAGACAATTGATTAAAATGTTCATTGATTTATTATTTAATTTTAGTTTCATATTTTTGTAAGGAATCGATTCTAATTTCAACTAGACAATTGATTGAAATATTAATTGATTTATTATTTAATTTTGGTTTTATATATTTGTAAGGAATCGATTCTAATTTTAATTGGACAATTGATTGAAATAGATTTCTTTTTAAATAAAAATCACAAAATACTCATTACAACAAGAAAATTCAAAAATTATCAATAGAACATTTAATTAATTACATTGTGTTTTTGCCTAGTATATAATGTAATTATAATATAATATTATTTATAAACTGTGAATTAGGCAGGAACATGACAAATCGCTGCCCAAAACTGGGCAAACACACGGAAATCGAACAACAACAATATAAGTTTAAGCAAATATGTATGTATAAGTGTGTTTGCGTGTGTGTGCGTGAGATCTGGCAATCTTTTGGCGGGGAATCGTGCAAATTACCATTTGGCTCTTTGTCCAGTTTTGGGCATAGAAAAACCAAAAACAACACAAAGCAAGAGCATTTCTGTGCTTGGCAAGTAAATACGAGCATATGTAAATATTAATTTTATTAAACAAACGTGACGCAAACTCTTTTTAAGCGTTAACACGACAATTGCAACCCACACACACACGCACACACAAGCACACACACACACAGAGTGATAGACATGCGCTGATGCTCAGATTAAACAGTGCGCGCTTTTCATATTTGACTATTCAATTCACAATATTTATGCGAATGCAAAACTGTTGTTTTTTGTAACTGTTATTGGAAACGTTTCGCTCCAACGGTGTCTGTTTTCTGTCCTCTTCGGTGACATTTTCCAACTATGTGTGCACATTTGTATGGATGTATGTGTGGCTTTGTCACACACAGTCAAAGAGACGAGACTCGAAATCGGCGGCAGTCCATCAACGCGTCCAAATTGCGTGGGAATTGTGCCGGCCTTGCTTTGAAGTCGGGCTCTGTGCGAATGCGAATGTGGATTGCAAAGGCTGTTTGCGGAATTTGTACAGCGTAATGTGTACAAAACGCCCGCCATGTAAATTATATATATATATATATATATATATATATATTTATATGTATGTTTTGCTAGTGAAAGATTCTTGGTGTGGTGCACAAATGTCCGACATTTAAAGTGTGACCCTGTCACGCAAGCGCGAACGCCCTCAAACTGTCAAATTTGGCAAAAGTGCATTCACACAAAACTAGTTCAATTGCCAAACAATTGAAATCCATCATTATTGTATCGATTATTAGTTTAACTATCGAAAGTTCACTGGGATCAGTTGAGTTACCACGTGTTAATAAATATTTTCTTTGCAGTCCAATTTTTTTTGGAAGCGGACGTGTTTTTTGGACGCAAACAAAAACTAATAAGAATCTAATATTCATCTAATATTAATTTTGGATCTCCAATCACTTTCAATATGGATGAACTCGCATATTACACTACTACCTTGGATTTCCTTAAAGAGGAGGAAGAAATCATCCAAGTCTGCGAAGAGAACGGCGGCGAAGCCACATTGGCAATGGTCCTGGCCGAAACACACACAGACATTGCGAATGTGCACCAATATTTAATGGCTCTCATGTGCCTTGCTGCTAAGCATATGATTGAATTAATTATCGTAGATTTAGAACAGGACATGGTTCAAGTCCTACTGGATAGCTGCCGCTTCAAGCTGAACTACAATCAAGATTAAAATTGCAAAAATGTTCTTATCTCTTGTAACAAACTGGTCAAATAAACATACATTTTAAGTATTGTTTAAATTTTCAATCCATTACTTATTTTTTAGTCCTTTTAAAGTTATTTTCCCATTGAATTATTGGCACGTGGCTGATGTGCAGGAAGAAGACAAAAAAAAAAAGGCACCGAAAGCCGCAGATTTTGCAA
The DNA here is from genome assembly GCA_035042125.1 of Drosophila longiperda. Classification (NCBI taxonomy): domain Eukaryota; kingdom Metazoa; phylum Arthropoda; class Insecta; order Diptera; family Drosophilidae; genus Drosophila; species Drosophila longiperda. The sequence continues at coordinate 420,633 of JAWNLV010000118.1, forward strand.
CGTCTGGCATATACACACACACACACATACTCAAACACATATATATGTGACGTAATTAGCTTAGATTTTTCTTTTCTTTATGATTTCGGTTTCTTTCTGCCTTTCTGCTGTTCTGTCCAGAAATAATGGCGTGTAAAACATTTAGTAAAAGGCAATTGCAAAAAGCGACTGTCGCATTAGATGGGTGTGTGCGTCTATGTGTGTGTGTAGGTAGCGTTGTGTATAACTGTAATGCCCGAAATAATTTTTTGTATCCGCAAAGCGACCACGGTAAATATGTCAATTTAAATCAAACGAAATTAAAACAAAATCCTAAAAAATAAATATAAAATTCAAAATGACATTGCAAAATAAAAACAGAGAGAAAAATACAAATAAAAATCGATGGAAAAAATTCGAGCAAAACGGCGTTATGTCGAGATGCAATGCCCTAACAATATGTATGTTAGCTATTAGCTTATATATCAAACACATTTTCAAAAACTCAATTTTAATCGATTAGCGACTCAATCTAGATGAGTTTTTGTCAAACTGTTGATACAAATCCGAGTTGGTATTTCATTTTAATAGATTTAATAGATCAAGTTGAAATGCCCACTGGAACAGGTATACAGGGTATACAGGTATCTGACGGCAAGCATAATATTTATAATGTTAAATTTCTGATTTTAACGCTGCCTGCAATTAGCAATGTGTTCACATACCCTACACACACATGTGTGTGTGTGTGTGTGTGTGTGTGTGTGTGTGTGTGTGTGTGTGTGTGTGTGTGTGTGTGTGTGTTTGGACATTACTGCAGCACTGTAATTTGGTTATATGAATACCCAAAGCTGCACTTTGTGAAAACTGTGGGAACTTTAGCTGAGAGCTAAAAAAAGAACTCAAAACCAATTTGTCACACATCAAGCAAATTCTTCAATCTTTAATCTTTTTTTCTTTTTTTTAGTGTTTTATTTTTATAGATTGTGGCGAGCGGCAGCTGATCTCACAGATCAAGGAACTTTATTCTATTTCAATGTTGCAGCTATTGCATTTTTTGGACACATTCATATATGAGTTGTGGCATGCTAAATGCTCATTAAGACACCAACAACAGCAAGAACAGCAGCAAAAACAACAACATACACAATAGCTAACAAGACAAAGCCGTTGCCAAAAACTAAATCAATCTGAACTGGTTTCGTCATTTGCTGCTTTTTTCCAAAAACGCCAAAGCCAAAACGAATTTTGAATGTGGGTGAAGTTGTTAAAAATGTGGCAAACGCAAAAACGTAAAACGCAATCGAGGCCAATCGCCCCGTGTTGGGTTCCAGAGCAGCAACACCCTACACACCACACCTCGCCCCCGCCCCACGACATAGTGTTGGACCTGCTAAGCGCATATTTAGTTATAAACTTGAATTTAGACTCGGCTCAAATTAGATAGACAGAGTTTTGGGCCGCGCAGTAAGAGCGCCACTGAAACTTCGTCCGCCGCGAGACAGTTACAAATGTTGCTTGTCGCAATTGCCTAAAAAGACCAACAACAACAACAACAACAAATACAAATAGACAAGAATGTGCGCCTTGGGAACGAAACCGAATGGCTTAAAACAGATGAGACTACAGTGCACAAAAAATAATACCAACAAACTGGCTTAAGGGAAAGAGAGTTATTCATATTTAATAGCTTTGTTTTGTAGTTAATTTTTGCCACAGATTCATTTGTTATATAATTAATTGCATTTTTTTGGAGCGTGTTTACTATTAACATATCAGTGGCAGAGTTCAAGATGTTCGCAAAGGAACTTGGTCAAAATGCTTAACATCCAAATATATGTCATTATAGGCCATTGAGCAGTGGTTCTAATTAAAGCTAATTCGTGATATTATAAAAAAGAAAACATTCGCAAATATTAAAACATTAATTTGCATAACCATTGATTTAATATTTATTTTTGGTTTTATGTATTTGTTAGGAATTGATTCTAATTTTAGTTACATAACTGAATAAAATATTCATTGATTTACTTATTAATTTTGGTTTTATATATTTGTGAGGAATCGATTCTAATTTTAACTAGACAATTGATTGAAATATTCATTGATTTATTATTTAATTTTGGATTTATGCATTTGTAAGGAATCGATTCTATTTTTAACTAGACAATTGATTGAAATATTTATTGATTTATTATTTAATTTTAGATTTATGCATTTGTAAGGAATCGATTCTAATATTAACTAGACAATTGATTAAAATATTCATTGATTTATTATTTAATTTTGGATTTATTCATTTGTAAGGAATTGATGTTAATTTTAATTAGACAACTGATTAAAATAATCATTAATTGATTATTTAATTTTATGTATTTGTAAGGAATCGATTCTAATTTGAGTTACATAACTGATTAAAATATTTATTGAATTACTTATTAATTTTGGTTTTATATATTTGTGAGGAATCGATTCTAATTTTAACTAGACAATTGATTAAAATATACATTGATATATTATTTAATTTTGGATTTATGCATTTGTAAGGAATTGATATTAATTTTAATTAGACAACTGATTAAAATAATTATTAATTTATTATTTAATTTTATGTATTTGTAAGAAATCGATTCTAATTTGAGTTACATAACTGATTAAAATATTCATTGAATTACTTATTAATTTTGGTTTTATATATTTGTGAGAAATCGATTATAATTTCAACTAGACAATTGATTGAAATATTCATTGATTTATTATTTAATTTTGGTTTTATATATTTGTGAGGAATCGATTCTAATTTTAACTAGACAATTGATTGAAATATTCATTGATTTATTATTTAATTTTGGATTTGTACATTTGTAAGGAATCGATTCTAATTTTAAATAGACAATTGATTGAAATATTCATTGATTTATTATTTAATTTTGGATTTATGCATTTGTAAGGAATCGATTCTAATTTTTACTAGACAATTGATTAAAATACTCATTGATTTATTATTTAATTTTGGATTTATTCATTTGTAAGGAATTGATGTTAATTTTAATTAGACAACTGATTAAAATAATCATTAATTTATTATTTAATTTTATGTATTTGTAAGGAATCGATTCTAATTTTAGTTACATAACTGATTAAAATATTCATTGAATTACTCATTAATTTTGGTTTTTTATATTTGTAAGGAATCGATTCTAATTTTAACTAGACAATTGATTGAAATATTCATTGATTTATTATTTAATTTTGGTTTTATATATTTGTGAGGAATCGATTCTAATTTTAACTAGACAATTGATTGAAATATTCATTGATTTATTATTTAATTTTGGTTTTATATATTTGTGAGGAATCGATTCTAATTTTAACTAGACAATTGATTGAAATATTCATTGATTTATTATTTAATTTTGGTTTTATATATTTGTAAGGGATCGATTCTAATTTTAAATAGACAATTGATTGAAATATTCATTGATTTATTATTTAGTTTTGGATTTGTACATTTGTAAGGAATCGATTCTAATTTTAAATAGACAATTGATTGAAATATTCATTGATTTATTATTTAATTTTGGATTTATGCATTTGTAAGGAATCGATTCTAATTTTTACTAGACAATTGATTAAAATACTCATTGATTTATTATTTAATTTTTGTTTTATTAATTTGTAAGGAATTGATGTTAATTTTAATTAGACATCTGATTAAAATAATCATTAATTTATTATTTAATTTTATGTATTTGTAAGGAATCGATTCTAATTTTAGTTACATAACTGATTAAAATATTCATTGAATTACTTATTAATTTTGGTTTTTTATATTTGTAAGGAATCGTTTCTAATTTTAACTAGACAATTGATTGAAATATTCATTGATTTATTATTTAATTTTGGATTTATGCATTTGTAAGGAATCGATTCTAATTTTAACTAGACAATTGATTAAAATATTCATTGATTTATTATTTAATTTTTGTTTTATGTATTTGTAAGTAATTGATGTTAATTTTAATTAGACAACTGATTAAAATAATCATCAATTTATTATTTAATTTAATGTATTTGTAAGGAATCGATTCTAATTTTAGTTACATAACTGATTAAAATATTCATTGATTTATTATTTAATTTTAGTTTTATATTTTGGAAGGAATCCATTCTAATTTCAACTAGACAATTGATTGAAATATTCATTGATTTATTATTTAATTTTGGATTTATGCATTTGTAATGAATCGATTCTAATTTTAATTTGACAACTGATTAAAATAATCATTAATTTATTATTTAATTTTAGTTTTATATTTTGTAAGGAATCGATTCTAATTTTAATTGGACAATTGATTGAAATAGATTTCTTTTTAAATAAAAATCACAAAATACTCATTACAACAAGAAAATTCAAAAATTATCAATAGAACATTTAATTAATTACATTGTGTTTTTGCCTAGTATATAATGTAATTATAATATAATATTATTTATAAACTGTGAATTAGGCAGGAACATGACAAATCGCTGCCCAAAACTGGGCAAACACACGGAAATCGAACAACAACAATATAAGTTTACGCAAATATGTATGTATAAGTGTGTTTGTGTGTGTGTGCGTGAGATCTGGCAATCTTTTGGCGGGGAATCGTGCAAATTACCATTTGGCTCTTTGTCCAGGTTTGGGCATAGAAAAACCAAAAACAACACACAGCAGAGCATTTCTGTGCTTGGCAAGTAAATACGAGCATATGTAAATATTAATTTTATTAAACAAACGTGACGCAAACTCTTTTTAAGCGTTAACACGACAATTGCAACCCACACACACACGCACACACAAGCACACACACACACAGAGTGATAGACATGTGCTGATGCTCAGATTAAACAGTGCGCGCTTTTCATATTTGACTATTCAATTCACAATATTTATGCGAATGCAAAACTGTTGTTTTTTGTAACTGTTATTGGAAACGTTTCGCTCCAACGGTGTCTGTTTTCTGTCCTCTTCGGTGACATTTTCCAACTATGTGTGCACATTTGTATGGATGTATGTGTGGCTTTGTCACACACAGTCAAAGAGACGAGACTCGAAATCGGCGGCAGTCCATCAACGCGTCCAAATTGCGTGGGAATTGTGCCGGCCTTGCTTTGAAGTCGGGCTCTGTGCGAATGCGAATGTGGATTGCAAAGGCTGTTTGCGGAATTTGTACAGCGTAATGTGTACAAAACGCCCGCCATGTAAATTATATATATATATATATATATATATATTTATATGTATGTTTTGCTAGTGAAAGATTCTTGGTGTGGTGCACAAATGTCCGACATTTAAAGTGTGACCCTGTCACGCAAGCGCGAACGCCCTCAAGCTGTCAAATTTGGCAAAAGTGCATTCACACAAAACTAGTTCAATTGCCAAACAATTGGAATCCATCATTATTGTATCGATTATTAGTTTAACTATCGAAAGTTCACTGGGATCAGTTGAGTTACCACGTGTTAATAAATATTTTCTTTGCAGTCCAATTTTTTTTGGAAGCGGACGTGTTTTTTGGACGCAAACAAAAACTAATAATAATCTAATATTTATCTAATATGAATTTTGGATCTCCAATCACTTTCAATATGGATGAACTCACATATTACACTACTACCTTGGATTTCCTTAAAGAGGAGGAAGAAATCATCCAAGTCTGCGAAGAGAACGGCGGCGAAGCCACATTGGCAATGGTCGTGTACGCCACTAACACAGCCATATGCAATATACGCCCATATTTTAAGGCTCTCATGTGCCTTAATTATAAGCGCATGATTATCTTTGAATCAACTACCGAAGATGATGAAATGCACACGTCGCTAGAGATACTGGAGAGCTGCCTCGTCAAGCTTCTGCCGAACTACAATCAAGATTAAAATTGCAAAAATGTTCTTATCTCTTGTAACAAACTGGTCAAATAAACATACATTTTAAGTATTGTTTAAATTTTCAATCCATTACTTATTTTTTAGTCCTTTTAAAGTTATTTTCCCATTGAATTATTGGCACGTGGCTGATGTGCAGGAAGAAGACAAAAAAAAAAAGGCACCGAAAGCCGCAGATTTTGCAACGTCTGGCATATACACACACACACACATACTCAAACACATATATATGTGACGTAATTAGCTTAGATTTTTCTTTTCTTTATGATTTCGGTTTCTTTCTGCCTTTCTGCTGTTCTGTCCAGAAATAATGGCGTGTAAAACATTTAGTAAAAGGCAATTGCAAAAAGCGACTGTCGCATTAGATGGGTGTGTGCGTCTATGTGTGTGTGTAGGTAGCGTTGTGTATAACTGTAATGCCCGAAATAATTTTTTGTATCCGCAAAGCGACCACGGTAAATATGTCAATTTAAATCAAACGAAATTAAAACAAAATCCTAAAAAATAAATATAAAATTCAAAATGACATTGCAAAATAAAAACAGAGAGAAAAATACAAATAAAAATCGATGGAAAAAATTCGAGCAAAACGGCGTTATGTCGAGATGCAATGCCCTAACAATATGTATGTTAGCTATTAGCTTATATATCAAACACATTTTCAAAAACTCAATTTTAATCGATTAGCGACTCAATCTAGATGAGTTTTTGTCAAACTGTTGATACAAATCCGAGTTGGTATTTCATTTTAATAGATTTAATAGATCAAGTTGAAATGCCCACTGGAACAGGTATACAGGGTATACAGGTATCTGACGGCAAGCATAATATTTATAATGTTAAATTTCTGATTTTAACGCTGCCTGCAATTAGCAATGTGTTCACATACCCTACACACACATGTGTGTGTGTGTGTGTGTGTGTGTGTGTGTGTGTGTGTGTGTGTGTGTGTGTGTGTGTGTGTGTGTGTTTTGACATTACTGCAGCACTGTAATTTGGTTATATGAATACCCAAAGCTGCACTTTGTGAAAACTGTGGGAACTTTAGCTGAGAGCTAAAAAAAGAACTCAAAACCAATTTGTCACACATCAAGCAAATTCTTCAATCTTTAATCTTTTTTTCTTTTTTTTAGTGTTTTATTTTTATAGATTGTGGCGAGCGGCAGCTGATCTCACAGATCAAGGAACTTTATTCTATTTCAATGTTGCAGCTATTGCATTTTTTGGACACATTCATATATGAGTTGTGGCATGCTAAATGCTCATTAAGACACCAACAACAGCAAGAACAGCAGCAAAAACAACAACATACACAATAGCTAACAAGACAAAGCCGTTGCCAAAAACTAAATCAATCTGAACTGGTTTCGTCATTTGCTGCTTTTTTCCAAAAACGCCAAAGCCAAAACGAATTTTGAATGTGGGTGAAGTTGTTAAAAATGTGGCAAACGCAAAAACGTAAAACGCAATCGAGGCCAATCGCCCCGTGTTGGGTTCCAGAGCAGCAACACCCTACACACCACACCTCGCCCCCGCCCCACGACATAGTGTTGGACCTGCTAAGCGCATATTTAGTTATAAACTTGAATTTAGACTCGGCTCAAATTAGATAGACAGAGTTTTGGGCCGCGCAGTAAGAGCGCCACTGAAACTTCGTCCGCCGCGAGACAGTTACAAATGTTGCTTGTCGCAATTGCCTAAAAAGACCAACAACAACAACAACAACAAATACAAATAGACAAGAATGTGCGCCTTGGGAACGAAACCGAATGGCTTAAAACAGATGAGACTACAGTGCACAAAAAATAATACCAACAAACTGGCTTAAGGGAAAGAGAGTTATTCATATTTAATAGCTTTGTTTTGTAGTTAATTTTTGCCACAGATTCATTTGTTATATAATTAATTGCATTTTTTTGGAGCGTGTTTACTATTAACATATCAGTGGCAGAGTTCAAGATGTTCGCAAAGGAACTTGGTCAAAATGCTTAACATCCAAATATATGTCATTATAGGCCATTGAGCAGTGGTTCTAATTAAAGCTAATTCGTGATATTATAAAAAAGAAAACATTCGCAAATATTAAAACATTAATTTGCATAACCATTGATTTAATATTTATTTTTGGTTTTATGTATTTGTTAGGAATTGATTCTAATTTTAGTTACATAACTGAATAAAATATTCATTGATTTACTTATTAATTTTGGTTTTATATATTTGTGAGGAATCGATTCTAATTTTAACTAGACAATTGATTGAAATATTCATTGATTTATTATTTAATTTTGGATTTATGCATTTGTAAGGAATCGATTCTATTTTTAACTAGACAATTGATTGAAATATTTATTGATTTATTATTTAATTTTAGATTTATGCATTTGTAAGGAATCGATTCTAATATTAACTAGACAATTGATTAAAATATTCATTGATTTATTATTTAATTTTGGATTTATTCATTTGTAAGGAATTGATGTTAATTTTAATTAGACAACTGATTAAAATAATCATTAATTGATTATTTAATTTTATGTATTTGTAAGGAATCGATTCTAATTTGAGTTACATAACTGATTAAAATATTTATTGAATTACTTATTAATTTTGGTTTTATATATTTGTGAGGAATCGATTCTAATTTTAACTAGACAATTGATTAAAATATACATTGATATATTATTTAATTTTGGATTTATGCATTTGTAAGGAATTGATATTAATTTTAATTAGACAACTGATTAAAATAATTATTAATTTATTATTTAATTTTATGTATTTGTAAGAAATCGATTCTAATTTGAGTTACATAACTGATTAAAATATTCATTGAATTACTTATTAATTTTGGTTTTATATATTTGTGAGAAATCGATTATAATTTCAACTAGACAATTGATTGAAATATTCATTGATTTATTATTTAATTTTGGTTTTATATATTTGTGAGGAATCGATTCTAATTTTAACTAGACAATTGATTGAAATATTCATTGATTTATTATTTAATTTTGGATTTGTACATTTGTAAGGAATCGATTCTAATTTTAAATAGACAATTGATTGAAATATTCATTGATTTATTATTTAATTTTGGATTTATGCATTTGTAAGGAATCGATTCTAATTTTTACTAGACAATTGATTAAAATACTCATTGATTTATTATTTAATTTTGGATTTATTCATTTGTAAGGAATTGATGTTAATTTTAATTAGACAACTGATTAAAATAATCATTAATTTATTATTTAATTTTATGTATTTGTAAGGAATCGATTCTAATTTTAGTTACATAACTGATTAAAATATTCATTGAATTACTCATTAATTTTGGTTTTTTATATTTGTAAGGAATCGATTCTAATTTTAACTAGACAATTGATTGAAATATTCATTGATTTATTATTTAATTTTGGTTTTATATATTTGTGAGGAATCGATTCTAATTTTAACTAGACAATTGATTGAAATATTCATTGATTTATTATTTAATTTTGGTTTTATATATTTGTGAGGAATCGATTCTAATTTTAACTAGACAATTGATTGAAATATTCATTGATTTATTATTTAATTTTGGTTTTATATATTTGTAAGGGATCGATTCTAATTTTAAATAGACAATTGATTGAAATATTCATTGATTTATTATTTAGTTTTGGATTTGTACATTTGTAAGGAATCGATTCTAATTTTAAATAGACAATTGATTGAAATATTCATTGATTTATTATTTAATTTTGGATTTATGCATTTGTAAGGAATCGATTCTAATTTTTACTAGACAATTGATTAAAATACTCATTGATTTATTATTTAATTTTTGTTTTATTAATTTGTAAGGAATTGATGTTAATTTTAATTAGACATCTGATTAAAATAATCATTAATTTATTATTTAATTTTATGTATTTGTAAGGAATCGATTCTAATTTTAGTTACATAACTGATTAAAATATTCATTGAATTACTTATTAATTTTGGTTTTTTATATTTGTAAGGAATCGTTTCTAATTTTAACTAGACAATTGATTGAAATATTCATTGATTTATTATTTAATTTTGGATTTATGCATTTGTAAGGAATCGATTCTAATTTTAACTAGACAATTGATTAAAATATTCATTGATTTATTATTTAATTTTTGTTTTATGTATTTGTAAGTAATTGATGTTAATTTTAATTAGACAACTGATTAAAATAATCATCAATTTATTATTTAATTTAATGTATTTGTAAGGAATCGATTCTAATTTTAGTTACATAACTGATTAAAATATTCATTGATTTATTATTTAATTTTAGTTTTATATTTTGGAAGGAATCCATTCTAATTTCAACTAGACAATTGATTGAAATATTCATTGATTTATTATTTAATTTTGGATTTATGCATTTGTAATGAATCGATTCTAATTTTAATTTGACAACTGATTAAAATAATCATTAATTTATTATTTAATTTTAGTTTTATATTTTGTAAGGAATCGATTCTAATTTTAATTGGACAATTGATTGAAATAGATTTCTTTTTAAATAAAAATCACAAAATACTCATTACAACAAGAAAATTCAAAAATTATCAATAGAACATTTAATTAATTACATTGTGTTTTTGCCTAGTATATAATGTAATTATAATATAATATTATTTATAAACTGTGAATTAGGCAGGAACATGACAAATCGCTGCCCAAAACTGGGCAAACACACGGAAATCGAACAACAACAATATAAGTTTACGCAAATATGTATGTATAAGTGTGTTTGTGTGTGTGTGCGTGAGATCTGGCAATCTTTTGGCGGGGAATCGTGCAAATTACCATTTGGCTCTTTGTCCAGTTTTGGGCATAGAAAAACCAAAAACAACACACAGCAAGAGCATTTCTGTGCTTGGCAAGTAAATACGAGCATATGTAAATATTAATTTTATTAAACAAACGTGACGCAAACTCTTTTTAAGCGTTAACACGACAATTGCAACCCACACACACACGCACACACAAGCACACACACACACAGAGTGATAGACATGTGCTGATGCTCAGATTAAACAGTGCGCGCTTTTCATATTTGACTATTCAATTCACAATATTTATGCGAATGCAAAACTGTTGTTTTTTGTAACTGTTATTGGAAACGTTTCGCTCCAACGGTGTCTGTTTTCTGTCCTCTTCGGTGACATTTTCCAACTATGTGTGCACATTTGTATGGATGTATGTGTGGCTTTGTCACACACAGTCAAAGAGACGAGACTCGAAATCGGCGGCAGTCCATCAACGCGTCCAAATTGCGTGGGAATTGTGCCGGCCTTGCTTTGAAGTCGGGCTCTGTGCGAATGCGAATGTGGATTGCAAAGGCTGTTTGCGGAATTTGTACAGCGTAATGTGTACAAAACGCCCGCCATGTAAATTATATATATATATATATATATATATATATTTATATGTATGTTTTGCTAGTGAAAGATTCTTGGTGTGGTGCACAAATGTCCGACATTTAAAGTGTGACCCTGTCACGCAAGCGCGAACGCCCTCAAGCTGTCAAATTTGGCAAAAGTGCATTCACACAAAACTAGTTCAATTGCCAAACAATTGGAATCCATCATTATTGTATCGATTATTAGTTTAACTATCGAAAGTTCACTGGGATCAGTTGAGTTACCACGTGTTAATAAATATTTTCTTTGCAGTCCAATTTTTTTTGGAAGCGGACGTGTTTTTTGGACGCAAACAAAAACTAATAATAATCTAATATTTATCTAATATGAATTTTGGATCTCCAATCACTTTCAATATGGATGAACTCACATATTACACTACTACCTTGGATTTCCTTAAAGAGGAGGAAGAAATCATCCAAGTCTGCGAAGAGAACGGCGGCGAAGCCACATTGGCAATGGTCGTGTACGCCACTAACACAGCCATATGCAATATACGCCCATATTTTAAGGCTCTCATGTGCCTTAATTATAAGCGCATGATTATCTTTGAATCAACTACCGAAGATGATGAAATGCACACGTCGCTAGAGATACTGGAGAGCTGCCTCGTCAAGCTTCTGCCGAACTACAATCAAGATTAAAATTGCAAAAATGTTCTTATCTCTTGTAACAAACTGGTCAAATAAACATACATTTTAAGTATTGTTTAAATTTTCAATCCATTACTTATTTTTTAGTCCTTTTAAAGTTATTTTCCCATTGAATTATTGGCACGTGGCTGATGTGCAGGAAGAAGACAAAAAAAAAAAGGCACCGAAAGCCGCAGATTTTGCAACGTCTGGCATATACACACACACACACACATACTCAAACACATATATATGTGACGTAATTAGCTTAGATTTTTCTTTTCTTTATGATTTCGGTTTCTTTCTGCCTTTCTGCTTTTCTGTCCAGAAATAATGGCGTGTAAAACATTTAGTAAAAGGCAATTGCAAAAAGCGACTGTCGCATTAGATGGGTGTGTGCGTCTATGTGTGTGTAGGTAGCGTTGTGTATAACTGTAATGCCCGAAATAATTTTTTGTATCCGCAAAGCGACCACGGTAAATATGTCAATTTAAATCAAACGAAATTAAAACAAAATCCTAAAAAATAAATATAAAATTCAAAATGACATTGCAAAATAAAAACAGTGAGAAAAATACAAATAAAAATCGATGGAAAAAATTCGAGCAAAACGGCGTTATGTCGAGATGCAATGCCCTAACAATATGTATGTTAGCTATTAGCTTATATATCAAACACATTTTCAAAAACTCAATTTTAATCGATTAGAGACTCAATCTAGATGAGTTTTTGTCAAACTGTTGATACAAATCCGAGTTGGTATTTCATTTTAATAGATTTTGTGCTCAAGTTGAAATGCCCACTGGAACAGGTATACAGGGTATACAGGTATCTGACGGCAAGCATAATATTTATAATGTTAAATTTCTGATTTTAACGCTGCCTGCAATTAGCAATGTGTTCACATACCCTACACACACATGTGTGTGTGTGTGTGTGTGTGTGTGTGTGTGTGTGGGCAAGCTGACTTGGCCGACGCCTAAACGGATTTGCCGTCAACCGTTTTACGAATACGAAAAAAATATAAACAACAAAAAATTCGCATTGTGTTGGCTGACTTGCGATGCTGAGGTGCAGCACCCTGGCGGGGAGTGAAGTGTGTTGCAGTAGCTAAAGCTTAAAGAGTTGAGTCTAATGGAGTGAAGTGGTGGACTCGCCACCAATTGTCAGATAGCCGAATTGGCCATAACACTAACACCCAGCATGGCCAACAAAGCACGACGACGGCTTCGAAATCGACTTTTCAAGTTTTCTACTCAATCAAAATCACAATATCAAAAAAATAAAAGAAAGAGAAAAAAAACTGTCCACGCTGTTCCATTCAAAAATCATATTTCAAAGGCCGTGTCGACGTTGCCGTCAACAGTAAAAACATCAACATTAAAATCATGGCTTAAGGGAAAGAGAGTTATTCATATTTAATAGCTTTGTTTTGTAGTTAATTTTTGCCAGAGATTCATTTGTTATATAATTAATTGCATTTTTTTGGAGCGTGTTTACTATTAACATATCAGTGGCAGAGTTCAAGATGTTCGCAAAGGAACTTGGTCAAAATGCTTAACATCCAAATATATGTCATTATAGGCCATTGAGCAGTGGTTCTAATTAAAGCTAATTCGTGATATTATAAAAAAGAAATCATTCGCAAATATTAAAACATTAATTTGCATAACCATTGATTTAATATTTATTTTTGGTTTTATGTATTTGTTAGGAAACGATTCTAATTTTAACTAGACAATTGATTAAAATATTCATTGATTTATTATTTAATTTTGGTTTTATATATTTGTGAGGAATCGATTCTAATTTTAACTAGACAATTGATTAAAATATACATTGATTTATTATTTAATTTTAGATTTATGTATTGATGTTAATTTTAATTAGACAACTGATTAAAATAATCATTAATTTATTATTTAATTTTATGTATTTGTAAGGAATCGATTCTAATTTTAGTTACATAACTGATTAAAATGTTCATTGAATTACTTATTAATTTTGGTTTTATATATTTGTGAGGAATCGATTCTAATTTTAACTAGACAATTGATTAAAATATACATTGATTTATTATTTAATTTTGGATTTATGCATTTGTAAGGGATCGATTATTTAGTTATTATTTAGTTTTGGATTTATACATTTGTAAGGAATCGATTCTAATTTTAAATAGACAATTGATTAAAATGTTCATTGATTTATTATTTAATTTTAGTTTCATATTTTTGTAAGGAATCGATTCTAATTTCAACTAGACAATTGATTGAAATATTAATTGATTTATTATTTAATTTTGGTTTTATATATTTGTAAGGAATCGATTCTAATTTTAATTGGACAATTGATTGAAATAGATTTCTTTTTAAATAAAAATCACAAAATACTCATTACAACAAGAAAAGTCAAAAATTATCAATAGAACATTTAATTAATTACATTGTGTTTTTGCCTAGTATATAATGTAATTATAATATAATATTATTTATAAACTGTGAATTAGGCAGGAACATGACAAATCGCTGCCCAAAACTGGGCAAACACACGGAAATCGAACAACAACAATATAAGTTTAAGCAAATATGTATGTATAAGTGTGTTTGTGTGTGTGTGCGTGAGATCTGGCAATCTTTTGGCGGGGAATCGTGCAAATTACCATTTGGCTCTTTGTCCAGTTTTGGGCATAGAAAAACCAAAAACAACACAAAGCAAGAGCATTTCTGTGCTTGGCAAGTAAATACGAGCATATGTAAATATTAATTTTATTAAACAAACGTGACGCAAACTCTTTTTAAGCGTTAACACGACAATTGCAACCCACACACACACGCACACACAAGCACACACACACACAGAGTGATAGACATGTGCTGATGCTCAGATTAAACAGTGCGCGCTTTTCATATTTGACTATTCAATTCACAATATTTATGCGAATGCAAAACTGTTGTTTTTTGTAACTGTTATTGGAAACGTTTCGCTCCAACGGTGCCTGTTTTCTGTCCTCTTCGGTGACATTTTCCAACTATGTGTGCACATTTGTATGGATGTATGTGTGGCTTTGTCACACACAGTCAAAGAGACGAGACTCGAAATCGGCGGCAGTCCATCAACGCGTCCAAATTGCGTGGGAATTGTGCCGGCCTTGCTTTGAAGTCGGGCTCTGTGCGAATGCGAATGTGGATTGCAAAGGCTGTTTGCGGAATTTGTACAGCGTAATGTGTACAAAACGCCCGCCATGTAAATTATATATATATATATATATATACATATTAATATGTATGTTTTGCTTAAAGTGTGACCCTGTCTAGCTCAATTTTCCGGCAGCACACTTGCACACACACTCACGCACGCACGCAATCGCGAACGCCCTCACTTACACACACACACACTGGCAGCTATTTGTTTTGATTTTGGCAGTGTGACCTCCCCTGCTGAGCGAAATTTATAGCGGCATTTTTAAACAGAACAAATGCAAATGAGTGAAAATGCAATAGTCGAGAGTGTTTGATTATGATATACCCAGCTGTAAACCCCTTGAGTCTTTATTTATAAATTTTTTTTTTTTTTTAACACATTAAGCGTATTCAATTTTACTGTAATATCATGATAAACACATTTATTTTATAAGCATAACCAAAATAAAATTGTATTGAGAAAACAAGTAAATGAATAAAAGATTGATTGAGAAAAACGTCTATAATAATATTAACATTGGTTATTCATACCAATGATGAGACTCACTCGTTTGACAAAATTCCCTTTGAAAAAATTGTGCATCCAAATGTGAGCGGGACAACTCATATCTTATAGCAGGCATATTAAATTTTGAATAAAATTTCTGGAATCTTACTGGATAAGTGAAATGTAACTGATCAAACAAGAGTCTTTATTGCTCCAGCTTCTGTAGTTCCTAAGATCCCATACTATCCATCTTAAATGAATGCAGGGTATAACATATAACAAAAAAAAAAAAAGACGTCGCCGGAAAAGGCGCAAAACGATTTTCGCAAATATGGCTAAAGAAGCATAATTGTCACATAATAGCCACAAAACTTGGTTTGCACTTGGACTTCGCCGTTGTCGTTGTCGTCGTCGTTGTCGCCATTTAATTGGCCAACAAAATGAATCATCAGCAACAGTTGCTGCATCAGCAGCCACAGCAACAGCAACAACAATACTCGTAATTCGTAGGCGACTCAACGATTTTGGACTTCCTTTTGTGGTGGCCACATGATTGTCGCCATTGAGACTGCACGACAACTGCAACGTGACGCATGAACAATAACAATGACAACAACAACAACAGCAGCAGCAGCAGCAACAGCAACTGCAACAGAGAAGCCTGTCGGGGGTGGTGTGGTGTGGAAACGCTCTTTAACCTTTCCCTCCTACGGCCGCATAACCAGAACGCATCTTGTTGCTTCTATTTTGGGCTTGCGACAAATTTAGAGCGCAATCCCTGAGACCGATGACCATTAATGAAGACATTTCTCTAGGCTATTAAGACTATATATAAAATCTAAATATATATATATATATATATATATATGTATGTATCTGAAGTTGGCAACTGGCGGAACGATCTTGATCGAGGCTGTGGCACATGCCACATAAAATGCGAAGGCTCAATAACACAACACAGCAAAAACAATGGCCAAAATGGAAATAAGTGAATTTCGAATTTTGTTTTTTTTTTTTTTTTGTTGTACCAAAACAGTGGCGGCCACTTACAAGAACTTTAGCACGCTCGAGTTCAAATTAGTCAGCAACACTCCATAAATCAGCCAACGGAAGACAATCATAAAAGACCTGGTCCACAAGCAGATCTGGCCAACAACAGCAGGCAGCCAGCTGGCCAAAACGCAACTGGCCAATCGAGTTGGACGCCCGCTGCTGCTGCTGCTGTTGGTTGGTTGGCACCGTTTGGCTTCGTTGGTCTCTGGGTCTCTGGGTCTCCTGCGATTAGCATGCAATTTGCGAGGCAACTTGTTGCTGTTGCTGCTGCTATTGTTGTTGGTTTTTTTTTTTTTTTTGTTGCATTGACAGCAATAAATAATAAAAACAAAGCAAAACAAAAACAAACAAACTTTAAAATTGCAGTGCAAGGCACTTTTTTGCCAGGCGCCAAGAAAAATCAAAATGTATCGAAGCATTAAAAACTCAAAAATCAAATAAATATATCAGTTTTAAACATATTATTTTCTATTTTCATAAGTGTTGGGATGAAAACAATAGTTTTAGGTTATTGCATACATTGCTCTTCTTAGAGATGAACCAACTCCTGTAGAGAAGCAAAATTGAGTAAAGCTGTCAAATTTAGCAAAAGTGCATTCACACAAAGTTAGTTCAATTGCCAAACAATTGGAATCAATCATTATTGTATCGATAATTACTGTGACTATCGAACGTTCACTGGGGTCATGTGTCGATACATATTTGTTCTTTTCAACCGGACTTCCTTAGCAAGCGGATGTGTTTTTTTTTGGACGCAAACAAAAACTAAAAAAAAACTAAAAAAAAAAAAAAAATCTTCAATCTTTGCCAATATGAATCCCGAACCGGTCGAGGAGCAGATCATCCGAGTCTACAATGAGCACGACGGCGGGGCAACATTGGCTACGAGTATGGACGGCGGCGCATCCTCATCATTGGGCGAAAATTTACTTGCGGCTCTTTGTCTTGCTCAGCAAAAAAAGATGAGCATTGTAAAGCCCAACCAACTGGAAGAGCCCAAGAAGAAGAAGAAGAAGAACAAGAAGAAGAAGAATAAGAAGTCCAAAAAGAATAAGATGAAGAAGAAGTCCAAAGAGAAGGAAAATGTCTAAAAAGTTAATGTTCTCAATTCTAATCACAGACTTGAACAATAAACTTCATAAATATGCATTTTAACAACTAAATAATTGTGCAATTTTATTTTTTACATTTACACACACACACAAAAACACACACACATATATATGCCACGTGGTTAGCTTAGATTTTTCTTTTCTTTATGCGCTTCTGCGTTAAAAAGGAATTGCAAAAAAAGACTGTCGCATTACACACAGATTGGTGTGTGTGTGTGTGTGTGTGTGGGTGTGCGTGTGTGTTTAGGTAGCGTTGTGTATAACCTAAATGTTCGTAATAATTTTATGCTGCCGCAAAGCGACCAATTTAAAGCAAACGAAATAAAAAACAAGCTACAAAAAAATAAAATATAAAATTCAAAATGAAATTGCAAAATAAAACAGCAAAGAAAACAAGCGGAAAAAATACAAAAAAAAAATCGATAGAAAAATGCCATATATAAATATATATATATATATATATGAGTAAGGGTAAGTTCTTAGTTTTTTTTTCTAACTTTAATATTAAAATTAAAAATAAATAAGTGAATTTGTTTCTTTTCGCTGCTTACAGTTTTGAATCGAATGGCGTAAATTTAATTGAAATTCAATTAAATGTTAAAAAATACATAGGATATATTTATGTCCGATATAAAAAGGTAAATGTGCGAGCAGTTTAATTATATTTTATATAGGAACAATCCAAATAAAAACCCTATTTATTTATAGATCTATTAACCGTCTGCTGCACTCTCAAGCATATCTAACCAGGAGTGCCAGACCCCCTGCGTCTAGTGGAGAGCTCAGCTGCATGCCAGTTGGCCAGAGGTGTGCACACACACACACACACACACACACACTGGACTGAACTGAACACTGAACACACTTGCAGCTTGGAGACCTGGGCAATTTTGGCCACAGATGCAAAAAGAAAAAAAAAGATATATATTTGATATGTTGGCCATAATGCCAAACAATAAATTGGCTCTAATGAATTTGATTCATTTAGATTTGCCTTTGGCCATAGCTAAATCAACATTTCAGGCTCACAACACAAATGGGGGACACCACGAATTGGCTGCTGTTAACTGACAGTTGTCATAAGGCTAGCCAAACTGACCCATATGTGTCAGACGGTAGGCAAAGGCGTGCCCCAGCAACAGCAACAGCAGCAACAGCAACAGCAGCAGCAGCAACAGCAACAGCAGCAACAGCAAAAACACAACTAGACGCATATCTTGATAGATTGAACAAAACTGTGGATTGTGTGTTGCTCTTGTTGTTGCAAACAGATTGCAAGATTGGAAGCGAATTGAACAAGAAACGCAGTGCAAAACATGTCCTTCAAATTCCGAGCTTGCCAAGAAATTATTAACATTCATTGCATTGATTTATAGACAAGTTCGATCTATTTATATATGATAAACATATATATGGTGTATATATGTGTACATTGTTGATCCCGATCAAATTAATTGCATTGTGCCACGTCCCAGCTGCAAATTTCCCAATAATTCTTGGCCACTTGATATGCAGGGCGGCGGCGCTGTCGCCGGCAATCGGCGACAGTTGGAGGCAGTCTCCATTAAGAAGACAATGACCAAAGTTGGACTATAAAATTGGATGGTCTCACGAGTCACGAACCAAATGCGCATCGTTAAGCAGAAGCAGAACGATTCTCAGTTAATGTGGCCATGATTTACATCAATCAAATTGGCTTATTATGCACATATTGAGATGTGTGTGTGTGTGTGTGTGTGTGTGTTTATTTAGTGTTGTGTAACGCTTAACCAATAACAATAATTTTCGTCTGTGCACTGAATTCATGAAAGTGTTGTGAATTCAATCTTCAAGTAGCTGAACACAGTAACCCAAATACGAAACAATTTCATATTTTTTTTTTTATCACTTAAATGCTTCTTTCTCTCTCTCAAATCCAATTATTCATAGACTAGTTGGTGTGTATGTGTGTGTGTGTGTGTGTGTGAATGGTTGGATTTATGTGTCCATTGTTGATATCAACTGTGACTTGCTGCTGGTGCGGCAATAAACTGGCAGCACTTGGCATAATCACAACGGCCACTTAATTGAGACCCGCCGAGTCGTCGTAACTTTCTTAGGCAAATTGGAGCTGGACAAGCAATGCATTCATTCATTATCAGAGCTGCTGCGTGGCAGGCAGGGGGCGAGGGTAGTGTGAGTTTTTTTTTTTTTTTTTTTTTTTGCCCAATTAAAAGCAGTTGTCAAGTCAGCTTTATCAAATTCAATTAGTAGACGCAATAAATCGTTAGCAAATCCACAACAACAACAACAAAAATATCAAATATCTAAAAAAATTTTGGAAAACAAAAAAAAAAAAAAAATGTGTATAGATTATTAAATATGAAAATGTAAAAATTTGATATATGAATTCGATTACTATATGGCTAATATATAGCGAAGTTCGAACCAAAATCAGTTTTAAACTATTTTAATCGATTGCAACTCAAAGCAAACAAAGAATTGGCTTAATTGATTGATATACGAAAAATCTACTCTGTTTTTTTTTTTTTTTTTTTTGCTGTTCTCGTTAAAGCAACCTGCATATATATATATTAATTAAGTATAGAGTTAGCAAAGTGTATTTAATTGTGTGCGAACATTGAGCTGATGGCGAAAATGTTTATGTTGATGATAGATAAGCGCAGTGATCGGTGTATGTATGATAAGATAGATTTGTATCTTGTGGTTTATAGTTAGTTGTGCGTAAATTGCAGCTGTGGCATCTATAATAATATGGCTATTAATAAGCCAGATACAAATGTATCTAAAATGTGTGTGTGTGTGTGTGTGTTCAAATTGGCTGTCTTGCACGTGGATTGTTAGAAAATTCGCTAATGATCGCCACTAACGACCTGACTACGCTAATTGGCAGTGCTCAGAACTAAGAATATATATATAAATACATATGTATATATATAATTATATATGTAAGCTTATGTGATACAAACATAATTAAAATACACACACACACACACACACACACGAATCGCTTGTGATGAAGACATGCAACAAAGTTGCTTTATTTTCTCCGTCAGCCATAAGATACAAAACACATCTATCTGTATGTGGCGGCTGCTGTTGCAACTACAAATGCAACTGCAACTGCAATATGCCGCTGGTTGCAACCACGTCGCGTCGTGAGTTTCAATTAAAGTTCCATTAACGCTTCGCGACACACACAATTATCAAAAATTTAATTTATGCTTATGACATTTCCGGCAGCAGCCCCCCAAAAACCCAAAAACAACACTCCCCCCCCACAACCCCTGCTGCTGCTCACCATCCTATCTATCATATGCCAAATCGAAAGTGTGTGTGTGTGCCTGTGTGTGTGTGTGTGTGTGTGTGTGTGTGTGTGTGTGTAAATAAATAAATAGATGCATATAGAGAGATATTCGTGCAGTTCATTTGTGTATTTAAAGACAGCTCTCCCCTTTTGCGTCTGCTTTTGTGAAGATCAAAGCAACTTTATGATTATATGCTCCACGCATATCCATCAACATATGCTGCCCATATATAACCCCAAAGCAATCCGGCCAGTCTGTGTCTCCCTTGTCCCCCCTTTTTAACAAAACTCCCATCGAAAAATGTAGATACATCGTTTCGATGTTTGGCGTCTCTAATATGACCTGTATTGCTATGTTTATTAATATTACTATTTGATTCGATAAATAGTAGTTAAAAAAAAAAAAATAAATTAAAATTCCAAAGATGCTCCCGGGCTGAACTTAACCCTGTCGACAAGCTCATTTGAAATAAAGTTTAAAATATTAATCATAATTAAATTGAATGGTTTTTATATTCCACAATTTTCATGCTTCGATTACCGATCGGAATGGACAACTATACAAGGTGTGCTTTTTTTTTTTTTTTTTTGATATTTTAAACAATCAAATAAAAAATGTAAACATGTGGGGTTTGCATTTTTGGCATTTTTTTTTTTTTTTTAATTTATGCAAATGAGTTTGTTGCGCCTAACTTGGTAAACATAAAGGTGGCAACTAAAAAAAAACTCATTTCTCAATTGAGAGCTGCCTTTGGTAGTTATATTATATAGTGACCTGATCCCGCTGACTTTCATATGTACAGTAAAAGATCGAAAATATATTTTAAGTTTTGTTTAAGCGCACCTTTATTTAAAGTAGATATATTTAGTTATATATATATATATATATATATATATATATATATACATATATATTTTATGCGTTTTTAATAAGTATTTAAAATATATTTGCCATTGTTTATCATCTAAATGCACAAACGTGCCAAAACTATTTCAGAGTTCTCTCGCTGCAAACATATATATATATATATATATATTTATATCTGTTTTTACTTTCAGGCATAGCCGCAACAATGCAGCAGACAACACATACCACACACACACACTTACACACACACACACACACACACGCAGCACAACAATCAGCACAGCGGGAGAGCCCAAACGATGCAGCGTTCCTGATACAAAAGGAATTCAGACTTTGCAGTCTGGAGTGCATTCAGTTGGTCTGCTCTGGCAGCAGCAGCAGCAGCAACAACAACAACAACAACAACAACAACAATCAGCAAACAGTGACAACAACAAGTCAAGACAAATTGTCTACGCGTTGAGGTCTTGGCTATTGGCCTCCAGCGTGACGTTGTCGGCGTTGCACAGACGTTGGCGCCAGTAGCCGCGGGCAGCGCCACTCAGCGCCCATAACACAACAAACATGGCAATGGCACAAACCACACATACACACACTTACACAGACAAGTGGAAAGATAGACTGCTGTGGCAATGGGCAGAGGTTTATGGCATGCGCCAC
Organism: Drosophila longiperda; assembly: GCA_035042125.1. Lineage (NCBI taxonomy): Eukaryota > Metazoa > Arthropoda > Insecta > Diptera > Drosophilidae > Drosophila > Drosophila longiperda. The sequence continues at coordinate 443,309 of JAWNLV010000118.1, forward strand.
GTAACCGAAACCGAAACCGAAACCGAAACCAAAACCAAAACAGGCAATGGGGCAAACGGCAACGCATCGGTAATTAAAAGTGGCATAATGGAATTTGCTGCACTTAGCCAGGCTAACCAGGCTAGGGGATGCAGAAATGGTAGAGGAGACGGTTAGGATAGGAGAGAAGAGGAGAGGAGAGGAGAGGAGAGGAGGGGATACAGGTACGCAGCTATATCCAAAATGCAGCTAGATCAAATTGCTCCTTCTCAGTCGGCGAATGCTCAAAGGGATTGCAGAGTAAATGTTAATGCACATTTTCAATTGCAATGGATCTCTAGAGTCCCATTTTTTTACTTTCTATATATATAAATATATATATATATATATAATTATTGACTTTTTGTCGCTAAAAACTAGAGAATAAAAAGCAAACAAATTTCAATTCTTAACAAATTTAGTTGATTAAATACTTTATAAATCCTCTGGCGACCGATTGTATCCATAACAGCCTATATGGCTATATAGTAATCCAAATCGGCTATGCCAAGGTTAATTTATACATAGAAAGAGTTGGATATATATTATAGATTATATTATATTTTATATTTTATATATTATATTTTATAACTATATATATATTATATAGCCAAATCGGCTAAGCCAATAATTTATGCATAGAAAGAGTTGGACATGCCTATATATATATATATATAATGCCCACTAAAAAGGTTTATTTTTTATTTACCTGTTAGTAATGATAATCATTATATTTATTTATTGAATTCCAAATATTAATTATTACGTGATAAAAGTCTGATAATAATATTAAGTATTCTATACATAATCAATCAAAACTCAATAAATTTATTAATAAAAAAAATGCATCATTAATGTTTTAAAGTTTGAGAATATAATAATTCAAAAACAGGTTGAATTATAGATATATAAATAATATATAAATATAATATAATAAATTAAAAGGCGAATCAGCTGTGACACAAATTATATTTTTTTAGCTCTTTTTGATTAACGAAATGGAAAATGAAGCTGAGGAGAGCTGAGGAACGCAGAGGGTTGGAGGGTTGAATGGCCAGGCCTTAATGCGAAGTGCTGCGCTGCAACTGGGGCAGAGCGCAGAGTGAGACAGAAACTTGACTGTGGCCACTTCAGGCAGCCGCACACAAAGTGCAACATTTAACAGCACTCACAAATACATTTGCATATATGCAAATGTGGATGTGCTGCTTTGGCTGTGCCACATTTTCAGGCACAACGAACGTTGGTAACCTTATTGGAGAGTCGCCCCCAAGGAGCTTTGACCTGCCCCACCGACACAATCTACACAAGCTGTGGCAAGTTGGGCTGAGTTTAGCTGAAAGCCGGATGGGCTTTTGATAGCGTGCCGCCAAGTAGCATGATTCGCTGACTGACTGACTTAGTGACTGACTGACTGACTGACTGATTGACTGTCTGATAGACTGACAAACCGACCAACTGCATTGGCCATAAAATCTGGCCCAAATGCAAATGAAAGTCTGTAAATCTTCAGCGCACTTAACACCTAACTAAACAAACATCGATTGCCTGGAAACCAACCGCTCGCACCCCTCCCTCACCCCACCATCTGTTGCATGTGTAAATTCGTGCCCTCGGCACTGTAGGCCATCTATCCACCTATCCACCCGCGTTCCTCACTCCCCAGTGCTCAGTGTGTGTGTGTGTGTGTGTGTGTGTGTGTGTGTGCATCTGCATCATCTGCCTACAAAATTGAAGCTTTTCATATTTCAATTTGTTTATGCGGCAGCTGCTCTGGTCATAAAATCTGCTTACAACTAGTAAACCCACTTAAATCTTACACACCCGCAGACACACACACACACACACACACACACACACACACACACACACAAGTTATTTTCACGTGTTCTTGTCAAAGTTTATGTTAGCTTGGCAAACAGTTAAATTTTGTGTGTTTTGGCTTGTTTTGGCTTCAATGAAATGTTTCAATTTGTTATTTTAAATTTGAGAGGGGGAAAAAAAAAAGAAGAAACCGCCATCGATCTCTGTTTGGGCAATTGGTTAAGTGGAAGTAAAAGTTGAGCTTACCTTGCAGAGTGCAACGCCTGTGTCCAGGCGATCCATAAAGTTATCCGCATTGATGCTCAATTCCGGGTAAAGCATGCTCAGCCATTCAGCCAGATCCTCCTTCATTGCCTCCAGATACTCCTCGCTGGACTTGAAGGGTCGGTAGGGTCGCGCCTCGAGCATTGCCATGGCGCCGATATATGCTCTCGCTCTATCTCTTTCTTTTGCAAGTTGATCACTCAATGCTATAATTTAAATATTTATCGATTTTTTCGTCTCTCTCGTTTCGGTTATGTTAGTTGTTCTTGTTGTGGATTTGTTTTGGGCGTGTTATAATCACTTATCGTGCATAGATTTGACACGGTCTTCTTCTTCTTCTTCTTCTTATGGTTGCTGGAAGTCGAGCATTGTCTCGTTCGTTTAGCTGAGCGAGTGAGAGAATATACCGTTATTCCCTTCCTTATCTCGCCTGTTTCCTTTACTCGTTCAATTTTATTTTTTATTATTGTTCTCAAGTTCTGCAAATAGAATTAAAGTTTTGGAAACGTTTGTGTTAAAGTTGGAAATTAAAAATTGAAAATTGAAATTAGAAAATTAAAAATAATAATAAATATGATTTATGCTTAAAGTAAGAGCAGTTTTCTTTTTGCTCTTTTGAAATATAATACAAGTTCAAATATAAAAATAATAAAAATAAATAAATATTGCTTAAGAATATAGAATATATATTTTTTTTTTGTGGAATCCAATGCTAAGATATTCCTTATAATTAGAGCGTATTTTGTAATTTGCAAATAATTTGTTGAATATGTAAAACGAATGCCAAAACTTTGCTCTTAAATGTTTTTACTTGCCACAAATTGAATAAATGTGTGAATAAATGCAGTCAGAACCGGAACATTTCTAAACTTATAGGTGAACATTAACAAATGAATTGTGCACGTTCAGGCAACTGCAACTTATTAATATATAACAGGCACAGATAGATCTGTGGGTATCATAAATTTCAATATGTGCATATTCCATTAAATCTGCATTCCAAATGCATATTTGCACTTAATGGATTGCTACTTTTGCCCAGGTTTATTACCAATCCTCACCGTTGCATACCATGAATAAGCCCCACCACCACACACACACACACACACACACACACACACACACACACACACACACACACACACACACACACACACACACACACACACACACACACACACACTTACATAGAGACAATGCTGCACTCGTTGGACGTAGAAATGAATGAATGTACATTAAAATGAACGAACGGCGTAAATTTATGACTATGGAACTGCAGCTGACATAATTATGGGACACAAAACCACAAAAGCAACAACAGGCAACAACAAGCAACAGCAGCAACCGCCAACAGCAGCACCAATAACTACAAAAAAAAAAAAAACTATACAAATAAAATCAATAAATAAAACATAAAAGTGACTCGCGGCAGTCGGTTACTTAAAAGCCGCAACAACAACAGAAACAACCTATAAAAAAAAAAAACAAAAAAAAAAACAAGCAGCAGAAGAAATATTGCCGTTGGGCGCCAGGTTAATGGTGTTGCCAGCGGCAGCCGCAATGGCCAACGGGCAACATGCTAACCGGCCACCACACACCCGCTGCTCCACTGACAAAGCTGCTGATGATGATGCGCCTCAACCCTCAACCCCCAACCCTCAATACCCAACACACAACACACAACCCACAACACCATACCAACTGCCACCGCTGCCACTTGCGAAATCCAACTAGTGAACGCTAATTAGCGGTAAGCTCAATTGAACTGTGAACTTCAAGGAGCGCAGCGGCACCCCAGCTCTTGTGGCAAGCAAGGAAGATTAATGCCATCTGCAATGCAACGCTTTTGTGGCTGCAACTGGCTGAGAAATGCTGCTTAATGCACAGCTTCCCAAAAAATATCCAAGGCTAAAAAAAAAAAGCGACGACCATAAAATTTATTGCGAATCTATTTATCAAATTGTTGTTGCTGTCGCTGCTGTTGCAGCTGTTGTTGCAAGCAGTTGAACAGTGCGAATTATATAATTTCGTTGACCTTGCCAGATTCGTAGAACTCGTTCGTAATATCTGCATATACCTGCCCCTGCCACACACTTGAAAACTAACCATTTTTATCGCAGATCATTCAATTAAAACCAGCTTTGCATTTTTTTCATTTGAATTTTAGAAGCGTTTTTATTTAGACCTTAAACAAGTTTATATTGCTATATGTCTTGGATCTGTTTTATGTAAATTTTATATATATTATAATTCCTTGATAGGTTTAGTATTACATCATGGGTCTTATCTTACTTGCAAGTCAAATCTTGAATTATTCATATTTTTCCTAACCAAAATCAATCAAACTAAAAAATCTTTCAAATTGATTTATTTTCTGACATCATATTTTATTTATTAATAAGGACTTTTGACACCTTTTTAGAGCTTTTTGAAAAAATACCTCTAAATATTTATAGCCTTTATTTGTTCCATATTTTAATAATGATATTATTATATTTAATGTTTTAATAACAATATTCCCTTTTCAATTTAGATATGTCAAAGCTTTGGGATTCTTTCTTTAAACCAATTAAGACTTTCTCGGTAAAAACACAATTCGTACAATTCAATTAAATTTGGAAACCTAATTTCTCGACTTGACCAACAACAGCAAGCCAAAAAAAAAAAAATAATAATAATAAGTTAAATTAAATAAAATTAAAGCAAAGAAAAGGAAAACAATTGCTTCTACGAAATCGCGTTTCGGTTTTGGTTTTTGGTATATATTTTGTGGTTTTGTTTTTTTATAATTTTTTTTTTTTTTAGTATTTTTTGCTATTGGAATTTATGTAACGGTCGATGACACAACGACGACGAAGTGGGCCTTAATTAAGCTGCAGCTAAACTCGGCTAACTAAAACTTCGCTCGCAGTTTGCATTAAAAACCAGCAATAAATACGCTTACCTGCCAAAGCACTTTTTAAATTTTAAATATTATGTATCTCAAAATACATTTTGGATTTAAAAGTGATCAATTTGGTAATTGCTTAAATGATCAATCGAAGTGTTGAACTGCTTTTGATATACAGCCCAAAAAGAATAGAATGCGATTTGAATTAAGCCAATTTCTAACGATTAAAATTCACAAAAAGCATACAAATTCAACAATTTTTAAGAGTTACGTAAATTCTTATATATATATTATTTATAAAAATCAGTTTAAAATATCTTGTTTTCATATGTAAAACTGAACAGCAATTGTAAAAGGGTTCAATCTTTAATATGACCAAGAATTTGATTTTAAATAACGCTTAAGAATTTCTCAATAATCTGAAGTAATGCAATTTTTAGCAGATTAATAAACCTAAATTCCGAATTTAAGTGGCATACATTGGGAGTTTGGATATAAAGATATTACATAATATTTACAAATTGGCAAATATGCTCGGCATGTGTTATTTACACACACACATACACACACACACATACGTATTTAAACAGAGAGCTACACCCAAAATGCAATATTGGTTAATTAGTGGCATTGATGGAGCGATTGAGGATTACACAAAAAAAAAATCGGGCTGGGAGTCTCGCTAGGTGGGGGAGTTAAGGTTTACTAATAGTTTGTAAAGTTAGTTAGTCATTTTGTTTTGTGCAACTTTTGATTGGAAATTGTAGCAAACAACAAATGCGCCCCGGGGTCCAAAGAAATCGCAATTTGGCAGATATTTGCCTTTTGAATTTCACTGATGAACTCACACACACCGCACACACACACACACACACACACACATGTGCGTAAATGAGTTGCGTAAATTTGGCTAGTTCGATCAGTGTGTGAATAGCAGCTGAATGAATATAAACACTGATCGATGAAATTGATCAATGGATGGGTTGCCCACTGCCACGCCCCCCCCCCCCATTGAGAGAGTGAATCAAATATGCGAAAATGTGCTGATATTATTAATGCTGATTTGCCTGAATGTATTTCGCATTCAGCGACTTTTTCTCCCCTTTTCTCGAATCATTTTCGTTTTCGATTTCGATTTGTTTCTTGTTATTTGAATGATTAGTGGCATTTTTGAAAGTAAATTTAATTAAAAATTGAAATTTTGCATAGGATACACCAATCATCAATGGAATGGCAAACAAAAGAAAAAAAAGGCCATTTCCCATACTTTTTGTATTATTATTTGTGGACTGTGCATAAAAGAATCGAAAGCAAGCAAAAATATTAAGTAAAAAGTGATATTTACTGAGACAATTATCTCAATTATGCAACAACTTTGTGTGTCTTGACCGATATTAAAAATATTTCTTTAATATTTATACAATATTTCTCCAGCCTAGGTATTATTTCATATATAATTTATTGGAAATGTCCCACCATTTGAGCTTATAGCTCCCAGCTTCTGTTGATTCTAATCTAACTTAATAAAAAAAACATTAATAGCATTAAACAATTATATCAGTTGGCTGGAATAGAAACAATTATCTTTGGACTTCTTCTTCTCTCTTCTTTTCAATTAGATTCCAATCGAAATGGTTGTGCAATTTTTAAGCACAATTTTGTTTTGTCTTATAAAGAATCTTCCCCAAAATGGAAGTCTAGTTCCTTAAATTGTCATAGTTTAAGTGGTTCAATGCTCAATGCGATCAAAACTATGATTTTATGTCTTAATAAAGGCGATACAAATAGAAATAAAACAGAAAACAATTGCGTTAATGGATTTATTGGATTTCAATTTGGTTTGCACAGCATTTATTGGTTTATTGGTTTTTCCCCCATGTTGCGTTCCACACAACACACAGTTGATGATAGTTTTTTTTTTTTTTTTTTTGTGTTATTTATTTATTTTTCTATATATTTTTTATTTTATTTTTTTTTTAAATTGTTTTGTGGTTTTTGTTATTTATTTTGTATAATGTTTTATTGAACGATTTTTCATTATCACACGACTCGATGGTAATTTTACGAAATTGTTGGTCTTACATATGTGTGTCTGTGTGTGTGTGTTTGTGTGTGCCTGTCTTGTGGATAGGTGCTTCAAAGTGCCGTTATGTGTGAATTACCAAATGACAGACAACAACAACAACAACAACAACAACAACAAAAGCATTTTCGAGTATTGGTTTTAGATGAAAAATTGTAAGTTGATATCAGCAACACAAAATCGATGTTGACGCTTTCAATTAACAATTGCCGTTTGATAAATGAGACAGCATGTTGCAATCGTAATATTTACTAAAAAGTTTTTGCTTTTTCTTCTTCTTCTTCTTGTTGTTGTTATTATTATTATTGGGTCACACACACACAGACATGTTTGGTGTGTGGTGGGGGGGGGGAGGGGGGGGTATAAACCAATAGAGAGTTTTGTCTGTATGCGTATATTGTAAGTGAACTTGATTTAACTAAATGAGTTGAGTGTTTTCTACAGCCCCATTATATCTCGCTGCCTCTTCTGCACCCCTGTTGCCTCTCTTAGTCCACACATTGGCCATGCTCCTACTCTGATTTCAACTGCCAATTTGAATGGCACTCAAAGCGACAATCGAAACGATTTTGTTGCAGGCAATGACATCGATGGCACTGCATAAATTCACACACACACACACACACACACACACATCGCACAAGATACAACACAACACAACAGAGACATTTGCGATTCCCATGGTTGCCTCCGCCTCCACCCAAGTCACACAGCGACTCCCCCCAGTTATAGCTGTTGTTGCTGCACATGTGGCACGAATGTGAAGCGTTTGTTGCACTTCGCATCTGTCAGATTTCAGTGTCGAGGCCTTTTTGTATTTTTTATTGCATGCAACGTTTGAAGATGGCAACGTTGGGGCAGATGTTGCCGACTTGTAGAGTTGTGGAGACGACGACGACGACGACGACGACGAGCAGACGACACCCATGGACCATGATTTTGACAGCACACACAATGTATGCATGCACATGTGTGTGTGTATGTGTGTGTGTGTGTGTGTGTCTGTGTGAGCCATTTCGAGTGCGGGAATCAATGCAACAGCAACAACAACAACAACAACAACAGCAACAGCAACAGCAATCATAGTCAAGTGCAAAAGTTATTTTCACAAGTTATTATCTATCCATTTATCCACTAAGCCAACAGCATAACAGGCACTTCAATGCAACAGCTCAACACCCATACCCCATACCCCTTATCCCTTCCCTTATCCACCATCCGCATGCCCACCTCCAACTTTAGACCAAGACACTCACAGTGTGGCATGTTAAGGGCCTGTGATGGATGCGTTCGCTTTCCGCCGCGCTGCGGCTGTTGCTCTTTTTTAAATAAAAAGCATGCAACATACCCTGCAAACGCAGGCAATGGGGCATCTTCGATTCTGGCACACACACACATACACATACACTAACACACATACCTATACACTTTATTGACTAACTTAAAACCAGCTAAACATTTTTTTAATGTGAAGCATTTATAAAAAGATTAGAAATTAAAATAGCAATTATTATATTTAAAAAAAAAAAATTAAAATAAGCACCAAAAATTAACAATTTTACAACATTTAAAATGTATAAATATAAAATAAAAATTAAAATAACTTGATTTATATACAAACTTAAGCTATGAAATTGGCTAGAAAATTTCTCTGCTGCTTGCATAATTTTTATAGTCTTATACTGGTTACTCCCAATCATATGAGCCCAATGTTATATATATATAATAAATTTAAAAAAATATGTTATTTAAGATCAGCTTAAAATTAAAATAGCAAACTAGGACTGGTTACAGGGTATTTGAGCGTTGAGTAAACTATTATTTCTAGTGCACTTTTATTTGTTTTCTTTTTGTCGGCTTAGTTTCAGTGAGTGTCTTTATGTGTGTGTGTGTGTGTGTGTGTGTGTGTGTGTGTGTGTGTGTGTGTGTGTGTGTGTGTGTGTGTGTGTGGCTTTTGTCTGTGCTGCATTTCCATATGCGCAGCAACGGAGCATTGTCATCGCCAACATCATCATTACCATGCCTATTCCCATTCGCATTCCCATTCCTATTCCCATCATCATCATCATTGTCAACATTGGCAACATTCAGCGTTGCCATAAATGTTGTCACTTAATTTTTTTAAGGGTAAATGCACTTTATGGTAAGGAAAATCAATAGACGCGTCGCCCACGCGGCGCCACAAGCACAACAGAGCCCAGCATTGCAACACCCGCTCTACCTCCGCCTCCCCCTCTACCCTCTACATCAGACAAAGGATTTATAATAAGAACAGCAGCAGCGACTGCTTCTTTTGCTTTTGCCACTTTTTTTGTTTTTTTTTTTTTTGATAAGTTGGCCAACGAAAACAGTTGACGGTTTTGAGTCATTATAGAAACTGTAACTGAGCAACAGGACAACGACCTTGCCCAGCAAAAAAAAAGAGTGGAGTTGGGGGGGAATGTGGCAAATTGTGTTGCAGAGGCAACAGCGCCATCATTTGGCATATTTTGGCAAGTTTCAAGCCAAAAAAAAACACCAAAATAAATCAGTAAATTCTTTAAAAAGTGTATTTTTTAGCCTTCGATTTGCTGTCGCTTGTCACATTTTTGTATAAACAAAGAAAACAAAAAACTTGGAACTTGAGAACAACAGCAACAACAACAGCAACAGCTATGACTGCTTAAGAAATGTCGCACAAAACTTTAAGCGTGTGTGTTTGTGTGTGTGTGTGTTTGTTTGTTTGTTTGTGTGTGCACAACAACAGCGACAAGTTAAGAATTCGAAACAAGAAACGCAACTTAAGCTGCGTAGGTTTCTTAAGTAACTTCAAATGTTTTGATTAGACTTTAAATGACAACAACAAAAGCTGTGTGAATGCCAAATGGCAAACCAACAAACGAAGTCGAAGGCGAAGGCGAAGTCCAAACTCAAAGTCGAACTCGAACTCGAACTCGAGTCCGAATACGAATACGAATACGAATATGAATACAAATGCGAAATTAAATACGGAGTCGCAGTCGCAGTCGCCGTCGCCGTCGCCGTCGCAGTCAGCTTTGCGCAGTCGCAGCCTCTGCTCAGTCAGTGTGGGTTGACTTTCGGAGACCCCTGAGAACTCAGTTCCTGCAAATACCCCAAACCAAAAGAGATCTGGCCGTAAATTTATAATTACCCTAGCCGATAAAAAAAAACCTAACTACCCAAAAATAAATTTTATAAATAATAATAATTTGCTACTGAAAAAGAAGAAACAAACTAAACTCAACAATAATTTTTTAAGTTTTTCTATCTAATTCAGCTCTTAGTGTTTAAGTAACATTTTTAAGTACTTAAGATATGCAGTGTTTTTTTTTTTTGTATCTTTATTAAAATTTATTTAAGTTACATTTTAAAATTTTTTAGTATTTAAATTTTTTTATATTTTATTTTAAGCATAAAAAATGATTTGTGCTTTGTTATTTGAGTCGATTATTTTGTAAGCAACACTGTGCGAAATTTTTTGCCAAGATTACATAGTTTCTGTCAGTGTACACGGCCAAGCTTCATTAAATGCTTTCAAGATATGTGGTTTTTTGTTGGATAATAACAAAGAATTCGCTAAAATTTTTGCGAACACATTTATTTCGCGAAGTAGCTGTATTTGTAGCTGTAACTGTATTTTTGTCTGTATCTTTAGCTGTAGCTGTTAGCTGGAGCTGTTAGCTGTTTCTGAGTATCTGTAACTGTCGGTCGCATTATCCGAGCGATAAGTAATCGACTGGCTGCTGCTGCTTGGGTGGCACACAAAGTTGCCTGATCATTTTTTTTTTATTTTTTTTTTTTTAACAAAAACGAAAGCAATATTTTTATTCATTTTTTTTTTATTTTGAAGGTTTTTTTTTTGGTTATTCGTTTCTTTTTTTTTTTGTGGGAGTCGTTGCTGTTGCTCTGCTGCTGCTTCAGCGTCGTCTGCTGCTGCATCATGTTCCGCTTGGTGTTTGAAAACTTCTTGCGCCTTTTGCTGTTGAAGTGGCGGCAGCCATTAAGAATCAGCGAACCTGGCCAAAACGATGAGATAAACGAGAGCTGCGGCAACTCAAGAGATGCTTTTTGTTGCTGCTGCTGCTGTTGTTGTTGTTGTTACTGTTGTTGTTGTTGTCTGGGGCTCAAGTTGTTTGCCGCTTCGGTCAACGCGCAGCTGCGCATCTCAGAGATATATTGTATATTGTATCTACACTGTTGCCATGTGTGTGTGTGTGTGTGTGTGCGGCAGACCCGCACTTGACCTTGAACTTGTACAGGTTTACTTTTGTTTTCTTTGGCCATTTGGCCATGTTGGCCGTTGGCCGTTGGCTGTTGCCTCGTTGCCTTGTTGCTTTTCAAGTCTTTATGAGTTAAGCGTTTTTGTTTGCCTTTCTTTTCTATATGTTGTTGTTGCTGTTGTTGTTGTTGTTGCTGTGGTTGTCATTGTTGTAGCTGTGATTTTTTTGTTGTTGTAGAAGTGCGCGTTAAACTAATCAGGCTTAATGCCGTTCCGACGCCTCAGTTGCGGCTCTTTATCGGACTAGGATTATGAGCGACACTCCAACAACGAACAATCAACAACGATCAACGAATCAAGCAACAGGAGAAGAAGAAGAAGAAGCAGGGGACACGTTTCCAAGAATCCTTTTTACAGCTTTCAACTTATGCAGAATCCGAATCCGAATCCGATTCGATTCGTTCGTTGAAATTACATGCAAAAAGTTTTTAACGATTTATGAAATGCCAAACGCCAAATTTGACACAACATTTGTATTTCTATACTTCTTTATTTATATATATAGTGACATATCCAAACCATGACATCATGCAGATCTCTCATGTCCACACTCACGGCGACAACGCCGGCGCCACGCGCAGATCCCTTATTCATTATCAGCATAAGCAATTAGACCTAACTGTATATTAACTGTAACATCATGCAGATATCTAGCATAAACAATTTTACCTAACTGTAACATCATGCAGATCTCTCATGTCCACACTCACTGCGACGGCGCCAGCTCCTCAGAATAAGCAATCAAACCTAACTGTATATTCTAAGAAATTTAACCTAACTGTAAATAATGAAATAAGACGCAAATGCGAGGTTTCATTATTGATTAAACCAGTAGCATAAGCAGAGTTATATTTTGTACACCAAACTGAACAGACGTGTTTTGATGAATAAAGAATTATATTTTTAGATCAAATACCGTAATCAGACATTCAAATATATATATATATATACATATATATATTTATTTCTTCTTTTATATATATTTCTTCTCTTTTTTTTGTATTTCTCATTAATTCGATCTGCCTGCGCGCAGAAAAAAATATAATAAATAATTCACATTCGCATTCGAAATCACATTCCAAGTTCTCTGTTCTTGGGAAAACACAAGCTAAATTTAGATAAGATCTTTCTTCTACAACTTCTTCTTCTTCTTCTGTGGGTTTTTATTTAAAAAAAACCATTTATAACTGATGTCAGGCTTAGTCTTTAAGATTCCTTTGTTGTTTGTAGCACTTCCAACTTCGATAAGATTTTGTTAGCTGATTGAATTCTTTATAAAGATCATCTTGCACATTATTGCTTAGGCTAAATAACAAATAAATTATAGTAAAAAATACAATAAAAACACTCTTTTCCTCATCCTTTAATTCAGCAATCGAATTTAGTTTGTTTCTTGGTTTAATTTCGAGCTTTGAAAAGGTCTTTCAAACACCTCTTTTCTTACTATTTGCTTTGCTTGAACTCTGATTGAATTGGTTTTTATATTAGTTATATATGATTCTTAATTTGATAAATAAACTTTTTTCAGATGATGAAAAACACTTAAAGGTTAACCAAATACCGTCTCTGATTGTGTGTGCAAAATAAAAATGTGTGTTGGAAAACATAATAAATGGGCTAATGTTACTCGAAGTGCAAAATGGCACAGAATGTCAGCTGGCGAGATAGAAAGAGAATTGCATAGTGCCACATCCATATGGGTTGCACACCGTTTTGCTGCACGAAGCGTGACAGTTTCTTCATGAGCGAATTCGCCTAATGCAGAGTGTCAACTTAGACACATCATTCCAAGCTCAATCTCATTTACAGACACCGTCATCATATATATACATACATATATATTATATATATATATATAAATATCTAGTATTTAGGTGAGCGAGAGCCAGACACATAGCTTGTGGCAGAAGGGCCTACAGCTAAATTGGATAAGTGGCACACTGCTAAAGAACTTGATGATGATGATGATGTTGCAGAAGAACAAACAGCAGTTTCAAGTGTGCACACACATACACACATACATATATAGATATAGATGTAGATGCAGATACATCTATGACAAATGACATTGGACATGATGTCGACAGTGGACAAAGTGTGTGTAACTGGATCAGGTCCAGAGGTGTGACACAATCGCCCCATATCAAATCGCAAAGAGCAAACATAAAAAAACAACAGTAACAACAACAACAACAAAAACTAGGTAAAGACAACTGAAACAATAACAGCTAACAGCAAACGGCAAACGGCAAACAGAGACAGAGACAGAGATAGAAATAGAATATAAATAGAGATAGAGATAGCAACATCAACTGAAACAGAGACAAAAACAGAAACAGAGCTTTTGCTAATTCACAAAGACCAAAAGCGACAGATTGAGATTTAGATTGAGTTTGAGATCCGAGACTCTGGACTGGACATGGACATGGACATGGACATAATTGGCATTGTTGCATTATCCACACAAGCTTTGTTTGTTTGCAGCTGAGCTGAGCTGAGCTGAGCTGAGCCGAGGTGCATCAGGTGAGAGTTATGCGCTGTTGTTAATTAACCATTTACGGCCTGATTGCAGCGACAGAAAGACAAAAAAAAACAAATAAATAAAAACAAAACCAGCCAGCAAGCAACTAAACAGACTGCAAGAAAAAAGATACATATATATATGTATATATATATACATGCACAAGTTTAACGAGGTCAGCAGTTAGCAGCTGCCAATTGCAATACAAGCGTAGCACAATTTTGTCCATCGACGATACAATTAAATGCATGTTGATGTAAGCTGGTCTCGAGGACAGCTTAAAGGGTTCGACCCAAGCCAAGCAAACTCGACTTAAAGGCAAAACTAGCACTATCGATAAATATCGATAACAAGAGCGGCACACAGCAATACCTTTAGAATCGATTTCAAAATTATCTAATCCTCAAATTGAGTTTGCATTTGACAGATTATTTTAATATACTTTTGCCAGGCATTTCTTTAAAAGTACTAATATTAAATCGATAACAATGGGAAATATGATAATTAAATTGTGAATTATTGCTTACATTGTTACAGGTGTTTGGGGCCGTTGCACTTATTGCACATATCGCGCCCACTTCTGTCGTTGCTTCTTATTCGAGGAGTCCAATAAGCAACGCATCTGCACAATAAAAAAAGAAAATTCATTAGCTGGTTTTGGGTGGTGAGTTATATGTGGTGTGGTGAATTATACGTGAGCTGCAATCGCTCGTAGAACAAATTGAATTGATATGCAGCACGCAATTGAAAGACGATCAATCCAATTGATGCATTGATATCAACCGGAAAACCAATTCGAATGCAACTTAAATTGCGGCACGATTCGCTTTTTTTTTTCTTCTCTCTTTCGGAGGCGTGGCGTGTGAGGCGCACACACAACTTGCGATTGTTTAAGACGTAAGTACACGTTGAGAATTAAAAATAACTTATTTTAAAATTGAAAACTTAAACCTCTTCGGAAATATTGGCTTACAATTGTAATTAATCGTTTTTAAAATTTTTGATATTATTACAAAATGCATATCTAAAAATTAATCAAAATATATAAAATATATCATAATTTCTTAAAATTCTGAGAGTTCTCAAATTTCGTCTTCTCTTATTTTTTTAATAATCAGCTTTGAGTAACAAAAGTAGCCTGAAAATTATTTAACTTATTTGTACTTAAAAACAAGTCGAATTTGTATTAAGAAAAGAAAAATTCTGATTCTTAGCTAGAAATAACTTATCTAATTAGAGTATTACTTTTAGAGTAATTAAGTAAATATGCTCTAAATGTAAGATGGGTTTTTTTTTTTTTTTTTTTTGCTGAGTGTATTTATTTGTGGATAAGTGAATAAGATATTAACAGTTGGCAGCGAAACGGGTCAATCAACTACTGCTGCCCAACAACGTTGGGCGCACGCACGTTTCGGTTTAATGTACCCCCAACTCCCATCCCCTCACCTTAGCAAACCAATCTGGTTAGTTGGCTTACAACACTCCTCCCTGTCAGCCATACACACACACACACACACAGCAAGCTGCCCACTGGTTGGCTAAGTTGATGGCACGCACGTGATCTGAAGACTGAACGAACGAGTGAACGAGTACCAAAACTGAATGAAGAATTTATGAATGAAGTGTACACGACTGTGTGTGTGTGTGTGTAAATGATTCGCACTTTGGAGGATTCACACAGTGTATTTGTGACTGCAAAAAAAACATACACACACACACACACACACACACAATCAGCAACATAAAGATACAAATGTATCTATCAGCACGTGCTGTAAAGATGCATTGCATACATTTATCGTTTATCGTTCATAACATATTTCCTGCCTCTCTCTCTCTCACTCTCTCTCTTTCTCTTTATGTCTGTGTCTCTTTTTCTAAATTTGGCAAAAACAAAACAGCAGCTTTGGTTTTCTGCTACTGTTTGTTGCAAGCAGCAGTCATAAAAAGGGTATCTGCTGATGTATCTGATGTATCTGTATCTGTATCTGCAAGTGTAGCTATATCTTTTAGTGTAGCTGTAGCTGTAGCTGTATCTGTATCTGTTGCTCTAGCCGTATCTGTATATAGTAGCTGTTTTTGGCACGCATGTCTCGCCGCTGACGCTCTGACGCATTGTCTGTGCGTGGCTCAACAACTTGAAATTGTGGCATAAACACGTTCTACTATTTCCGGCATGAGTGTTGGCGTTGTTGTTGTTCATGTTGTTGATGCTGCTGTTGCTGCTGTTGTTGTTTCTGTTGTTGTTGTTGCTGTTGTTGCTGTCAGTTGTCGATTGATGCTTGTAGTTGCTGTTGTTGCTTATTAGTTTCATTGATCGTCATCATTAATCGCACTAATGTGTTGTTGTTGCTATTGTTGCAATTGTTGCTATTGTTGTGGTTGTCATTCCTGCTCTTTGTCTGCCTGTCTGCAATGCTGAGCTGCTGCCTATCAGCCCTCAACTCCCTCTCCCCAACCAGTCCCCTCAGTAGCTCCACATTAGCACTCTGTCTTAGCCGGCAGGTAAAAACCGCAGATGACCTCTTGGCCCAATTGAAAACGTTTTGATCTGCCACTCACATGTTGATCGACACCTGCGGCAAGACGGGACGAGGTAATGGATGAGACCCATCCACAGATTGATATACATCTACGCATATATATATATATGAATAAAGTTTCACACAGCCGTCGGCAAGTTTTTAAAATTTGATTGTTTGCTAATAAATTTGGACCTGGAAAATTATGCAGTTGATTTTTATAGCAACATCGGTTTGAAAAAAAAAAACTGATTTATCCTAGGAAATGAAATTTTCACTTCGTTAAGTAAAATTCGAAAAAAAAGATCGCTATTTAACATGCACTAAAATAAAGCTCTATTTTTCTGAGAGCCCAACGAAATGCTGGTTGAAATTAGAATTAAAATGTTGATAAATAGATACAATCGCAACGCAAATTATGATAATTTTAAGCTTCTTCACAAGACAATCAAAAATCGATTAAGCTTTAAAACTTGAAGCAGATGAAATCATAATAACAACCATTTGGGTACATTTGACGAGTGAGACTCGTCATCGATATGAATAACCAAAGTTATTATTATTAAAATTTATATTAATCAATCATGTATTCATTTACTTGTTTTCTGAATAATATTGTATTTTGGTGAGGTTTATAAAGTAAATGTTTTCATCACGATAATACAGTAAAATTAATGTGTTAAAAATAAAATTAAATAAATAAATCGGTACTCAAGGGGTTAAATATGGCAAGGAATACTTTTAAAAATGAATTCTGGATGAATTGCTCAACCCTTCATCAACTAAAGGCAGGAAATGATTAGTCTTTATATTTTTTTGGTTTGCCGACTGACTTTTTCGCATAAATATAGAAAAAAAACACAATCATTCACATATAAGTTTTTATATATTTATATATATGAGCCATATATGGATAACCTTGTAGAGCAGCAAAGGTTGAAGGTCAGCCAGCTCCAGTCTGCTCCCCGCGACAGACCACAAATAAATTACTAAAATGTATTTGTATCGTTTTAGAACAATTAATTTGTGTGTTTGACTTTTAAGTAGCTATTCAATTTGCCAAAAATATAAATAAAAAAAAGCGAACAAAATAAATAAAGATAAACAAACGATCAACGAGTCAACGAGTCAACTAATCAACCAACTAAATAACAACAAACTGACTTGAGTGGGATGCAGTTGTAGAGAGACAGAGGGAGAAAGAGAGAGAGAGAGAGACAGAGGGAGAGATAGATAGAATGAGGGCCAACGACCGAACAAGTGAGTTGACAAGAAGATCTCAGCGAGATCGATCGAACAATCAACCGATCGACCTTAGAGGCGACACAGATGATGGGACGGAGTGAAGCAGCGAGGGGAGGCAGCTTTAGATGGACGGACAAGTGGTGCGCATGTGCGCACTTAAATACTTAAATGATCGTAAATTAAATAAAAAAAATTACTTTCGATTTTTTGGTCAGTTATTTTTTTTTTTTTTTTGGAAGACACCAAATTTCGGTTAAGCGTTTAACTAATTAATTTATGACACGACTTTGAGGGCAATTACAAAACGAAGATGCGCCGTGAATGTGACAAACAGCCCAGCTTAGTCCAGCCCAGCCCAACCCAGCCCAGTTCAGTAGCCCAGCACAGCCCAGTTTCGTCAAAAAGAGGGCCAACTGAGTCAAGTTTCAACGAGCATTGCCATGACAGATGCGAGTGCCCAAGCCATCATGGCAAAGTAAATAACATCATTTTGTGATAATGATCGGTGAATCAAATAAGACGAAACTGTGTGAATGCCAAGTCAATGTGCCATGTCAAATGACCAAAATGTTCAGGCCAAATACAAATGGCCAAGACAGCGCCTAGTTGACGTTTACTCAAACGCAGCACGCTCGCACTTTATTTGATTTAGGGTTTTGGGCTTACGAAAAAAAAAAAAAACAAACAAAAAAAAATGTCAAAAGCCCGTCGCGATTCGAACAAGAGCCCTACATAAAAACATAATAAACATAATAAATATGCCAACAGCATTTTAATGAACCTGCGTGGAAAACGAAAACGAATCCATCAAAACGCAGTTCACAGCCAAATCTAAATCGAATTGAAATTTGAAAACGCAAGAAACCAAAAACCAGAAACATGAAAAGCCAGCAGGCGATCAAGTTGACCAATTCCATTTACAAATTCAAATCGTTTGGCAGACATGGAATCACCAATTAAATCATGTTGAAGGCTTTTCGATAGAAAGTTAATTTTTTTTTTTTTGCCCCCCATTTTGGGCCATTCAACGTTTGTACATCAACGGGTTGTACATCCCAGTGCCTTAGGGATATTTGTATTGTATTATGTAAAAATCAGTTGGTTTTAATTATATATTATAGATATATTCAATAAATCCCAAAGTTAACTAAAAAATACTCATGTTATTCACACAGTTAGTCCGATTCTGCTAATAAAGTTCAATTAGCACTTTTGCTAAAAATAATATCAACAAGCAACCTTCAAATATTACCAAACTTAGTATTGGGGTCTGCTCACAAGATCATTTAGCTTGATATTTTATAGAATACATTTATAATATTATATATGTTACTCTTTATATTATTAACTAAAAAAGAAAAAATTTATATGGGTAAATTTATAGTTACTGTTCAATCTTACAATGTTAAGAAACCCAAGGATGAACCTTGTGGCGAACATTTGTAAACGACTGGAAAATCCACGTACGCGGCACATGGGTGACCGTTATAAAACTTTCCACAATAAGGGTTTTCCACACTATTAGGATAATGAGTCTAGACGCATTTGCAGCAGTAAAAATGTATCTAGATAATGTCCTAGGTAGGATAAGAATAGTTGTATTTAGCTGTAAGATAATTTAGAAGTTTTCAATAAACCTGCCGAAGCAATTCGGCAGCAGTCTGTGTTCGAACCTTAAACCAACAACGTCGTATTATTATTTTGCTCCTAGGATCACCATTCAATGTTTTGTTATTCGCAGTTTGTTTAGTTACATAGATAAAAACAAGATGATGATAAAAAAAAAAAATCAAACTTGATATAAAAAGCGGCAAATAACTTACATAAAGCATTTCTTAAAAAAAAAAGGTATCAAAAATTTGACACGTAGAACAATTTATAATATTCGCTTCGTTTGATTGTCTCGCAAATATTTGCATAGCCTCAGCACAACTATTTTGATTTTGATAAATCATAATTTAGTTGTCCAGTTTGTAATACGCATTTAAAGAAAATGTTATCAAATTCTGGGTGTCAATTCACTATAACATATAGCTGACATAGGAATGATCGGACGCAAGTTGAGTTTTTGTGTAAACAACTAATTTGTTTAACAAATTATACTAAATTATCTCACCAGTTATGCGGATTATTATGTTGCTAATCAGAGAGATCTATTGATAGGTGGCCTCTTGTCTTGACCAAGTTAAGAAATAGTTGATTTGTTTTTTTTTTTTTTTTTAATTTATAGGGTATTTAATCTTCGGCATGTCGAGAGGAGATGTTTTCGCTTATTTTGTAGTTTTCGCTTGTGTGTTTGTCATTTCCGCATCGTCTTTAATCATTCGCATGCAGAACGCGCCGCACTCAAACCAAGTTGATTTTAGTTGAATTGAGTTGAGCCGATTTTGTCTGCCAACGCCCATTGGCCAAGAATCGAGTTAGCTTTGGATTGTTCATTGTTCGTTTTGTCATTTATCACACACACACACAACTGGCAATTGCCGGGGGATCGTTTAAAGCGTTGAAAACGCCGCTGCCAGGCGCCAATTGCATTCAAATATTCGCATTGCAGCAAACAGTGGAAATATTGATGATAATGCGAGTTGAAAATTACTTGTGGGCCCCAGCGAGCCGATTAATTGCCGACGAGAACTGCGCATGCATAGATAAATATTAATGTTAACGACAACTATTCCACCCCATCGATTGACTGAGCTGCTGCACACACAATACACACACATACACAACACACACACACACAACACACACACACATAACACACACACACATAACACACACACACACATAACACACACACACGACGTAACGAATGACCAAAGCCCAAACGAATTGCGCAGCAATAAATTACAAAGGAATTTGCAACGCCCAAAATGGGGTCCAAAATGAGGCGTTACGCGGCAGAATTGCCAAGTGCTGTAAATTTGTAAATTTGATAATAATCTACAATCAGAATCTGTGGAATTAGGTATATATATGCGTATATGCGATGGCGTTGAATAGTAATAGCCCTTAGCACTCGTTTATCATTCTAGAATCGACTCATACAAAATTTCCGCACAGTCATTAAATAAATGTATCTAATGCCAAATTAATGAATTACAATTCAGAAAGTTGCTGGATTCCAAAGAGAATATTTGACTACATAATCGATTAATGCAAAAGCAAAAATAATCAAGAAACTCTATTTTCACATTTGTACAGCAAATTCAGCAGAGAAACACATTTCATTAGGACTTTTTCTTTTCTTCATTATAATTATTTTCGTATTTTTTACCTTCCATAATTATGTACATTTTTGAGATTATTTTAATTCTTTTTTTTCGTTGAGTGGTGTTATTGGATTTTTTTTTTATGTCTATAATATAAAAGATCCCAAAGATCATAATAAATACTGGTATCAAATCAATTGCCGAAAGCCATATAAGTTACCATTTGTAAGTTATAGAATTGTCGAATCGTCTTCATATATATCTTGACATTATATTGATCAACCGTAAAATGCTCAACAAGATTGGATGGGAAACACTTGAGAAAATCGTTGAAAAAAATATTTGCCAATTTAGATAGCAGCAATGGGGATAGGCAATTATTTCATATATATATATATATATATTATATTTATATATATATCCTCATCGAGCTCTCTCGACTACAGCCTCCATGCTCGTTTATTAATGCACTCTATAAAGATATTTTCCCCCTCAACAAGTGAAAAGATATTTATATATATATATATATATGTATGTATTTATTCATGTATATGTACATCTTTGTATGTCAACTTTCTTACACTAAGTAAGCCAAAACCCTCTCCCCCCCCCCCCCTCTCCATTCACAGTCTCAATTACATTGTGCATATTATTCAGTTATACGCTGTGAAATGATTTATGCAAATTGTATGCAGCAAATGCAAAAAGTAAATAAAATGCTTGCATTTATATTGATAACAACATAAGTGAGTGTGAGTGTGTGAGTGAGTGTGTGTGTGTGTGTGTGTGCGTGTGTGCTTAATGCACTTTGAGTTGTTGTCGCTTTTGCAACTTGAAACGAATCGAGTCTTGTATGTGCTGGGGGCGTGACTGCAAACGGGGGCGTTGTCGTCGGCATTTGTCAAAGGCATTTGGCTACCGATTTGTTTTACTTGCAACTTCGACATTGGCGGCAACTACTGTTGTTGTTGTTTTTGTTGTTGTTGCTATTCTTAAGTTGCACATGCGCAAAAGCGCAGAAAGCCAGGCCGACCGAATGTTGTATGTTTATCTTACGCATAGTTGCATAGTGGCTGCAACTAATGAGGCTGCCACATGCCACATGCCACAAGCAAGCAAAGATACTAAACGAAATGCACAGTAACAAACAAGACACGCAAAATGGGGGTGGTGGCAGGGGACCAACATGTGTCACCATAATTAAACAAATCTCCAGCACTGAGCACTAAATGCATACTGAACATAGTATATATATATCTCTATATATATATCTATATATATATATATATAATTGTGTGTGTATATATGCAGTTTATAAACCACTAACAACCATTGCAAAGCGATCAGGTTGTCCACTCGTAGTTGTTGTCGTTAATTAATGCAACAGCAGCAAAAAAAATAACAACAAATAAATAAATAAAGAAAAAAAAAATGAATGAATTAATAGAAAACGCACCACGACAAGTTTTAGTCACTAAATTGAACTTTTCAAATGATTTAAGCCAAATGCCACTTTGCATTCAGGGCCATCGACTTGGCCACACACACACACACACACACAGACACACACAAGCATACATGTAGATGCTGAGATATAGATATAGACAGACAGACATACAGACTGACGGACTGACTGACTGACAGACAGACAGACAGATTGGCATGGAAATGGGCGTCTGTATCTGTGTCTGGCTGCTCTGATGCCTTGACAAGTCAATTTTAGTTTTTTCTAACGGTAACAAGCTGTTGACAGACCCAGCAGCAGCAGCTGCCCCAACGGGTGGCAGCATGTCTGTGTGTATTTTGGAGGGGGGGGGGGGAGGAACATATCTAATGCAGTTGCAGATGTTAATAATTCAATCGAAATCCACTTGAAATCAATGCAAACCAACTTTCAATTACAACTTAATCAATAACTCCATCAACTGAAAGGAAACCTGTTAAAAACAATTATTGTCAGATAATCTAACATTCAATTCAAATAAAACAATGTTCTTAGAAGTATGTTAATTATGTTTTATTACGTTTTAAGTAAGTACTAAAATTGTGTCAAAATAATTCTTAAAGCAATACAAACTTAAAGAAATATAACTAAAAAAAAACACAAAATTTAAAAAAAAAAATGTAAAAAAAATCGAAAAATCAACATTTATATTTGTAAAACTCTTTTGATAAAAAATATACAAATTGTTTTGTATTCACATCGGAAATCGATTCTTATCGATTACAAGTATTAAGGATTGCTCATACAGACAGACGAACTCGGCCTATGACGCTGAAATATGCCTAATGGGGCCTTTCTGATACTTTTTAATATTATATATAGAGAGAAATATATAAGTAGATGTAAAAGTGCTAGCCTAAATGAAAATATCCGGCGAGCACAATTTGTATGCGCAAGCACAAATTGTGCATTACAAGAGATAAATCATCTTGACACACAAATAAATATATACGTATATATATATAAATATATATATATATATATTAAAGTGAGCAACCCCAATGCATGAGGTGGTGGCAGTAGCGAGTGTGTGGCAAGTAGTTTAAATGAAATAAATGCAATCGGCAATTGGAATCGGAATGAGAATTGAAATTACAAACTTGGATCGTACACTCGAATGGGTCCCATATGCAGGCAGTCGCTGGTCGGGTTGCCTAGGGGGGACGGGGACGGGGACGGAGACGGAGACGGGAACGTGTGCTGGAGCAAAAGGACACGTGCAGTGCAGAGCAAACCAATAAACCAAATGGGCAGCTCAACAACGAATGGAAAATCTAGATACACACATTTCACACACAATTTCCAGCAAAGTGATTTTCACATTTGCCGATGGGGTTGTTGGCCATAAAAATGTCAACCTTTGAAGCAGCCAAAGGCCAAAAGCAACAACAACAAAGTGAAAAAGTATTCAAGGAATGGCAACATTCATTACCAACACATTTTATTATTTCTTTTTCCGTTTCGGCATTTTTAGAAAAAAAAAAAACATAAAAATGGAAAAAAAAAATTCCTATTTTCCTTCTTATTTTTTTTAATTTTTTTTTTTTTTTTTTTTTTTGAAATTTGTTGGTGTTGAAAGGTAATAAATAAACGCTTGATGCGGACACGTGTGCTGTTAATCCAACAGAGGCACACATATAGCACACACACTCCCCATTTGCAGCATTTGCTGCTCCCCCATTATTTCTATACGCCCAACCCATTTGCCAGAGTCTCCACAAAGTCAGCAGCAACAGCAACAGCAACAGCAGCAGCAGCAGCAGCAGCCACGCATGGTGCATCGTTCTAATTAACGTCACATCGAAAACAGAGAGAAAAGTAGAAGCAGCCAGCAAAACAGCAACTGAAAAGAACCATATCATGGCATACCATACAAGAGCATACCATAACCATATCCATACCATCCATGACCATACTGAAGGAAAGTGAAAGAAGAAGCAGAAGCAACAACAGCAGCAGCAGCAGCAATAGCAGCAGCAGCATACAAAAGATGAAAGCAACAGGAACAGGGAACAGGGGTGACTGCAAATGGGGCAGCTACAGCTGCAGATACTTCAATCTTTATATATACAATATATATATATATATATATAGGTATAAGTATATACATAAGTAAATGCGTGCTTTCAATTGCAATTTACATACAATTTTAGGGGTAGGCTGCCACAGATGGTGGCAAGAAGGGAGTTGAGGCAGTTTCCCCGGCCAGCAATTGACATTCCACTTCTCCAATTAGGGGTTCGTTGCGAGTCAAAACAAACGCAGTATTCCCATTGAGATGCAATAAACACTTCACATTCTCAAATCGAGCGGGGCACCGACAAAGATTCAGATCTCAAATCTTGCTAAAATTCATCCATTGTGAACATTTCGTGTTGCAAAGTCAACCAAAGAAGATTTATATTTTGATCGTATGTGGTTGATAAAGTTTTAATATCATATCGTATTATCCACTAATTGATCCGTTTTTCTCAAGTTTCGCAATTGATAGTATTATATAGACTTTCTTCAATTTCAGTAAGTTTTACTCAATGCATCTTTAATTTATTATCATCTATTCAAGTAAATAATAATTAGTACTAAGTAAGTGATAAATGGCTATTGAAAGTAGTATTTATATAAACTGAAAATCAGTAAGTAGACAATCAAAAAATCAGAACTACATTTTTCGATTCATATATTTAATTTCGTACTTAAAACTTTTCCTTTCGATACTTTAATTGATGTTTAGCAGTATTCCGATAGTAGTTATTGATTAATCGATAATTTTATGGATAATAATCTTATTAATAATTATGGATTATATAGTTAGGCATGCAATTTCATTTAGCATTTAGTGTCAAAGTTTTTATCGCTGATTTTATCAAATTGCCCAATTACATTACGTTTAAGCCAGCTTAGGCATCTTAGCCCAGTTTCCAGCTGTTCGTGGCACACAATTGCTGCACATATGCATATTGGCCTAGCCCATAACTGAAGTGCCTCAATATCCACAAAGTGTCTGTGCTTGACGATTGACGAGGAGGATCGACAAATGCCTCTCACGCCCTTAAATGTACACACACTCACACTCACACTCACACACACACACACACACTCGCACACCCAACACTGTCAGTAGTTACAAAGATGCTCAGCTGCTGAAATGTTAGGTCACTGGGAGTGGGTATTTGTGTGTATGTGCGGGTGTGGGTATGCTGGCTTTTTGGGATGGGCCACTAACCTTGACCCAAATCGTGAGGCAGCAGCGTGCTAATTGCTAAAAAACTATAGCTTTCAACGCTTCAAGAAGTGATCCAAAGTGTAAACAATAATAAAAAACAATAACAACGAGCTCCTCACTCGATCCACAACAGAGAATGGCCAAACAGAAACCATCGATTGGGTAAGCCACAAGTATCGGGGCAATGCCTAAAGCGTTCTAGATGCCTATTTTTATGAAATTTATTATCTACACACACATACACACACTCACATATTAAGTGTGTGGGAACTCAATAAACAGTCCAAAAGACGAATGCTTCAAACGTTTCTGTACCCTTAACAAATTAAAAACGGGTAAAAAGAGTTTTATGGTTTCAAGCCAACGAATGTAACAGGCAGAAGAAAGCATTCGCAGGCAAGTCGATATAGTCATGTCTGTATTTCCGTCTGTCTGTATGAACAAGCTGAACTTAGAGGAATTTTCAGTTCTTTATCATTCATTTATTCGATACTGCTTTCTTTTTACAAATATCGATGCAAATCGATAACCGATAGCAAGATAATATACAATTTTTAAGGCAGAGGCGCATTCTCATATTATTGATCAATTAGACAAATTTTATCAAGATCGGTTAAGAAACTCTCAATTTATACTCTCATGTTGACCTCAATACTATCAGTAGGGAAAGGGACGTGTGTGCATGTGTATGAGTGTGTGTGTGTGTGTGTGTGAATTTTGCAGCGACCCATCTGCAATTACGTGTTCATTTTTGTGTATGAATAAATAAAACTAGAATATATATATATAATATTTATCAGAGTGTTCAGGGTGTATCGTAGGCGAGTTGACTCGACTACAGCATTCTTATTTGTTTCACTTGTTTTTTCGCTTTTTCATTTTATTTGTGTGCTAGTCTCGTTGGTTGTTGGTAGTATTGTGATCCAACACACGTTGCCATCACCATATGGGATGGCTTACAACTAAAACTCGATAAGATAAGGTTAGCCATAAATATTTGCCTACTTTTACTATTTACACTTGGTTCAGACTTTCAAATACTATTTGATTGATAGCACTGCCACAATGATTGGGTATCGGTTATGCGTAGCATGTAGCACCCAACTATGTATCTACTTGCCACCTAAGGCTACTTTGCAACACAAAATCAACATACGATTGTAGCATATTGTAAATTGATTCCTATTCTCAGCATAAGTTTTACAGAAGCTACATTGAGCAAAGGAAATGTATATTTTTCCTTGATTTCTTCCTCGGATGTCTGTGAAAGTACCCAATCTTAACTCTATTATTACTCAAAGAATCAGCAATCAACAGAACAGATTTCAGATAAAAGACAGGCTGCATTTTCTGCCTCTATAATTACAACTTTAAAACGTTCATTCTGGAAAGCAAATAAAAAACAAATATAAATATAGACATGAAAAATTTGTGATATTGTTATGACAACGTAAAATGGAAAGTTGGCCAAAAACTGTTGTGTGAATCGATGTCTATATATGCAAATCCATTCCGAGCCCTTCTCAATCCCATAAAAAGCCCATAAATACTAGTGCTTAAATGCAAATGTTGGACAGTTTTGGCTCAATTAAAACAACCACAATACTATGGTCAAAATGTAAAGTTTTTAAGTTAGTTTTTTTTTTTTAGCATATTATATAATATATATAAATATATATAAATATATATCAAATAATTTTCAGTTTTGATTTTGTTTTAAATATTCAAATTAATAAAGTAAAATAAACTTTAACATATCGATTTATTTTCATTTGTGTAAATTTTAAACGGAAAAATTGCGTTTTGATTATGATTTAAAATGAATTTTCCCAATTTTAAGTTGGAAGCCGCAAAACATGTAATTTTTGACCACGGTTGCTGCTGGAGTTGTAGCTTCCGTGTCGAAGTCATTAAACTGACCATAAAAATGGGCGTGGCATACGCTAGTTAGTTAACCATTTGGTGGGCAGTCAAAGCGTGCTTCAATTTTATGGCTGCATCATAAAAACAGAAAGAAAAAAGAATAGAAAATGTTCGATGTGCAAAGGCACATGACGAACCGGCACCGGGAAATGATGTTTGTCTGTCTGTTATTGTGTGTGTGTGTGTCTCTGGAGTAAATCCGAAACCAGGCAACAAAGCATTTGTAAAATATATATATATATGCATCTGCAGATAAAAGGATAAAAGGCTTTATTGAAATCCTTTAGAGAGTTTAAAACCCATTTGGCTTATTAGAATAACAATCATTTTCACGCACACACAACAGACACGCCCCAAATTGGGATCAACAAAGGTGTCGGTGACATCAACTGAAAAAAGGCTGTTGCATGATGGATTAGCTGGAAAGGTACACACACACACACACACACACACACACACACACATGCATACCAAGATACATTTGTATCTCACGGATCACCATTTGCAAATGAATTGAGGTGATCTTGAGTTGTTGGCCATTGTTGGTCTTACATTGTTGCTGCTTGTCAGGGCTGCACTTGACATTCGCAACAAGATGCCGGAAAATTGGCAAACCTATGAAAAATGAGCACAACAAACAAAAAAAAACAACACACACACACACACTAACACAACAACAATGAGCTGAATGAAACTTTAGATAGCAAAAATCTTTGAGAATAGAATGGATGTTGACTGTGCAAGTGAAGGAAACACACACACACCCAGACACAACAAGTGTGTGGAGTGTAAAGTGCAGTGACGAGTTTCTAAGGCGTTGTTGGCTATTAAAAAAAAATATGAGGTAATTCAAACAACACACAACACAACAAATTAGATAAAAAAAAAGGCAAAAAAAGACCCGCATCGCGAACATGGCAAACAAACAACAATAACAACAAGACGAAATGACATTGACATAATGATTCTTAGTTAACGTTTACGATTTCAAAGTTTCTTTTGTTGTTGCTGTTGTTATTGTTAATGTTGTCGTTGTTGTCGTTGTTGTTGTTGTTGCTGTTGTTGTCTTTCAATGTGACTTGGGTTCCGGCGTGTGTCGGTTGCGAGACTTTTGACAAGTTTTGTTTTGTTATTATTATTATTAATTTTGTTTTTTTTTTTTTTCTTCATTCACATTATTTGTGCCACACACTCTCGGCGGGCATTCAAACTTTGTCAACAAATGTGGCACAGTGAATACTTTAAGAGACAGATTTCCATCAGAGGAAACCTTCTAGGAATTTTGCATTTATTGCATTATCATGCACAACAAATAAGTCCTTGCACAATCCTTAGAATGCATTATTTCTCGGACTATCTCTGTTCCCTTAAATACATTTTCAATACTATTTTATATTCGGGAAACCCCATAGCATGCTAAAACTAATCTTATCTAGAGGATAAATATAAAATACTAAATTAAAATACACTTATAAATTATATTATATATGTGTGTACTTTATTTCTTCGAAGCCTATAAATATAGTCTGGTTTTAGATTAGAATTTCTATAATACGAATTAGAATATATGCCTACAAATAAGCTGTCAGCATATGGGAATTAAGACTTCCGTCAACTAAAGACAAATTTTGAATGTATTTTAATTCCATTTGGTTTATTAATTTATTTTTTTTGTTCTCGAATTTCCTCATCTGTAGATTTTGAACAGGTTAATGAGCAGCTGACTTAAGGCAAAGTAGTTGCTTTTTGATTACTAATCTCTTGCAGAGGTTATACTTATTTTGTCATCAAAATTGCAATGTGAATTTGTGTATACAAGAATATAATAAATGGAGATTTGAAACAACACTCCCCTCTCAATTGCTCTAAACAGATCAAGTTTATTTCACTTTATTGGAACCGATTGATATTTAATCTACGATAAATCAACAGATTATGACTCAAACTGTCTAAATTGAAGAAACACAAGATTTTTGTTATACAAAATACATTTTTATATTTGGTCAACTAAGCTCAAAATAACTTTTAAAAATTCGAATCAAGGGTATCTTCGAGTCGAGCTCTTCTCCAAGTTGTTTTTGGTTTTTTTGTTGGTTTTTTTCGCCCACCCAACAAAATCCAACAACAAAATTCTTAATTGCAGCCGTTGGGCAATATGTGTTTTTATTTCTTGTTTATTTTTGTTTTTGTTGTTATGTTTTTTTTTTTGTTTTTAATTCGCATAATTTTTGAAGCTCTTAGCTCTGGGCTTGAATGCATGATGTAAGCTGCCTAATTTGTCTTCACCTTTTGTTCATCAGGTTCGTCCGGTTCGGTTCGGTTCGGTTCGGTTTGGTTTGGTTCGGTTCGATGCGGTCAACGTCATAACTCATAAATATTTGCCATATTTTTGCGAAGCGCTTCTTGGCATTTGATTTTAGCTTTATAGTTTCATTTATTTGTAGTCATTCATTCATTATTCGTTCACATTTGAAAAGAAGTACCCAAAAAGTGTGGTTTACCACGCTGCCCAGAGTGCAACCACCCAATAAAAAAGTGGTGAACAAAAAAAACAAACAACAACAACAAAAACAAAAAAATGCGTTGATGACTAAACGTTATTAAGTGTAATGAAATTGAAGTAAGCTTTGTACCCCTGACCCAGTAACAAGTTTGTAATAGGCAACAACAACAACAACAACAACGACACACACTCGAAAAATATGTGTATGTGTGTGTGTGTGTGTTTGCTTTTTATATCTCATAAATATGCTTACGATTAGAGCCGCCAACCGCCCGCATCTGAGTTGATTTGTTAATAAACGACAATCGTGGCGCGACATTTAATCGCATAATCGCTGCCACGAATAAACCACTCCCCTCACTCCATTACTGCCCTCTTCCATCTATCAACCACCTCCCGCTGTTGGCTTAAATGAGCTTTTAATGTGTGTGTGAGTTTTTGTGTTAATTCGATAATTGTAGCATTTGTAGCAGGTACTGAAAAACTAATACTCAAATTGAGCTCACAAAAAAAAATATTGAGCGCAATTGGCCAACATTTGTTGGTGTTTCGATTATGTATGTGGCGAAAAGTTGTGCTCAAAAACTAAGTTTAAGGGCAAAAACCAAGCCACACTCAAATCAACAATAAATGAAGAGAAAAAAAAAATAGTTGAGCTGCCGTTTCACTTTTGAAGTGAAACTTTTGGCATTACATTGTCAAATGGCCATTGTCAGCTTGAAGTTGCAACTAAAGCTGAAGCTGAAGCTGGCAGCTGAAGTTGGCAGCGCTATTTTAAATGATTTCATTTTACCCACAGCACCCACATCAAATGACGATGACGATGATGATGGGCATCATGAGCATCTTCATATCCATCAAACATGCGAATCATCTCGCTGTGATCTGTGATCTGTGAGTGCGACTCACAGCAATTAATAAACAAATGAAATGCCAACAGCAATGCGGGTTCATCACCACAATACGACAACCATCATCCCTCTGCCACCCTCCCCACTTCATCCACTTTCACCATCCCTTTGGCTGGTAAATTGCGTGTGCGAACAACTTAATTTGAAAATGTGATGGGATTCAGGCAGCTGATCGGCCAGCTGAATGATAGAGGAGATTCAGAGGCGTAGACGGAGATGGAAACGGAGATGGAGTCGGAGACATTGCCAGTCCAGCGTCAGATATCAGATTCTACATCAGACACCAGACTTCAGGCAAACCAAGATGCGTCTGCGCAATCAATTGAAAAGAACGAAAACAAAAAGAGGGAATTTTTTCTGTTTTAGTGAAGCCAAAGATTTTTTACCCTTTCTGAATTTCATTTGAAAAAAATCCTATAGTTTTACGGCAATTTGAATACTCGACACTTTTAAGATTATTTTAAAAAGTATTGTTCTAATATTTCCATTGTAAATACAAGAATTCTACGATTTACAAATGTATTTCTGAATCACTTCTAGAACTGGAAAATAAAACTTTATAAATTCCTTCGGAAGTATAAGGAAAATATAAATTAAAAGCTGCGATTTTTCATTTCGAGTCTTCTACTTTGTGGATTTTGAGCAAACTTAACGAAAACCTGGAAATACCCTCGGCAAGGGTGTAAAACAAAAATGTGGCAAAATAAAACAGCAACAAAAAAAAGACAGCCCTCATGATGGCAACACCCCCTTGTCCATTCTCTTCACCCGTATCCCCGATCAGCAACAATAGCAACTTAATGGATACTTTGACTCAACTGACAAATGAACGACGATTAAGTTCCATGCCGAAAGATCAGATAATCGAAAAAAGAAAACATAGAGATATATGTATGATGAGATGATCAAGTATGAATGTTGCATGATGATCGCATTTTTTCCAAGTGTATATCCTTGAATTAGGGCGATCTTTAAAGGAAGATTAGCTTTGATTCCTCTCTGTGAAACAGATATCAACTGATCTGTATTTAATATTCAGATTTAAAATTTGAGTTGTTTTTTTTATAAAATCAGCTTTAGAAGTATTTTACCAAAGTTGATGAATCCCTAGAAACACTAATTGAAATTATTAAATAAAAGCAAGTGCATATTAAATGTAATTGATAACATTTGTTTAACTTTTTAGGCATTTTTTTTTTTATAATTTGGAGTGCAAAGATTATCAAAGAACTGCAATTCGAATGGAAATATTATAAATGTTACATTCAGCTACGCTGAGAAATGATGGACATACTTGACCCACACACACACCTACACAAACACACACACAGACAGACAAACACACACATTCAAATGTGGCAGTGGAGCTATCCATTTGGCTGAAGCTGTCGAGTCGTGCAATAGATATTAATAATTATTGAAATATGGCTAGAAATACGTCAATGGCAATGTCGATGGCGATGGCGATGGCGATGGCGATTAATGACAAACGACGACAAATCGTTTCCCGGCCTGTTGGGCAATCGTTTGGATCGATTGAATGAATCGATTGGATCGTTCGATGGATCATTTGGGATCGTTGGGAATTGTCGTTTATTGTTCGCTGCTCACCTTTAACGTCAGTTTGGATCTATGAATTAATTTGTACCGCTTTTACCCAATTTATCTCTCGCTTTTTGTTATTATTGTTGCTGTTGTTTTTCTTTTTCTTTTTTTTTTTAGTGCTGCCTTCTTTGAATGACAATTGAGGCGAGAGATATGATAAGCGGCTGGAAAGGCGAATGAAAAACGAAATCGAAATTGAAATTGAAAACGAAAACGAAATTGAAACCCAATACCAAAAACTGTAACTAAAAACCACAAATAACATTAAAAAAAAAAAAATGCAATCAAAATTATGCGACAAACTGTGCGTCACTTAATGTTTTATGTTATATCTATGCAGTGGCTAGATTCATTTTATCATCGAGTATGTAACGCAGTGAAGATATATATATATATATATATATATATTCTTGATCTATAGAGAATTGTTCAGATGGCTGTGCGAAATAATGAGTTAATTAATGCATTTTGCTGCCGGGTCAGGTTACTATTACAAATAGCTGTGATAATGGAAACATGAATTCTGCAGCTAAACCAAACTTTTTAAATATCGGAATTATTAGGATACAAACATTTAAACAATGAATAATCATCAAGTTTCGACTAGTATATCATATCAGCTCCCATACAAAACTTTCTTGCTTATCAAATTATTCAGCTATGCATATTATTATGTTAATTTTTTATTGCCTGCCAGTCTGAAAGGGTATTCAACTATCTGGATGTCTAAGATTAGTATTCTGACTTGTTAAATACATTATTTTTATTGAATTTGCTGTTGCTTTGTCATTTCATATATTTTGGCAAGCAGCCCATAAAGCGATTCACATTCCTGACCTACGACATATAGCTTATGTATCGTATATATTCACATACTTAACTGATCCGACATATATATTCGCTCACATCTGCCTAATGCGAAATGACGAAATGTTTTATATTTTTATTTTGGTCAGATAGGAGGGGACTTGGAGGAGACTCGTGATTCATTTTGCGACTTTCTCAGAACGCGTTGGTTAGTGCGGAAGCGTCGCATGTATAAATATGCTTAAAGTATGAGTGTATCTGGTTATTTGTGTTCTTCATTTTAGGTAGTGGATGAGGTATGCCACGTAATACTTGATAAGCGAAACAGTTGATGGGGCATTCTGAGAAAATAGAGTAAATTGAATGGTTGAACCGAATTGTTAGCTAGCCAAACAATATCTAATCAATAATTCATAACTTTTATAAAATTAAAATATGCTAAAAGATTGAGGAACTTCTATACATATATATAAATACAATAAATAATTCATAGCTTCTTTGAGATTTCAATACAAGTAGAACTAACTAAATAACACTTTATATGTGTGTATTAGTTTTTTTAGTTTAGTTTTTCTTAATTAAAATTTTAAAAACTTAAAAAAATAAGGAAATTTCAAATTTGGAATATAAGTTACACATTAAATAATAATAATCATATATGATCTGAATCGGAACTATGGCTGACATTCGATCTAGTTTAATACTGACCAATCAAATCTCTTCTTTAATCGTAGTCCATAATGATTCTAGATTCTAGAATTTGGAATAGTCAACTGAAACTTACCAACAAGATAGTTGCGTGTCTGCAAAACGTTTTGCCTTTGTGGTTTTTGTTTTGAAACCTAAAAGAAGAAAAATAATAATAAATGTTATTAGGATAACATAGGAAAAAAAGAAATATTTTAATATATATATAAATAATAATTAATTATATATAAATATATGAATGAATATGTTCAAGGGTGCAAAGTTATTGTGTGACATCATCAGAAAAATGTGCGTATTAGGTATAAAACGGTAAATGGTGTTTTATATTTGCCTAATGTCATTGAGTGTGACACACAACACACAACACACACACACACACACACACACATACACACTAAGCAAATAAGTCAATAAATATAGGCGTTAACTTGGCTCAAATGGCCTACGTAAATATGCGATGAAGTGCGCGAAAAGCTACGAATGCGACTCATGGATGAATACGCTTTGGGGCCAGACAAACGGACAGATTGAGATACTGACTGGAAGACAGACATACAGATAGATCGGCAGACATACAAATGGAAATATGTAGTGGGACAGACGTGTACAACCAATACAACTTGTTGTCTTCGTGTAGGCTTGTTTCACAATTATACACACACATACACACACAGCAATAAGTTGGCAATAAGCTAAAAGCCAAGAAATGTTTGACAAGCGGAAATGGCAAAAAGCTCAGCAAACACACGCAGCAGACAACAATAACACCAAACACATCTGAAAACAGAACCGGAAGCTAAACTGAGAGTATTCGAACTGATCCTGTCTGCAAGGAACCACTCTCATATATATATATATATTGTATATATATATTTATAAATAAAATATATATAAATAAAATTTATTAAAAAATCGAACCCAAAATGTTACTTTTAATGCGGTTTTCAGTTTTGCAATAGTAGAATTTAAATTCTTTTGTGTTTGGTAAACTCTTTTTTCTATATATTTTAAATAGATTTTTTGCGAGCTACAAATCAAGTGAAATTCATTTTAAAATCTTTCAATTTGTTTTCAAAATTTCAATTTTCCGTAATGAATTTGTTAAAAAAATCTGATCCATTTGTTGTTTTCAATTTTGCATTTGTACAAGAAAAGTTCTCATATGGTTTTATGCTAAGTTTTTTTCATATATTTTACATAAATATTTAGCTAATCTCTATTGCTTTTGTTACACTGTGATATATTTTGAACAACGAGTCGAGAATAATCTGCTGTATAAATAACAAATATACATTTTAAATAATAAACCAAAAAAACTTCAAATTCATTTGGGAAACATTTTACAACTAACTTCATTCAGTACGATCCAACAAAGATAACTGCATTAGAATTTCAGTTTGAGTCACAACACACATTCGGTGGCAAGTTTAATGTGTGAACGTAAACTCAACAAACGCATTCACAGCTCAATCAACGGAACTGTGAAAATATCTATGGATGGATTTGCGGGAAATGTGTAAAAATAAATGTGCTGAGCAGCAGGTAAGGACAGCAACAAGGCCGTTAATGATGGGAGTGACCCTGGTGTTGTTGCATTAATTGTTCACCTTTCGCTTGGTCCTTGATTCGACACGACTCCTGACCCCTGCTGCGTGTTTGTGTTTGTGTGTGTGTGTGTGAGTGTTAGTGTATGTGGTAGTGTGTGTTTGTGTTTGTGTTTGACAAATGCCTGCGCATGCGGTCATCAAGGTCACCGCCCGAACAGCTGACATGACTCAATCTCTAAATTTGGCCACCATTCCACCCACAATAAAGTTTCATTTCTATTAAATAGCTAACAAATGGCGTGCTAGCAATATGACTCATCGACTCAGAATCCAACCCCAATTCCAGACCCCAACTAGAGAACTTTACCTTGTGCAAGAATAGTTAGTTCACTTACAGCTGGCGGCTTTGTTCAACTATAAATACAATGTTCATTTATGGAATACTTCATCACTTCACTTTATTAAAGCCGCAGCAGTCTTTATATATATATATATATATATATATATATATATATATATAGCTGAGTCAAGTCTGCGAAGAGCACTGAGAGCTTTGTTGCAACAACCACAGTCTTATATATATATATATATATATATAGCCTCACTATGGCAAACTTAAGTTCGAGTGTTATCAAAGCAGAGGAGCATTTAGTATTTATTTTTATTTTATGGTTACACGAGAGTATTGATTATTTATAAATATATATATTTATATATATATATATGTAAATGGTAAAGTGCCAAAGAGTAATTACACCAAAACCAACTTCCTTTTATAATCTTTAACTATTCCGGTTTCTTCTAGGTATATCAATGAGCTTTGAGATCTTCTAAGTTAACTTATAGATATATAAATATAGAAAAATATATTTATATATATATATAATAGATATAAATATAGATGTACATTTAGAAATAAACATAATTATAGATATAGATATTGGAATATATGATTCTGACGTTTTGCTCCACTGTGGACCGACTTTTGCACCTTGCTGTAAATGTGGGTTCATAAACACAGGCATAATTGCATTACATCCATAATGCATGGAGAAGTAAGTGGGTTTTGCAGCCTATTGCCCCATGCACTTTATGCATCGAAATTCCACAACACACACAAAGAAAGAAAAAAAAAAAGAGAGAGCGATGGAGAGAGGGAGCTATCTCGACAGTTATTGGGTGGCTAGGCAAATGGATAATGGGGCAATATAATAACAATAATTTTTGCACCCAAAATTACAGACACAGACAGGCAGTCAGACAGAAAGACAGACAGGCACACAGACACAAAGACAGACAATCGAATAGTTGTATGCACAATCGCGTTTAGCATTTGATTTGTTTGACTGGGCGACACGCAAATCGATGGTTGCCACCCTACAACAGCAACAACAACAACAGCAATAACTATCGAACTAAACTTACGTTGAATTCTGCGCTTACTTTTTTCTGCACGCAACGCAGACGCCAAAAAAAAAAGATACAAAAAATAAAAAATTGCCAAAACCGAAAAATGAACAACAATAACAGCAGCAACAATAACAAAAGCCGACGTCTATCGACAAGGAAGCACGTTGTTATAACGGTAGATGTGCTAAATATTTGATTTGGAAAAACAACAGCAACAACAATAGCAAAAAAAACACACACTCGAAAAAAAAAACAAGGAAGAAAACACGAAACAACGACAACAAATGGCAGAAGTAAAGGCAACGACGTCGACAACGACGCGACGCTGGACGCTGACGACGTCCGTGCAAAGCCGCAGACAAATCGCGAAAACTGGCCCGGGACGACAACCAGATGACTTTGGCAACAGCACACAGCTGCCACAAGGGTTGGCTCGGCCTCAAGCTCGGGTTCGCTTTCGGGTTCGGGCTGGGTCTCGGTGTTCTGCTTCGGCTTCGTGCGAACGCTCGTTAAGAGCTTCAGCTTCCGCGCAAGTCCTGCAGTACTCCAAGGCACCAACTAAATTCGAGCACCCAACAAAAAACTATGAACAGGAAAATAGTGTGGCACACTGGGTCAAGACTTAACAGCCAACAATAGCTTAATTCTTATCTCAATTATTTTTACAATTTACAACACAGATGAACAATTATTATCCCTTTTGTGTTAACAATTACCGTCAGGAATTGGTGAGTGTATGAGGCAACATACTCACTATAAAATTTTATATATAAGAGAAAAGGGTTTCATAAAATAATTAGCGTAATCTTAATTTCTAAGGCAACATTTTTAGTAAATGTTTTTTTCTAACATGTCTCCGTTTGGCTTTGGGTACACCGAATATTCATTGATAAAGAGATTTTCAAACCAGCTTGAGTTTGCTTGACTCAGGGATACAAAAAAAAATGCAATTTTACAAACACTTAAAAGTGCCTAATTTCAGAAAGTGCTGTAAATACTACTCGAATACTTAGTTTAAGCATAAGTGGTAATTTCAACAACAACAACAATAACAAGTGTACTTTATTCAAGTTTTGAAAGACTGACTTATGTCAATTTTGGAATCGAAAACGATTTTTTTTAAGTTGCGCTAATGACTCGTTCACTTAAAACACCTCATCAATTTAACATTTAATTTCACAAACTTCAAAATGAGCTTAACTCTTAGCCAACTATGCGCCACTGTGCCATGAACAGTGTTTCTCCCTCTCTCCCCAGCACTCTCTCCGCTAAAGAAATTTAATGTAATCCACAAAATGCTATCTGTGTTGTTGGTTTGGAAAATAATCGAGGGGTGGATGGGTACAGACCAGAGAAGGGAACGGGGAATGAAAACGGGGATAGTGCGCATGCGTTGCAAACAGAACCTACTGAACATATGGAAGTCTCTGCAAGACGTAAACTATGACACAGTGTGCATGTATTTATCAGCCTTTTTTTATATAAATAAATATATACATGTATAATATATATGCGGTTCTTGTCTTATCAGTTTGCATTCGTTCCGTTTGAAAAGAAAGTTTGAGCAGAATTACCACACAGCAGCCAAACAGAGAGAGAGAAAGAGAACTTAACGATGACAAATTCATCAGCAAATAATCCTCTCTCTGGCCCCACACAGACTCTCCCTTTCTGTCTTTCCTTTTGTTCGCAGTCCTGCGTCCAACAGGCATAAACAGCTGTCAACTGTTTATTGACAGACACCCGCATTTATTCCTCTCAAACTCCCCACCACCTACTAGCACCGCGCTGCATCTCTCACTTCATCTTTCTCATCAGTTGTTGCTTCTCTCTTTTGATCTTGCTAATCGAAATTGTCCTTTTTCTCCTTTGTCTTGATTGGTTTCGTTAAGTTTTTTGTGGCTTTTACTCGTGTGATTTGCTGATTGCAGTATTTATTTTCGTTTTAGTTAGCTGCGTGTTCCGTTATTAAAGAGTTAACAATCAATTACAGTTACGCACACACATACGTTAAACATATATGTTGTGTAGGTGTAAATAGATGATTTTGCAGAATAATACTGTGTCAACTGTTGCTTAGTTTTTTCACTTCTTTTTTGATTCTAAGAAAAATTGTACAAGGCAAGGTAAGTAAGTAAAAAAAAACCAAGAAGCTAAAATTTCCAGCTACTTACCGTAATACTTGATGCAATTGAAAAATGAAAATAAACAGTAATTTTATCTGTTATCTGAACTTTAAAAAAAACTACAAAATGTACAAATGGCCCAATTAAAAATGTATAAGGAAAATGGCTAACTTTATCGACCAGTATATGCAAAACTGATCATTCTAAACAATAAGTTTGTGTTAATTGAATGTTCAACCTGCGCAAGCCACACAAAAGATAACAAAAAGTCAGATTGGGGCAGCTTGAGCTTGAGCTCTTGATATGGCTCAGTAAGTGACCCACAGATAGCCAAAACAAAGACCGCTTTATCTTTTAGGGGAGTTCGCGTTTTTACTACAAAAAAAAACACAAAAAACAACTATAAATAAAAGATTAGTATTGGGTTTTTGTTATTGTTGGTGTCGCTTAAAACTGATTTTCGCAAACGAAATTAAATCAAATATGCTACAAATATAACAGCATTTTATTTTGTCCGTTGCTTTTACTTAGATGTACAGCACACGTTTTTAACAAATTACGGTATCAGAACAGCTATTAAAGTAGATATTGCATAAAACATACAAGAAACAAGAAAAAAACAAACAAAATATTTATATTTAAACGAACCTTTCTTTGAAATCACTTGGAACTGATCGCGATCGAAATCTTAATGTTAATTCTTTCAAATCGAATGCAAATCCAAATTCAAACACATTGCGAATTCACACATCAAGCAAACCAATGACAATATAAACCAAAAAAAAAACACACTTAAATTTTCATAAATATTTATGAATAATTTATTGTTATTCTTTTATTTAAATTCGCAACTAGTATATTTATTAATTTTAATTTTATAATTCATGTTCATTCAATTTGTTTGTCGTCTGAACAAATTTACAGAGGCACGTGTGCAATTCGTTAAGATATTCGACTTCGATTATTATTGTTAATGTCTGAATTTAATTCATACACATGCACATGATAAAAAATATTCAAAAAAAAAAATAACTAACAGAAAACGACGTCGGCGATATCCGCTTAACGGTTACGCACATGCAACGGTACACGCGATTGATAAGCAACTGAAGATAGGGCGCGCGAGCGCTGCCAATGTACGACCAGTTAGCAGTTGGCACAAAATACCGCAAAGCCAATATGCTTAAATGATGATTTACGAATTCGGTCACACAATGTTAAACTCTAACCACTGGCAACAGCAATGTTAACAGCGCTGCTCCACACTTAACAGAAAAGGCTGTTAATGGCTAGGTGGCAAAATTAAAAATAAATTTAAAAAAAAAAATATTTTTAAAAATAATTTTAAGATTTTATTTAAAAAATTTACAAACTATATGTGGTAAGAAAAGAAAGAATAACAAATAAATAAATAGAAAAAAAGTAGTTTGCAAACCCCAGATGGGACTCGAACCCACAATCCCCGGCTTAGGAGGCCGATGCCTTATCCATTAGGCCACTGGGGCTTGTCAACTAAGTTGACAAAAGTCGCACAAACGCTACGGCAAGTGCGTGATATACAACCAAAACTCCACACAGTTGTTCAAACACAAATAATAAAAACAAAAGACGTGTTTTTTTTTTTGGGTATATTTTACTCTTTTATTAACATTGAGAATTTTATTATGCTTAAGTAAATGGAACGTTTGACATAGATTTTAAAAATCATTTTTTGAGTGGCTCGACCGCTCGGAGCTAATAAATTACTAAAACTGAAAAAAAAAATTAAAATAATAATAATAATAATAATAATGAAAACTTTGAATAATTACAACAATTATTGGTTGGCGCCTTATTATAGCTAAACAATTATATGGAATGACGAGAATGGAATGGAAACACAATTTTTACAAATAAATAGATGACAGATACAAAATGATGATGATGATAATAATAATGATGATGAACTAACATATAGATACTTTCTGTATACTTTAACACATATACACATACATATAGATAATTTGAGATACAATTAATTGGCCATATCCCCATCGACGTCCTGCCAAAAGGGTTCGGAGAACGTATCCGATTCGGTGTCCTCCTGGGGCACAGCCGGCGAGGATAGCTCCAGTGCCTCATTCGATGTCTCATCGCAGTCGAGCAGCCAATCGTGATTGGGTGTGCCACAGGGCGTTGCCATTGTTGCCACGTTGCTTGCCACATTTGTGCTGGTGCTGCTGTTGCTGCTACTGTTCTCACTCGTCTTAATGATGCTGCTCCCGGTTCCCGCCCGCGCCACCTTCGTCAGCGCATTGATCCCATCCAATGCCCTGCGGAATGTTGGATCCAACCTGCAAAATCCATAAATAATTTATGAAACTTATTATAATCATATTATTATTGGAATCTACCTTCTTGAAACATTTTACAGTTGTAACTCTATATTTTGACCCATTAAATTGCACATTTTTTGTAACTATCATCATTAAATGTTGGAAAATTTTTCGATTTTGTAGATTTTGGACACGTGGTCGATAATTCTTTCATCGATCTTTAATACAACTAACAAATTTTGCTGGCAAAAGTTACAAAATTAATTTAGCTTATAAAGTTTTGATTTATCGATAAGCATCTATCGATGAAATCGGCGTTGTAGTTGTAGTTATCGATAAAAATAACTAACTATATCTGCGCAGGATATCCGAGAACCTCTATTCCAAATTTGAAATCTCTAATTCCGCGGGTTCATATAGACGGACGGACTTGGCTATATTGACTCGGCTGTTGATCCCGATCAATAATATATACATATATAATATATATATACCTAATGGGATCGAAAATGCTTCCTTCTGCCTGTTACATATAATATATACCCTCTTTCGGATTTTAAATGGGTTCTGGGTATAAAATCATAAAAGTTTTTTATGAGAGAGAAAGAGAGCGAGAGCGAGAGCGAGAGAGAAAGAGAGACTGACCTGAGAGCCAATGTGAAAAAGTGTAGCGCCCCATCGAGATCCTTCTCGGCGCTGAGCATCTCGGCGAGCAATGCAAATAGTTTGGGATTCGGATAGTTGGTGACCTGCTTCCTCAACAGGACAATTGCCTCCCTGGGCGAGCCCTCGGATTGATAGATGCCGGCCATTAGAATAACGCCGGGCTGATAATACTCATCGAGTTGGAGCGCCTTCTCTGCAAATTTGCGCGCGCTCTTCTTCGACTCCTGATTGGAATAATTGAACAAGGTGCCACCGAACATGGTATAGCTGCGCGGAGAGGTGCGGAAATAGCGTACGGCAAGGAGGCACATGCTCTGCGCCTCCTTGAACCACTTCAAGCGCAAATAGTTGGCGACCAGTCCCTTGTAGATCTCAAAACGATGCGGTGCCAGGCATTGGGCACTGCGCAGCATATCAATCGCATCCTTGTGACGCCCCATTGAGCCGAACAGTTTGCTGCGCAACAGCATCGCCTCAAT
This sequence comes from Drosophila longiperda, assembly GCA_035042125.1. Classification (NCBI taxonomy): domain Eukaryota; kingdom Metazoa; phylum Arthropoda; class Insecta; order Diptera; family Drosophilidae; genus Drosophila; species Drosophila longiperda. The sequence continues at coordinate 485,894 of JAWNLV010000118.1, forward strand.
GTTACGCGGTTCCATGGTCAGGCAGCGTTCCGCAAAGATGAGGGCCCGATCGAAACGGGCATTCATGAAAGTCAGCTGGCCATGGAGGAACCAATGGGCCGCCGTGAAATCAACAAGTGTACCAAATCGCAGCGGGTTTATCAGTTTCTCCTGCTCGGGTCGCTTCTTCTCAGTATATTGGTAGACAACGGACAACGCACAGAGTGCATCCATATTGTGGGCATTAAGCATCACGGCCATGTTCAGATATTGCTCAGCCTTCAAGTAATTCCCATAGTAATACTGGCATTGGCCAATCTTTGTTAGCAGCTGCTCGTTCTGCCGGAACAGGGTCGTATCGTTTAACTGTTGAAAGGTGTTGGCCGCCTCCAAGTGCTTGCAGCCATACAACTGGGCATGACCCTTGATCCAGCTGCTCAGCCATTCAATGTTCTTCGGCGAAGTGGCAGCTGCAAGAGATCAAAAAGAGATTAGCTAACATTAAATATACAAATGGCTAATGGCTAAATTGATATGAGATTTAACTGAGATCTATATATATCTGTGCTATCTTCCACCTAATATCCATATAAATGAATTCCGAATTTATTAAGAATCTATGAAATATAAATATTCATATCCTATTTTAACTGAGATCTATCTATCCATACCATACTTTAAATGTATTCCAAATTTATAACGAAATTATAATATATCTGTTTTGTATGTATCTTAAATATATATATACTCATATAATACACATATATCTATAATTAAGTAAGATTTAACTGAGCTCTTTATATCCATACTTCCATGGAATATCCATTTATAATACACTTATAAATGTATTTCCAATTCATTACGAAATTGACAACCACTGACCTATCTATATTAAAACTATATTCGAAAATCTTAAGAAATTCAGGATATATAGGAATTTTTAACTGTAGCTGATCATATATATATATAAATACATATTTTTTTTATATATCCTTCTATAAGTAAAATTTAACTGACATCCGCTATTAAAATACCAAATTAACTTCACTTTTCAATCTTTTAAAATATAACTATTCCAAAATTCCAGCTGTATAATAAATGTATATATATAAAATGTCTATAATACGATAAGCATAATATGCACATATCCTATTTTAAGTAAGATATATCTGAGTTTTATCTATACTATGTATTGAAAAATTCATTACGAAATTATGATCTATATATTTTATCTATCTATCTTAAATATAAATACTTGCAAAATACATAAATATTCTTATTAAATTGAGATTTAACAGATATATTCAAAATTAACATCTTTAAATATAAATACTCTAAAATCCTAGTTTTATATTATGCTCATGTCGTTATTATCATACTGCTCAAACTAATGACCTATACTTTTTTAAAATCCCAGCTGTATATATATATGGGATATAGATATTAATATATATGTATATATATAAACTGCCTATCATCTCGGCCTACTGCTTGAACTACTTTTCCAGATACTCTTCAAATGTTATTCAATTTTCTTTTGGCTTTTGGAACACTGACCATTTACAACAAGGGAGTGAACCTCGTTCAATTTTTTGTAAAATAATTTTAAGATTTTATTTAAAAAATTTACAAACTATATGTGGTAAGAAAAGAAAGAATAACAAATAAATAAATAGAAAAAAAGTAGTTTGCAAACCCCAGATGGGACTCGAACCCACAATCCCCGGCTTAGGAGGCCGATGCCTTATCCATTAGGCCACTGGGGCTTGTCAACTAAGTTGACAAAAGTCGCACAAACGCTACGGCAAGTGCGTGATATACAACCAAAACTCCACACAGTTGTTCAAACACAAATAATAAAAACAAAAGACGTGTTTTTTTTTTTGGGTATATTTTACTCTTTTATTAACATTGAGAATTTTATTATGCTTAAGTAAATGGAACGTTTGACATAGATTTTAAAAATCATTTTTTGAGTGGCTCGACCGCTCGGAGCTAATAAATTACTAAAACTGAAAAAAAAAATTAAAATAATAATAATAATAATAATAATGAAAACTTTGAATAATTACAACAATTATTGGTTGGCGCCTTATTATAGCTAAACAATTATATGGAATGACGAGAATGGAATGGAAACTCAATTTTTACAAATAAATAGATGACAGATACAAAATGATGATGATGATGATAATAATAATGATGATGAACTAACATATAGATACTTTCTGTATACTTTAACACATATACACATACATATAGATAATTTGAGATACAATTAATTGGCCATATCCCCATCGACGTCCTGCCAAAAGGGTTCGGAGAACGTATCCGATTCGGTGTCCTCCTGGGGCACAGCCGGCGAGGATAGCTCCAGTGCCTCATTCGATGTCTCATCGCAGTCGAGCAGCCAATCGTGATTGGGTGTGCCACAGGGCGTTGCCATTGTTGCCACGTTGCTTGCCACATTTGTGCTGGTGCTGCTGTTGCTGCTACTGTTCTCACTCGTCTTAATGATGCTGCTCCCGGTGCCCGCCCGCGCCACCTTCGTCAGCGCATTGATCCCATCCAATGCCCTGCGGAATGTTGGATCCAACCTGCAAAATCCATAAATAAATTATGAAACTTATTATAATCATATTATTATTGGAATCTACCTTCTTGAAACATTTTACAGTTGTAACTCTAAATTTTGACCCATTAAATTGCACATTTTTTGTAACTATCATCATTAAATGTTGGAAAATTTTTCGATTTTGTAGATTTTGGACACGTGGTCGATAATTCTTTCATCGATCTTTAATACAACTAACAAATTTTGCTGGCAAAAGTTACAAAATTAATTTAGCTTATAAAGTTTTGATTTATCGATAAGCATCTATCGATGAATTCGGCGTTGTAGTTGTAGTTATCGATAAAAATAACTAACTATATCTGCTAACTATATCTGCGCAGGATATCCGAGAACCTCTATTCCAAATTTGAAATCTCTAATTCCGCGGGTTCATATAGACGGACGGACTTGGCTATATTGACTCGGCTGTTGATCCCGATCAATAATATATACATATATAATATATATATACCTAATGGGATCGAAAATGCTTCCTTCTGCCTGTTACATATAATATATACCCTCTTTCGGATTTTAAATGGGTTCTGGGTATAAAATCATAAAAGTTTTTTATGAGAGAGAAAGAGAGCGAGAGCGAGAGCGAGAGAGAAAGAGAGACTGACCTGAGAGCCAATGTGAAAAAGTGTAGCGCCCCATCGAGATCCTTCTCGGCGCTGAGCATCTCGGCGAGCAATGCAAATAGTTTGGGATTCGGATAGTTGGTGACCTGCTTCCTCAACAGGACAATTGCCTCCCTGGGCGAGCCCTCGGATTGATAGATGCCGGCCATTAGAATAACGCCGGGCTGATAATACTCATCGAGTTGGAGCGCCTTCTCTGCAAATTTGCGCGCGCTCTTCTTCGACTCCTGATTGGAATAATTGAACAAGGTGCCACCGAACATGGTATAGCTGCGCGGAGAGGTGCGGAAATAGCGTACGGCAAGGAGGCACATGCTCTGCGCCTCCTTGAACCACTTCAAGCGCAAATAGTTGGCGACCAGTCCCTTGTAGATCTCAAAACGATGCGGTGCCAGGCATTGGGCACTGCGCAGCATATCAATCGCATCCTTGTGACGCCCCATTGAGCCGAACAGTTTGCTGCGCAACAGCATCGCCTCAATGTTACGCGGTTCCATGGTCAGGCAGCGTTCCGCAAAGATGAGGGCCCGATCGAAACGGGCATTCATGAAAGTCAGCTGGCCATGGAGGAACCAATGGGCCGCCGTGAAATCAACAAGTGTACCAAATCGCAGCGGGTTTATCAGTTTCTCCTGCTCGGGTCGCTTCTTCTCAGTATATTGGTAGACAACGGACAACGCACAGAGTGCATCCATATTGTGGGCATTAAGCATCACGGCCATGTTCAGATATTGCTCAGCCTTCAAGTAATTCCCATAGTAATACTGGCATTGGCCAATCTTTGTTAGCAGCTGCTCGTTCTGCCGGAACAGGGTCGTATCGTTTAACTGTTGAAAGGTGTTAGCCGCCTCCAAGTGCTTGCAGCCATACAACTGGGCATGACCCTTGATCCAGCTGCTCAGCCATTCAATGTTCTTCGGCGAAGTGGCAGCTGCAAGAGATCAAACAGAGATTAGCTAACATTAAATATACAAATGGCTAATGGCTAAATTAATATGAGATTTAACTGAGATCTATATATATCTGTACTATCTTCCACCTAATAAACATATAAATGAATTCCGAATTTATTAAGAATCTATGAAATATAAATATTCATATCCTATTTTAACTGAGATCGATCTATCCATACCATACTTTAAATGTATTCCAAATTTATAACGAAATTATAATATATCTGTTTTGTATGTATCTAAAATATATATATACTCATATAATACACATATATCTATAATTAAGTAAGATTTAACTTAGCTCTTTATATCCATACTTCCATGGAATATCCATTTATAATACACTTATAAATGTATTTCCAATTCATTACGAAATTATTATCTATAAAGTTTGTATCAATCGTAAATATAAATATTCATATCTTTACTTAAGTGAGCTTTAATTGACAACCACTGACCTATCTATATTAAAACTATATTCGAAAATCTTAAGAAATTCAGGATATATAGGAATTTTTAACTGTAGCTAATCATATATATATATAAATACATATTTTTTTTATATATCCTTCTATAAGTAAAATTTAACTGACATCCGCTATTAAAATACCAAATTAACTTCTTTAAATATAACTATTCCAAAATCCTAGTTTTATATACATTTAAATATATATATATAATATGATCAGTATGTTATATAAATAAATAAATAAATATATATGTATATATATATATATAGATATATATACATATATTATGCTCATGTCGTTATTATCATACTGTTCAAACTAATGACCTATACTCTTTTGAAATCCCAGCAGTATATATATATATGGGATATAGATATTAATATATATGTATATATATAAACTGCCTATCATCTAGGCCTACTGCTTGAACTACTCTTCCAGATACTGTTTAAATGTTATTCAATTTTCTTTTGGCTTTTGGAACACTGACCATTTACAACAAGGGAGTGAACCTCGTGTCCTTCAACACCCAGTTCGATGAGGGCCTCGATGGCCGTCAGCGACATGGGGCACTCGGGCAGTACATCCTTGTAGGCGACGGCAATCTCCTTTTTGGTAACGCATCGTCCATGATGATGCAACAGTTTGGCCAGCAGCAGATTGAGGCGTGGCGTACGCATTTTAACCGCTTCCAGTGTGCTAATGGCCATACTGTATTCGCCCAGTTCGCGATAGCAGACGGCAATCTTGTAGCGCAAATCGTTGTCCTGGAATTGCGGATAGGAGTTCTCGATGCTGCTCAGATAGGTGCTCTTGTAGCGGACCATTGCCTTGCGCTGCTGAACGACAGCCTCCAGTTGCTGGCAAGCGGTGCGAAAGTTGCGCTCCTTGTAGTGGGCATTGCTCAGAAACAGCCGCACCTGGTATTCCGTTTCCAGTGTTGCTAAATTGCGATCATTTTGGAGAAGAGTGCACAGCAAACTTGCCTATAATAATCCCGAATTAACAATTGGCAAATTAACTCAAAATGGCGTCAAATTGCGAGCACTTTGCAATGCTTGAAATACTTACCGTGGGCACAACGCATTCGTAGAGCCCATAATCATAGAGCTTCTTAACGTTTGAAAATAGTGCGCTTTCCATGTTGATTTTCTCAAACGGTCGCCAAAACAAATCGATACTAACGGTGCATTGAACTCTTCTCCCAGCAGCAAACAGGTCAAGCTCAATCCACGAACTCAAATGCAATTTCGCCTCGGCTGCTGTTGCTGCTGCTGCTGTTGCTTGCTACAAAGAAATGCATTCAGCTTCTTGTGAAAAAGAGCTAGCTCTTTTTTTCGTTCATTGAGGTAGTCGCGAACCTTGCTCCGATATATCGAAAAAATTTCTATCGAATTGAACATTGACTAAAATAAGAAATGAATAAAGAGTAACTGTGCAAATCAAAAAAATAAAAATGCTACACGCAACGGCACTGTTGAGGTGCCTCCGTGCCACCTCCTACTCCTCTTCCTGCTTCGCCTCCATCGCTACCGTCTCCCCCATGCAGACGCACACATATCGACTGCTTAAATTTAACCGGCACTTGGCAAACACAAGCATAACAGATCCGAAGGACAGCATCAGCGTGGGCGAAGACACCACCACCACAGGCGCTCCGAAGACAAAGACTGGATTCGCGGGGGGCGTCAAAACACTGCCTTTAATCGATGAGCCACTGGAGACGACGGCCGCCATGTCGCCGGGTCGAACGCGTGCGTTGCGCAAGAAGCGTCTGGCAATCGATGAGCTGTCGGCGCTGGGATTCCTCAATACACGTGGCTATACTACGGCCGATGAGTACAAGCTGGAGGAGCTGCATGCGGCACTCAAGCAACAGAATCTGTACGAAACGAAACGTTTCTTTTCCACCGACAATTTGGGCGTTGAGCAGAATGTCCTCTATGTGACGGCCAAATATCCGATCGGATCACAGCCCCGGGAGATCTTCTTCTTTCGGGAGGGATCTGTTGTGTTCTGGAATTGCGATGACATTGAAACGAACAATGTTTTAAATTTCTTGCGCAGCTACGAGCGTGAATCGTATGTGAGTGCCTTGGTCCATGGCGAGTGCGAGGTGATGCCCTACACATACATTGCCTCGACGGCCATCGATGTGGAGGGTGACTTAGTGGCGGACAACAGCAATTTGGATGTCGCGTCTCGGGCCTTCTTTCAGAATGGCAAATTCTTTGTTACGCCCGACAGCGATAATTTTCTGTATAAGTATACATTCTCCAATGCCGTTGCCCAATCCATTAAGTTGGGCATTTGGGAGGCGACACTCGATCGTTATATTGATTCCATGGAGTATCTGACAGAGGACTTGAAGCGTGGTCGACGATTGCGCATCTCGCGTGCCTCGATGCTGCGTAAAACGGGCGAATTGTTTGCCCTGAGGCATTCGATCAATTTGTCATCGGATCTGTTAGATGCGCCCGATTTCTACTGGGATCGCGAAGAGCTGGAGGGACTATATCTGCAGGTGTGCTCTTATTTTAGCATCACACGCCGCACTAAGGTCATGAACGAGAAAATCAATCATTGTGTCGAACTGGCCGAGCTGGTATCCCACAATCTCAACGATGCCCATCACATTCGGCTCGAGTGGATGATCATCATTCTGATTATGGTCGAGGTGGGATTCGAAATATTGCATTTTGCCGAGGGTGCATTGCATAAGACCGATCCATCTCTCCACGCCAATCCCTTTCCAATAGCGGAGAGTACTGTCTAAGTGATGTACAAAATCAAATATATAAAAATGTATTTGCATTTCTTTATTTTTTTTATTAAAGTGGCTAACTTGTTTCAATCACTTATTTATTTATGTAATCCAATTCAATTTGGGCGCTCTACTTGAGAATATCGAATTAGCTTCTTTTGCTGTTGTGTAAAAACATCGATAACACATTCGAATTATTGTATCGCCCACTGATACTCGATGTATTTAACAACATCGATAATAACGATGAATATAGCATCACTGTCATCATCAGCTGTAGTTGCGACTTGTGCAACAACGTTTAACGTGCATCGAACTAAATCGCACAAATTGACAATTAAAAAAAGCGGCCAAACAAAAAATGCATCTGACTTTGATAAATTTATTTAAGAAAACGGTGCCCGGACATATATTCCGCGGCAAGCGTCGCCTCGTCAAGCCAGTCAGCAAACAGGCAATGGACACGCTGACCCGTGAATATGAGCGCCAGGAGCACATAATGTTCCTATTGCGGCATCCCTATCTCACACAGGTACTTAATGTCATTATGAATATAAATATATAGCTAACCATACACTCTATTGCTAGGAGCAATCATCGGGACATGCCAAGGAGCTGCAGAAACAGAACAAGCTGGTGGCAAAATGGACGGATGACCAAACACGCAGCAAAATGAAGCCCCACATCACCATCGAGGAGCGACTGCAGCACCTTCGTGTCAGGGAGGCCTGGGATTAGGCATTTAATATTCCGTTTGTTTTATCCATGCTTAAATAAATATACTAGAAACTTATGTAATTCAACGTAAGATTTGTCCTCTTTATCTTGGGCACGCTTTAGGACATTATCTCGAATGCCACGTTCTACTATATATGCAATCATATCTGTCTGATGGGCTTTATAAATCTTTACATATAATCGAACTCTATTATGCCCATATAACTGTCATACTAATTGAACATACAATCCGGTAAAGGTGAAGCAAAAACAGAATACATATTTTATATAGAAATCTTGATATAGAATCAATCTCTATTATCCTCATATAACTGTCAATCTACTAAAAATGTATAAGCAATTTAATTTCGCTACAGACATAATAAGAGATAAACCACATATGTCTATATAAGTCTTTCGGCTTTAATCTCTTGCGTTTTCATAAGCTGTTTCTGGCAGGATTGGGCATGTGTGGAAATAGTTGCTCTATCTTATAGCCTGTACCATCTGAAGAATGTGGCGCCGATATTTGTAGATCTTTATATAGTTGGCAATAATCAAGTTACCTCTCGCTCTATTTCATAATATTTAAGTGATGAGATTCATATTTCTTTCTCGTTTTTATTAATTTGATAAAATTTAGTAAATAATATATATATATATATATATACATATATATATATTTATATATATATATATGTATACGTATATATATCTATATATATATATATATATATGTGTGTATATATATTTTTGTATATTAATATGAAATATGTTATGTACATATGCATGCATATATAAATATGTATATACATGTAACATGTTTTCTAGGCTCAGAACAACTCCGGCAGTTTCGTTTCAATATTCTCTAATCTTTATTTAAAACTTAGTTTTTGCCAATGCATCAGTATTTGTATCTTATGTTTTCTCTTTTTCGTTTTATGCACAAGTTCAATTTACTTTTAAAAAGCATTTGTTTTTTTTTTTGTTTTTTTGTTTGTTTTTTTTTTTGTTTTTTGTTTGTTTTTGTTAACAACATTTGAAAAGTTCGGCGCTAATTGAAAAATCAAATTTTCCAAAAAATGGTACTGAGATATTACATGGGCTTTGCAGGGGGCTTTTTGTTTTTGTTTGTTTTTTTGATAACGAACATGATCACAACAGATTCGTAGCAATGTTCTTGTTCATTTTGTTCTTTTTCTTTCTATAATTTGTTTCTATTCTGTTATTTTTCATTTTTTTTTTATTTTTTGTAATACAATGTTTTGAGTGCCTAAAGTTTCAAATAGAGCTAAGAGCGTATGTGTTTTGAGTGTACGCGTGTGTGTGTGTGTGTGTGTGTGTGAGATATAAAGAGTATTAAAAGCGCATGTGTAGCAAAAAGTGTACGGTATACATTGTGGTGTGTGTTTGTGTGTATTTTTTTGCTAGTGGTTAAAGTTGCGCGCTTAACTCCAATAAAACATTTTGTAACAATTTCTAAATTAACTTTTTCTCAAAAAAAATATAGATATATGTATATATATGTGTTTTTTTTATATATATAAATATATATGCATATATGTTGTGTGTATGTTATATATATATATATACATATATATATATGTATATATATACCATATAAATGGTTGCTTCAGCTTTCGCCAGCCGTTGAGTTATTGTTCATGTGAAAATCGAATTCGAAATCAAAATGGAAATGCGAAATCTCAGCTCACTCAATCCGTATTCAAAGGCGCCGCATTAATCTTTTTGGCGGCTGCTGATGCTTGTGGCGATGGCAGCGCTACGTCCGTTAGCTCATCATCGGGTATATTATGTGGCCGCTTTACATTCTCAACCACATCGTCAACCACATTAATATCGACATTCATATCCAAATCCATATTGCGATCGCCAGCAAGATGCGCTGGTGATTGTAAGAACAATGCTGGCTCCTCAGTGTTTGCTGCTCCTGTTCCTCCTCCCGCAACAGATGCTGCTGAGCCGCTATTAGGCAGAGGTGGCGGCGTGCTGGATAGCATGGCCACTGGTGAGGCGCTCGCAGTGGCCGCAGCAGCCCCATCACCCATGCCACGCTCCCGTTCACTGCCGGCGGCAATAGCTGTTGCCATTGATGGGATTATACTATTCTCGCCGCCGCTGGGCGTCATCGGTGAGCTGGGCGGCGGTGAGTCCATCTGTTGCTGGCTAAATTCCTGATTGGGACTCTCGCGAGTAAAGAGACCCATTTTGGATTCAGCTGCGCTAGCAACTGGGCCACCCATGCTTTCTGCCGTGCCAATGGCGGCGCCGTCACTATCGGTGCTGCTGGCAATCATGGAATGAGCAACTGTCGGCGCTGCCGGCCCACTTACCAGATGCGGCGGTGCATGCAGTGGCACATTCTGGTGCTGAAGATGCTGTGGATGCTGATGCTGCAGCTGCTGCAGCTGATGTTGCTGTTGCTGCTGCTGTTGCTGCTGCGTGACATGGTAACGGGGTATGTCCGCTTTGCGCCATAACGTTATCTCCTGCTGTTTGAAGTAGCGCCGATCCTCGGTGTCCATCAGCACCAGATTCAGAAAATACTTAACAGAGAACTTCTTATTGATGTCCCGCATTGTCGGCGTCAAATTGTAGCCGGCAAGGAATACACGTATCGGTATGCTTTCACCCTTAACGGGCGCCCCATCCATTATCTCGTATTTGGCAATCGTTTCACTTTCGGTGAATATGTTCGGACCGGTACCGGTGGATTCACGCTTAATGATTGCAATCTCCATGTGCTTGATCTTGATGCGTACGAGCAGAAAATAGATTTTACCAATGATCGTATCCTTCAAATGGTATTTGCTCTTATTGTATTCGAATTCGATGTGTAGGCAATCCTCGATGCCCACCTCCATTTTAATGGGATTATTCATTTCCGGATAGCTGCAGAGTGTGTGAACAGCAATGTCCACTTCACGTGTAATATCGCTAATCCTACGCACAATTGTCGCACGGAGAAAGTAACGCAGTCGCACATTCGAGCCGGCATAGACCTCAAACTGTTTCTCCACGTTCGAAAAGTCAAAGGGATAGCTGTTGTTTTGTATGAGATCGCCGGGACGGGCCAGCGCCCTGGGCAAACTCTTGAACTCATGATGACTACCCCGATCATAGTACAATTCAATTTGTCCAATAAACTCAATATTGATGCCTTGATGCTCCAGTTTGCTGCCCGGCTTCTTTAGCGTTACATTTACCTACAAAAAAAAAAAAAAAACAATAAACAAATACGTAAACAATTTATATACATTTATGTAGAAATATGTGTTTATATAAATACTATCAATTCAGCGCAGCACGTCTCAGTTGAGCCCTCTATCAGCATTAATTCATTCATTCAATTTTATTTGCCGTCACTGCTGATAACCACTGTGCAGATGCTGATGTGGAGCAATGGGATCAAGCGAAAGTCGCTATCAGCTCTTTTCTGCAGATTTATATGTATTTATCCATTGATTTACCTTGCCAGACACCGTTTCGCCATCGTAGAAGAGCAGCATTTTTTCCACTTTGCCATCCTCGCCTTTGACCTCAGCGGTTTTCTTATTTTCGGCACCATCAAATACAATTTCGATTTCGGCAGATTGGCCAAAGCCCAAGAAATTCATAATTGATTAATTGTTTCGGTCTTTTTTAATAATTTTTTTGTTATTCGTCACTTTTGTCACACTGTCTTAATGGGGGCGGGCGATTGCGCCTGTAACTCTGGTATTGGAATGTTTATGTTGTGGTTAATAGCTTTTTCGTGTTCAGCGCACCCTGACCCTGATGCTATCTGCTTTATTATTATTATATTTGTGTTTGTTATAAAACTTTTACGTGTGCCTCCTGCGCCTGCAACCGTAATTTATTGGGCGTTTTTGTGTGAGTGCTGGCTGCTGATGGTGTGTAAATTTTTTTTTTCCTAATCGTATAGACGATGCCAAATATCGAAATATCGCGTATGCAAATCCGATAACTATAAATATATCGATGACAATAAGACGTTGCTGTTCAATGTCGAAAAGCCGGACACGAAATACATAGCAGCCCTTGTTAACTGTTAAGACTTGCAGCCCTGGCAGCTTTTTTTTTAAGTTGCAAAAACTGTAATCGTTATGCAGGAAATCGAAACTTAAATAATATTGAACGTCCATTGGTAACAAGTGGCACTAAAAAACTGACGAAAATAATAAACACTGCTCGTTTGCAATTGCAGATCACAGATAATGGATAATTTTCTGAACTTCGAGATGACGGAGCCTGAGAAGCTCGGTGATCCTGAGATGCCGATGGAGTCCGATTATCCATAGATGACCGAAAGGCTCGATATGCTTAATAAGATGCAATTGTGATGAATTGTCTAAGTAAATAAATTAATACTTTACTTCCTAGAATTACTAAAACTTAGTGCTTATTTGATTTCAGAGAACAATTGAATTCTTACTCGATCTCTCAAGGTTTTGTTGCGGCTTAACAATTTACATGTCTCTAATCTCTGTGACATAAGCCTCGTTTTGGTCGCCTGTTGGATCATATTTTCCTTCACATCCGTCAAGAGTGATGTTGGCCAAGACGTGGCTCCTTCTTTAGCCAACTCAGTTCCACGACCAAGTTTTGGTGTTCATTATACAGAGTGAAATATTTGGTACTGTGTCTGCTTGAGATTTCTTCAGCTGCCATAATGGATTTGACAATACTCATCATATTGCATTTTCATCGTTCATAAATGAAGCCAACAGTTGCTATAAGTAATTCTTAAGATTGTCTGTTTAAATTTAATTCATTTGTTACCCACAAATTTCTTGAATGTGCAATCTGTGTCAAGCCGATTGCTTATCATGAATTCCATTGGACACATAATTTGCTCGAACCGTCGATCCCCCATGTCACTAATGCCAATATAAATGTAAAATTTTAATTGCTTTGTAAAATATTAAGCATGATTTTAAACTTACTTATTATGAATCAACTACCCAAATTAAAGATCGGATAAGAAACACCCAAGTAATGGTCAAAAATATATTCTCATATTGATCTCATTTCGACCAGCAGCCGCAAGCATTTTCTGTATGCAAAAGTTTTTAAGGGGAAACTTGCCAATAAAATTAGAACGTATTGAACAGCTGGGTTCAGGTTATAATGTAGTCGAGCTGATTCGACTATAGAGTTCTTAATTGTTTGTTCTTGGCTAGTTACTGAATTGGGCACATGAACATCAAATGTTGTCAAACGAGTTGGTAGAGCAAAAGCAACAATTTTTCTATTTTGAATTAAATACTGATATATTGGACCGACCCAATAAAATTATTATTATTATGATTGTTGGGATATACATGGACTGTAAACTGGTAAATCTATTGTGCCAATCGACTGGGCCATATAGTTCTTGCATCAACCCCAGCTTGTGCACTGGTTGAGTTAAGGTTTTCTCATAATCTTCGTTAATGAGTAAAAGCGGCACAATCTGTTCTTTCAGGACCCTTCCCATATGTCCCGAGCTCGACTAGCTTGGCTCGTATCTGGTATGGACTACTTTTGACGGGATATGGCTATTTTCTTGTTTGCGTTTAGTTTAAGGCACAAAATGGTCTAAATGAAATTAATTAATTATTTCGAGTACATAATTATAAATTTATACGTAATCAGAGGTAAACCAAAATAAGTTTATTTAGTTTTCTTAAAACTAATCGAATATTTATACATTTTAATATAAAATTTCCATTTTTGATTTAGTTTTCTTTTGAAAAAATTATGATTTATTGTACAAAACATTCACATAATTTGGAAATTGAGCAAACTGTTGGTACATCAACTTGTATATGTATATATATATATATATATATATTTATTTATATATATATATAGGTATATATGCACTTGCATGATTTAACAAATACTAACAATTCGGATGGGCACAAATTATATGACAATATAATACTTAGAAAGAATCTCTTGTTGCGTAAGCATAATAAGTGTATATGTATGTATGTATGTATGTATGTATGTATGTATGTATGTATATATGTATGTGTGTGTGTGTGTGTGTATGTGTGTGAATGTGGAATACATTTATTAGCGTACTTTAGGCAATGGCTCCTTGAGCATTGCCGTCCAGGCCTGACGATTCGTCTCGTCCTCAATCTGATTGCGTCCGAGGCACTTGCCCTGCGAAATGAGTTCCGCAAACTGGGCAACAATGGGATCTCGGCCACAGGAGGCGACTGCTGTCACCGTATCGGCATGATTCACAAAGTATGCAACGAATTGCATTGATTCGAGACTGCCATCTATGATGACATCCTTGTAGGCACCATGGCCCGCATAGCGTATGCCCTTGCCAAAGAGCATGGTGAAGAAGAATGGTACCGCCTCCGATTTCTTGACGGTGCCGCACATATTGATGGCAGCGATGCGTCCATGGTACTGGGCCAGCTGATAGTGTCCAATGTTGACGCGTGACTGGGCAAGCCCATAGATGTGGGCATTGGCTATATCGCCGCCAACATATACATCGGGCACATTTGTCTCCAGAAAATCGGTGACATCCACCGAACCATTCTTGTTCAGGCGCACATCCGACTTGGCCATAAACTGTGTGTTCAGACGTGAGCCGGTGCCCATGATGAGCAGATCACATGGTAAACGCGTCTCATCGATCAATTGTACCTCGGCCACCTTGCCATCGTCGTCGCCAATGATCTGTTCGATGCCACTCTCCATGATCATATTCACCTTGTTGTCCTCAAACAGTTTCAGGATACGGCCGCCAATCGCCTCGCCAAAGGCCGCTTTCAGTGGTACATTCTCGCGACCGACAACTGTGACGCTGGCCACCTTGGAGACGAGACCGGCTGCAGCCTCGAGCGCAATGAAACTGGAGCCCAAACAGACAACATTCGTTGCGGGCGTGATCATTTCCAGGATGCTCTTGGCATCGTCATATTCACGAACCGTTTTCACATTCAATAAATCAGCACCGGGAATCGGTGGCTTGAATGCGGCACAGCCGGTGGCAATATAGATCTTATCGTACTTGACCACATAGCCATTGGAGCAATGTAGCAACTTTTGTGCGGTGTCCAGGTTGTCGGCGGTAACGCCCAACCACAACTCAATGTCGTGTTCCTGATAGAATTGCACGGTGCGGAATTGCAGGCTTTCGATGCTGACGTTCATCGACTTGGATACCTTGACGCGATCATACGGCAAATGCTGTTCGCGGCAAACGAAGATTAGGCGACCGGTGTAGCCCTCCTGGCGCAATGCCTCCACGCAAACAGCGCCCGACGGTCCGCCGCCAACGACAATGAAACAGCGTTCGTCCTGCGGATTGCGTTTCACCATTGACTTGAGACGCGCCGATTTCTCCAGATCGGTGCGTTTGATGCGTACCATCACCTGACCATCATCGCTGACATTGACCTTGTGGCAGGGCAACGAATCGATGCCCGGATAGTCCTCAATGTCGCCCGTCTCCAGATTGAAGCAGGCCCCATGCCAGGGACAACGAACCCGACCCACGCCCAATGCGCCCGTCTTCAACGGTGCACCATAATGGGTGCACTTCGAGCCCAAGGCATGCAGGCGTCCATTTTGCTTAACCAGCAGCACCTTGTTGTCCTCATTGAAGTCCACCTGCTTCAGCTCGTTCTCCACCAGCTCCGTGGCCAGACAGACGGCCACCGGATCCGTGTATTCAGCATCCAAATCATTCGACATTGTCACCTTATCGCACTTGGACTGATACGAACCAACGGCACCTGAGCAGAGCAAGAAATGGAGAGATAATTGTGAGATGCAGTTTGGATATTGATTTGATATTAATAATCTCTTGATTTTGTATACTGGTTTAGCTTATGTTTTTTTCTTGTTATTGAATTTCGTTTTTCCCGTTGTGTCGTTAAATGGATGATTTTCAATTCGAGACTCAAATCCGACAAATTCAAGAAAGAAAGTCTCCCCCACGCCTACTACTCTGCTCCGATTCGAGATTGGAGTTGGGTTCGTGTTTCGTGTTTGTGGCACGAATAGAAAATACAAATCTCATTATACATTATATAATCTAATCGATACAGTCGATTTTCAAATATTTTACATTTAAAATGAATAAAAATAATTTATACAATAATTAAATGTTAGTTTTATACTAAATCTTTATGATATTCCCAGTTGAAATAGATCTGATTTTTACTTAACTGAACCAATTACAGTTAGATATAAATTTGATATCCTCAAAAATGTGTCTTTTTTTAAATTAAACACAAATTATTTCGCTGGCCATTTAAATACATGTTTCAATTAAAAATTGGATGAACCTCAAAAAAAGGTCAAAAAGTGAAAATGTTAAATAAGAAATTTAAAAAAAAAAAGCTAAGCAATATAAATAAATATATTTTAAATATATACATTTTTTTTTTGTGTCGCATCTCTAGTTAGAAAGCAGACAGAGAGCCGATATATAAGCCCTAAGCACAGATCACCAAGGCGGCTAGTTGGTTAACTTGGCTAAATGGCTGAGTTGGCCAAGTTAGTCAGTTGAAAATATGTGGTGGTCGCGTGAAGAACTTGTTGGGCTGCTGCTGAGTTGCACGGGCATCTATCTGCTGTGCTTGGTCAATGGGACGAATGGAGGCAGTGGCTCGAGTGACGGGCAGCAGCTGGAGGGGAAGCTGAGCGCACTGCATTTGCACAAGCAGCGGCTGCAGTTGGAAATCGAACGCTTGCACTTGGGCAACTTTATGCCGGAGACGCCACTGCTGTTGCAGGAACTGCAGCAGGAACAGCAGCAGACCCAGCTGCAGATCGAGCGTCTGGCGGGGAAGCCACAGCATCGTCGCGATGCACAACAATTGGCGCTCAGCCTGAACGCTGACTTTGTGTATCTGCAGCACAAGCTGGACGAGCTTAAGGATGAGCTGGATGTCATGCAGGAGAACACCAACAGCACTAGCAATTACAGCATCATGTCGTCGCTGGAGCAGCAGCGGGATGCCATCGATAGACAAGCAACAAATAGACCAGAGGAAGCTGCAGCGTCGAGCGGCATTGGCTCCTATTTCTTTAGGCCGCTGCTGGCTATGCCCGGTGGCAGCATTGCTCAGCCGGTTCCGAGTTCACCATCGTTAATCAAGCGTCTGATGACATTGCTGCGACCACCAAGTGTAGCCGCTAACGCATCACCGACCACATCCAAACCTAAAAGAAAATCCGCATTCGCATCCCTATCGTCATTGATGCGCGGCACAGCCACCAAAATGCAACTGTTAAGCGCAGAGGAGCTGCTGCCACAGCTGCAGCTTCAACGTCAGTTTCTGGACGATACCATCAGACGCTTGGAGCAGCTGACCGCCAATTCGAGGAGCGAAAATAACATCTAGCTGCTGCATTCTTCATGTAGATTCTTAATCAGCCTCAATTCTGCATAAGCAAATTTCAAATATAAGTTAATTATTTTTTTTTTGTAATAATATTATTCAAATCAGTTATGAATTAAGTTCAGATCGGTTTTAAAGTCAAGCTGACTTAAAATTTAAATTGTTTAAAATATTTTCATAGATTAGAAACGATAAATACAAGCAAATCCTAAGATAACCGTTTATAAATCCCAATTTATTTAAACCACTCGAGAAACGGTAGTTACTGAAATTTAAGACCGGTGATAAATCAATTTTATAGCCTAAACGTTTACAACTAATTTATACCTATTGTTCTTATTAATTGGTATTGAATTTTATCCCGTTTTTTTCTTTTTTTTTTTTTGATAATGGGCAAACTTGCAACTATCATTGTTTGATAAAAATTGAAAATGATAATAAAAATACAAAAAAAAAAAGATAGTATTAGTAGTCTATATGAGTATGAGCAAGTAGTTTTCGAGTTCAACACGTTTTCAATTTTAGCTAACAAGAAATCGATACGCTTTTAAGCAATTGAAACTGCCCATTTAGGCTGACTGGAATTTGCTGAGTCATGCAGAATGGAAGAGGGGAAAGGCGTTAAAAAGTGTCTGCATTGATTATGCGATATCTAAATGATAAGATGTCGCATTTAAATACCTGCTGAAAGCCCTTCCAAGTCGTACGACCAAAAGGCCTTGAAACCTCTTAACACAAATCAAAATTAAACTCGAAATGAGTCATTTAATCAAAAAAAAAAAAACCAAAATGTTATGATTCAGGGATAAATCAGACATGGTCAAATTAGACATTGTCAAATTAGCGTTATTTGATATAATTTGATTTCGGAACGTAGATAAAAAATACATGTATAAATAAAGACATAAAAAATACGGTTTTTTTTCTAATTAGTTAAATTATAGTACAACTGAATGATCTGCGGCTGATGTGATGTTTACACTCTCTCATTTACACACACACACACTCGCAAACGAACCGGTTGGCCTTGGTTAACCACACACAAAACACATGTGAAGACAAATGTAATAAAAGGCAAAACAAAAAAAAACACACAAAAAAAAATTTCAAAATAATAGACAAGTTTTTTTTTCTTTTTATTTTACTGTATGTATGCTTGTGTGGAAATGCCGTTAACTTAATACCGAATGCGCTGTAGATGATTAAATACCACCGCCTCAACTGAGTTCAGAGTGTAAACTAAAACAAAACGACTGAAACCAAAACGAAAACGAATAACAAAACTACCTCTCTCTCACACTCGCCGCCCCGCTTAACCTAACGTATCACACTCTATTTCTTAGTTTGCTATTAGATGAATTTAGGTTAAATATGGTCAATTATCAACAAAGTTGCAAAGTTAGACACACGAAATGCGCATAAATTGCAATTATGGATTTCTAATTACAAAATGGAAAATGTTTGTGTTGCATGTCATCAACGAAGCAACTAGAAAGCCATAAACTATTGGCATATACAAAACAATTGGCGAAATATTTCGAAAAATAATTGCTTTTTTTTTGTTAATAATAATGGTAATTAAAATATAGTTTTAGTTAAATAAAAGTTAAAATAATAAGCGTATTACCTGAGCTTTGCTCCGGATTGGGCGTTATTTTGCCAGTCGTTTTGTATTCCTTACAGATCATGGAACCCATTGTGTGTATTTGATGATAATTTGAGTATTTGTTCCAGTAAAATAAGCACGGCAATTGCCCAATGAGGCTCGTTCGATGTTTTCTATAATTAATTTAGAGGGCAATATACTAAAAAAAAAATACAAATATTTATATATTTTTATATAGTTCACAAATACGTACCCCGCAACTGTAAAAGGAATTAGTTTAAACAATGTATAAATTGATCGAGAAGTTGACTGCCACCTGAAAAATAAAAATGTTATTTTATACAACTGTTTTTTGCTTGACATTGCAGTTGTTATACACAAAGAAATTGCATTTAATATGTGTAGTTTTTTTTTGCGTTGTTAAAAATTGTTTTTTCATAGATTAAGAGATTTCCACACATTTGCGTTCATTAAATGTTGAGGGCACACAATATTCGTTGTTTTAGTTTACTTTTGTATTTTTCTTTTAACACTCTTTAACATGTTGTATTTATGTGCTAGATTACGCCATATTCTATATTATTCATCTCTTTTCTTTCATTGTTTCTCTCTTCTCGCATGCTGTGTCTCTTTAGGTATGTGTTGTCAGTTCTTCTTTCTGATTCACAATGTAGAAACCAAAACAAAAAGCACAACAAAAAAAAAACCCGGCGCGAGAGACGTTGGCATGCAACAGGTTGACAAAACGTTAACGCTGCTGCTGCTGCTGTTGCGGCTGGCTTTCAACTCTTGAATCTCTCGATTATAACGATAACTCTACATACGTTAAAGGAGAACACGTCCGTCGTCCGTGAGCTGCGAATCGAGTCTGCCGCCTCGAAGAAAACTTCGATAGTAAGCGGTGACGATGACGGCGACGACAATGCCATAAAACGTTTATGTGTATTGATTACGCTTTTACATAGGCATATACATATATATAAAGACATAAGGAACGTTTAGTCATGGTCAAGAGTGGAGCCCATGCAAGCGTCCAAATATTGTGGAGCTAACGATACGTTTTGACCTTGTCGCCGCTCTCCAAAACAATAACAACAACAACAGCAACAACAACAACAACATCGGCAACCGCAACTTTTATGTAGCTCGCAACATTGCGGGGACACGCCCCGCTGCCTTATTGTTTGTTATTACCGGTTTTTGAGCTGAGGAACTGCCAATTAACTGAGAAAAGCAGCAGCAAACACGCAACACCAACAACGACAACAACAAGGGCAACAATCAATTGTCAGGTGTATACCTTCAAGTTTTGACAAGGAAAAAATAAAATGAAACGGAGTGTTCACTGTTGCATCCAATATGCCCAGTTAATACAGTTATTATTTGCAAAACAATCGTTATACATCACAAAAACAAGGACATCAACTACGGTGCAGTTGACACTGCTCATTTTAAAGAAAACTCCATATTCGCATAATAATGTAATTAAATATCTGATAGTATTAAGAATAAGGGTAATTTTCGATAGCATTTGTATTATTTTGGCTTAATTTTCCAACTTATTTTACCAATGAATCTAAGACCCGGACTGCTGACGGACACTTTGAGTGTTTCTGCTTGGGTTATGCACTTGTTGGCACGTTTCAGATAAGGCAGCTTTCCCGCCAGCTTAGGGAGTAAACGTTACACACACAAATTATTGTATGGTTGTACATGTGCACTTATCTAACAACTGTACACCAATCAAATCCAATTGCATTTGACTTACATATCCTTTATCCTAATTTGCTGCTTACGTTCAACGTGATATGTGCAGATCCATATGCATGCCGGCTTTATTGTCGAACCAAACGCTTATCGATGCGAAATTTATTGAATTGACACAATTGAATCGATAGTATCCGTAACAGCTGTTAGCGACTGTTAAGTTAACAGCAGTACTAACAGCTTACACACATCAATCGACAGATGGCGTGCAACTGTTTGTGGCGCTGAATTTAAAATGTTGCTCAACTGAGCTATTTTTTTTTAATAAGGTATGTATTATGTATATATAGTTAGTTATGGTCTTTTTTTATTTAAAAAAAAGAACACAATTTGAACACATATATTTGTAATTATACATTCGCTATAATAAATCGGCTAATAATTTTTACAGTTCTACATTGTTGATATTTCTATCTGATAGTCAAGCGAATCAATTTTAATTAATTTTAATTGTTATTGCAATTATTTGTACATTATTATATTGTACATTCTAAAGGTCAGCATGTGCAGCTTGTTTATACATATTTTTTAATTGTTATTTCTTTATTTTTTGATTTTATGATTAATTACAAGTTATGAGGGAAATGCGGTTAATTGTGTTCCTAATCAAATAAATATAAGTAAGCCATGATGTATGTACACACATATGAATGAATGAATCTATGTATGTATGTGTGTAGCTAATAAGTTATTGGTTGTTTACAGCTGGTTTCCACGCGCCGGCCAAGTGATTGCCGTGTGCCGATTACAAATGCTGATTTCCACAATTTAATTCATGAGCAATGCTCAACTGAATCGCATCTCTAGATTAAGTTCAAAGGTCACACGGACTCGCGACGACTCCAACGACGACCGAACAACCGTTGACAATAGCAAAAAGTTCGTTTGTTATTTTTGTTTTTACTTTTTTTTTCATTTTCGTTACTTTTTCGGGGGTGCAATGTCCCCGTTTGCTGCCGGCCAAGGTCGTCGCTGGCGTCGTCGTCTAAGCTGAGCGACCAGACAGAGCGTCGGCCTCTACACACACACACACACACACACAAATACCTAGTTCAAAAGCCTAATTCACAGTTGGCAATTTTCGTTCTTTTTTTTGCAATGCACTTGATTCGGAATCAAAGCGAAGCACAAAACGATTTTGTGTCGCTTCTGTTGCGTTCCGTTATTCTTTCTATTCAATAACGGACCAAATGTTGGCCTTGAAACAGGCCTTCGCCTGTGGCCGACAATTCACCGTTGTACATTTATTTATTTTCAGTGCTAATCAAATAATTTAGTACATATATATATATATTCATTGCAGATTATAAGGATTAAAAATCCGCTTAATTATAGATTTTTAATGATCAGTTAATCTATTTAATTGCGCTCTTAAGTAAACAACCAAATTGTTTCGATGTTGTTGATTCTAAGAAAAAATAACGACCTCAATTTAAGAATATATTCTTGATTATTGTTTGTTTTTTTTTTTATTGTTGCTTGTGACATTCGAGCGCTGACTTAATACGTTAGCCCACTGTACTGTAAGGGCAACTGCAGTTCATTGGCTGACCCGCCTGAGGAGAGAGGCTTACGCATCCTAATCCTAACCATGACCTCCACAAACGAATCCACGAGCAGCACTCAATGTATGTCTATGGCCTTTGGCGACATTTTCTCTTTCTCTCTCTCTCTCTCTCTTAAATTTATTTCGGCTTAAAGTCGCTCAACAAAGTGTAGTTGTTGTTGTTGTTGTAGTTGGCACAGTTGAACCTGCGCCTTGGCAGTTTATTGACACCAGCGATAATTTCGCATTGTTTTTGTCTGAATTCAGCTGAGTCTGTGAAATTCAATAAGAGCAACTGAAAAGTTATAATATATGAATTCGCTAACATACATTTATGTATATATATATATATATATATATATATATATATATATTTCCTTAAAGTAAAATTGTATAAAATAATGTAAAGAAATATTTTCATATTTTTTTTTTTTGATCAACTTCAAAGTCAATCAGAAAATGCAGTAAAAGTGTGCAAGTAAATTCTATAAAAAAAAATTTTGAGAATAATATTGAATTATTTAGAAATAATTTTATTGGATTAAGACTTTGCGTTATTAGCAACAACTGGTTAAATGTTTGTTTGACCAAAAGACACAACTTGTTCAAGTCACAGGGTATCTGCTAGTCGAACCATCTCTCCCGCTCCCGCTCTCGCTGTGGCTTTGGCTCAGCAGAGTAAAACCTAAAGTTAAACCTAAAGTAATTCTTATATATATCAATTTAAACCCAAATTTGTTAAGTTTGCAATGACAAACAAAAAAAGTAGAGTATAATATTAAAAATCTAATGCAAAGGTAGCAGAGATAATGAGCATTTCTTAATATGTAATATATATTTATATATATATATATATATATTTTATGTTGTTTTTTTTTTTTGGCTTTAAATTTTCAATTCAAATTAAACGAATCGAGCTTAAATGCAAAGTTCAATTTGAAGACACGAATTTGTTGCGTTGCTTGTTATTTGTTTACATTTGCAGTTTTTGTTGTTGTTTGTTTTTGCTGCTGTTGTTGTTGTTATAATTATTATTGAGCGAGTGGAGTGTCTGGCTCTGGAATGGACTCTCATCTAGGCCTGGTATCGCCCGCCGCCAGCACCCCGCACGCTTCTGGGTCAATAATCTGCGCCGGAGTCGCACTGTTCCACTGGCGCCCAGTTGTCGCGCATGTCAATCAATGAAGATCCAATTTTAGCACAAGTAAACAATATTTGCACGCTGGGCCGCGTCTGGCCGATCCGTCACCATCATCATCATCATCACATAAAGATTCCAATTAAATCTATGCCCCACCCCAACTGGGGTAGCCGCCCAGCGCCTTATCGCCCTATATCAACTTTGCGCTCTTTCTCTATATACTATATAGTACTATATAGCATATATATGTGCCTGTCCCTGTCTCGGTTTACTCTATCTCATTCACCGGGGCAATGGTAAAAGGAAAACAACTTTGTCCCTGTTGATCAATATTGATTATTTGTATTTTTTGTCTCTTTCTTTCGCCATTTATTAAATTGATAATATTGAAATTCCCTTAAATAACAAATTGCCCAAAAAAAAAATTATAATTTTTGATTTACCTGTTATAAACTAAGAAAACTTACTTCAAACTGCTTTCTCTTGCGGCACTGCTTCCGCTTACTACACTGCTTTCGCTGGATGAACTGCTTGCATTGTAAATACGCTATCCTTCATGTGATCAATTTTTAGATCTTTATCGTTTCGGCTTTTTAGATCATATTCAATGACACGAAAGAGTTTTGATTGTGGTTCCGCAGCCCCATCGTGTGGACTTTGCACTGTGTTGCGTACACACAAACAGTCGCCAGAGCCGCAAGTCTTTTCAGATGTAATACAATACCCAAAATACCCATACATCCCAGCGTCGAGTTCTGAAAGCACACACACACACCCCCCCCCACCCTTCCATAGAGTGTGCATCTAGAGCCAAAGAGCCAAGCGTGCGCTTATCAAAAAAAACAATGAACCAAACAAATATAATATGATTACTTCTTGCTGCTCACTCTTATTATTACACCACTCTCCCGTTCTCCCGCTCTCTTTCGCTCTCTCTCGCTCTCCGTACGTCTCTGAGTCGTGGCTATGCGGCGCTAGCTTTGTGTCTGTGACTGATTGTGCTAAAAATAGGGGGGTCTCCGATTGGGCGCGCGCTGTTATTTTAAATTAAAACTAGATCACGCTGAATTCACGTTGGCGTTGTTTACGTTTTCATCGGCGTTACGCCCACAGCCTGCACTCGTTGTTGTTGTTGTTGTTGTTGTCGTTGTTGTCGTTGTTGCGGGTTTCCGTTCTTCGTTCACGGCTGGCTGCAACAAACAACAACAGCAACAACAACAATAACAATAACAGCAGCCCAAGCAACCAAAACATCAACAACATGCCTTATCAGAGAGTGGCTACCGTTATCAAAGCAGCACTCACACACACACACACAGTATAAATGTGTGTGTGTGTGCGTAATAGATGATCCACAACAAGCCAAGGACCCAATGAGTCTGTGTACTAAACCCCATACGCAAGCGCGCACACGCGCGCACACACACACGCACACACACACACACACTGACTGTAGCCCAAATCTAAAACGATCTTGACTCAATTACAATATTCTTAGTTGTAGCAGGCCAATAAAACTAGGCTTGCTGCTGTGGCAGTGTTTTACAGTGTTACGCCTTTGCTGTGGGAAGGGAAAACCCCGCAATATACATGCTTTCACATACAGAAACACACATACATATATACACATATACAAATATATATATATTTAGTAGCTTATCTGTGTGCGCTTGGCCACTTGCCAGCCAATTCAAGTAAAACGGTAACTTTAAATTTCTTGCGAATTAGAATAAGTAATTAATGCCAAATACATACATAAACGAAAGATAAAGTCACGATAATAACCGCTATAAATATATATATATATATATCAAGCTTTTTTTATTCTCAACAACAATATCAATAAAAGTGCACAGGTTAACAAAGTTGTTGTTGCCGCCCGACTCCAAATGGGGCACAGTGGCCAGTGGCCAGTTTCAAGTTGAAAAGAGACAGATGACGATGACGCTGATGATGATGATGATGATGATGATCATCATCATGTTGATGCTACTGTCACTCGCTAATGGATTCACTCTAGTTGTTCTTTTTATTTGCAGTGTTGCTCGGCGACTACTCAAACCGATAACGCACACAAAATGCACAAAATGCCTCAGGCTGTGTGTGCGTGTGTGTGTTTGTGTGTGTGTGTGTGTGTGTGTGTACTTTGTTCAACAGCAAATATTATTAATACTGTCATTGTTATTGTTATTAATGCTAAATACAGCACATCGCATGCATCCACACACACACACATGCCACATATGTGTGGCAACAGTAAGCACTCGCCTCAACTTTCTCTTATATCGCTCTCAAAAATATATAATCTCTTTAAATTACAAGTTGGAAACAACATAAAATATGCAAATTTATTTTTGAATTTATCTAAAATCTTAATTTAATTTGTATATATTTATAATTTGCAACTTCCTTTTATTATTAACGCACTTTGAGTAGAAGTTTCCTCAAAATTGTTGTGGTTTTCATTTAGCCGGAGGGCACACTGTACCGGCACACACTCACACAGCGAGGAGCACAGTAGCATATATATATATATATATATATATATCGGTAGGTAGTACATATGCATATGTATAGCAACGGAAGAATAAATAGCACCAAAATATAAGTTAATCTCTGTAAGAGAATTTCTTATCGAACGAAAATACTTAAATTAGATTAAATAAAAAGATTTAAATACGGTAAGCATATTAGCATTAAAACATACATTATAGATTTATGAATATACAAAAATTTGTTTTTATTTTAAGTATATTTAGCGCTTGATCAGTTAATTTATTTTATGATCTTTCGAAGTTAATGAAAATTAATTGAAAAAATGCCATCAAAATGTGCCTTTATAAATTCATTTAGGTTAAAAGTTGTTGGCTGATAGTCACAAATTCTTTTGGCATTAAAATACAATGAAGATCAACCTATTTTTTTTAAATTTAGTTTTGGCAAAAATACCAAAAATAACTTACTGGTATCCAAATAATAATATTTCCGTTAATTAGCTGCGTCAGGCAAAAGGGATACTATGTTATACCAATCAAAAAAATTCAATTCAATTTCATTATCCTTAAATCTTTTATCAGCAAAAAAAAAATTATTACTTGAACTGTAAATAGATAATAGTGGTATTTGTTGTGCGGCCGGCACTGTGCGTAAAGAGCTCATGAATATCACTTCAGAGATCGACATAACGGTTACTCTCGGCTGCTGTGGCGAGGCTTCGTCGGGCGCTTGCACCACACTAAGAGTTCTTTTTCAATTTGGCTGTGAAACAACGAGGAGCAACAACAACCAGTGTCTCCACGAAAACGGAAAAAACTAGAAGAAAAACGAAAATAAATTAAATATATATAAAAGGAGGATTTGCAACATACAAGAAATGTATATATAGCAAACCAGTATCGAATAACTGTCAAAAAGCGAAGCGAAATCGATGGGCAATTGAAAATCGCATTGAAAATCGCATTGTGCGTGATAAAACAACACTGAATGGATGATGCGTGCAGGAAACGAACGGGTTGCCAAATAAGAAATAAAGAAATCAAGGGAAGAAGAGGGTGAAGAAAAAAATAAAAAGAGGAAGAAAACAAAAGCCACCAATCAGACAAGCCAACCCAGCTTGACAAGCAAACAAACAAATCTTCTTGCAAGTGCCTTGAGAGAGTGTGTGTAAGTGCATGCGTGCGCGTGTGTGTGAGTGTGTGTGCCTGTAACTGAGATAAGAGCAAGACGCATAGCAGACAGAAAATCAGCAGCAACAGTAACAACAGTCGCCACATTCTTGGGCCTCAGTCTGAGTCGGAGTCTATAGTCTAATTATAGAACACTGGTAGCTAAAAATATATATTCAATCCACATCATCCAGACAATTCCGATGCCGTTGCCCAGCCGCAGCAGCAGCAGCAGCAGCACCACAAACACTGCCAAACAAATCAACTAGCTAAACAGCAGTGCGAGAGAGCGTACGACATAAAGAATGAGTGAGTAAAAGAGTATAAGACTAAGCAAGAGAGACAGAGAGCTTACGATTTCGTAATAAGCGTGCAGGCGAAATGAGCAGCTGATTGCTTATTTGATATTTGCCGATAGCGATAGAGAGACGCACAATATAGCCGAAGGCGTGGGCGTCGTCGTCGTCGTCGTCGCAAACGTTCCGATCATCGATAACTGAGCGATAGCCGAGAGGTAGCCTCCTCCTCCAAAAACAGAAACAAACACAAGAAAAAGGTCGACTTGAAATATATGCGTTTAGCTTAGTCAGCGAAAGCCCCGACAAGAAAAGCAGCATAAGTAGCAGGAGGAGCATTGAGCGCAAAGTGTGTCTGCTTGTGTTTGTGTGTGTGTGTGTGTGTGTGTGTGTGAGAGAGAGAGAGCCGAAGAGAGGCAATCGAGAGGCGTTTGGGCAAGTGGCTTGATCAACGCTGAGCCTGATAATCAAATCGCGTTCCAAATCCAACCCAGCCGCATCGTTTGGGTCGTGCGCTAGACCGATTTCTTTACTCATCAATTGCGTTACACACAGGACTCCTCCAACTCCATCATTTAATATCTGGCAACAACAACAACAACAACAGCAACAACAATAAGAAAAACAGCAACATCATCACGAAATGCAACAAAATCGCAAATCAGCGCGTGTCATCAACTTCAACAAGAATAAGAATCGTACGCTAAAGAAAAGCCAGCCAATTAATTCCGGCTCGTTTAACAATATTGACACCAATTAGCAAAGACAAAATATTTAATATAATAATTACATTTATGACTATTTTTAATTTTAAACATCAAAGTTGTTTTTTTTTTTGTTTGTGTTCGTGAACGTTTGAAATATTGCAACCTATTCCTAGCAGAAACCGTTTTTTTTTTTTTTTTTGTACATTTGTATATTTTGTTTAATAATTTTTTTTCGTGACAATTAATTGTGATTTTTGAAACTGTGTGATTGCAAAAGAACGTCAGCAAAAAAGAAAGTTCCTTAAGCAAGTGATAAGTTGCCAACTGCAAGAAACACGATTAACCAGTTGAAATCGGAGCAGTTGCGTCCCCAAATAGCCCAACGGAAATAACATTCAACCAACAATCAACAAGTTTAGTATGCAAAAGTAAGTACATTAATATAATAATAATGTATTTCATTAACGCATTCAATGCATATTTATTCTATTAATTTAACAATTTCTTTAAAGTACAACAAAAAACAAAAACAAAACAAAGATAGGTAAAAAAAAAACAAAAACACGATTTTGCACATTTTGGTATTGTTAAGAAAGTAAAAATATTTTGTGCGTTGCTTCCAAAAGTATGCAACACGAATCTGTACGACAAATGTATGTGGAAAAACTTAAAAATAATTAATAAATCAGGTTAACAATTAGATTGGATATATAACATTTAGAAATCATTAATTTTCTTGACAATTCGAGTAATACATTTTTGAGGCTATTGAAAACTCTCTTGACATAAGAAAATTGCTATATTTTACATATATTTTATATGACAAACATTCATTTTCGGAAAAGACCAAATAAAAAAAGAAGAAAATTATTAACAGAGATATATTAAAATATAATCATAGAGTGATTCCCACAATAAAAAAAAACGAGAGAAAAAACTTTGAATAAAATATTATTAATTGACATAAAATATCTTAAAGCAAGGATTTTTAAATGCACATAGTTAATAAGCGCAAATATCAAAAGAAAAGAAGAATTATTAGCAGATATAAATATATATAAATATATATATATATATATATATTGTCGACTGGGAATCATATACATGTGAACTTCTGAACATTAACATTCCCATTTGAGAACAAACAAATTTGGAGCAATCTTACACTTCGAATTCCATTATCAATAAACAAATTTTGAGTTTCACACAACCTTGCCCCTTGCCTTCCCATTAAAAAATATACTGTTTACTCTAGTTTATGTGTGGCGTGTGAAGGCAATTAAATGATGGTTAGATATTTGCTGGGTTTCACATTCTTACTATATATAAACATATATATATATATATATCTATATATATACAAATATATATATTGACAACATTAAACCAAATAGCGTGCTCAGAAGACAATACAACATGATATATATATATATATATACATGTATACATGTATGTGTGTGTAGTATTTATGTGATAGTGTTGAGGTGCTGACACCTCAAATGGGACAATATTAAAATCAACCAAAGATAAACAACAATTTACAAACAAACAATTCAAACACACATCTACACACATTGTGAACACAAACATTAAAATTTGTATATTTATATTATTTTTTTCTTGTTTTTTGTTTTTTTTTTTTTAAATATTTTGATGGGTTTTTGTTATTCGGTTTTCTTTTTGATTTTAATAAAAAAAAAAAACATGTTCCAAATGATAAGCATAGTTCGAGTTTATTTTTAAGCATCGAAGTTTATGTAAATATTTCCTGGGCTGCGACGCAAACAAAAACAGCATTTGAAAGGAATGGGTATGGAAAACACAATAATATTTGATATTGATAAGCAGGGCGGACAAACCCAGAGCCCATAGCCCAGACTCATGCGAGATGAAAGATTGCAGATGAGAGTGCCGCAGACGTGCCGAGATACGGCTCAGTATTAGTCCGGTTAGTACGAATAGACCGGGTGATCAGGGTAGTCTGGGTATGCCGGGGTCACAGCAAATTATTCTTTTTATTGTCTTTTTTTTATATATTTTAGGATTTTCACATACCTGTTTGCACTGAAGTTGCTTATATAAAAATAGAAAACTATTTTCAGTAGTGAGCAAAGCTTGTTTCGTATTATTTGCTATTAGCCTCAATTAATCTCCATAAATTACTTATTTTTTTTCTATATTATAATATTTTATATCACAATTATTTCATTTATATTACAACTATTCAGTTTTCATAGCTCGCTATATAGCTAAAAAGTAAGATACTTGCCGATAGTACTGTCATTGAATATATGTTTATAAGAATTACATCTGGCAGTACTTGCAGATCTTAAGATAAGCCAAATTATATATATATACCTCAAAACAAGATGAGTTGCCAGACATCTATATAAGATATAAATAAAACAAAACGAACTGAAAATATTTGAAATAATTGTGTGAAACTTATCTTCTGGTTAATCGAAGTAATAAAATAAGTTGTTGGCATTGTATCATTATAATTTACTTATCCAATCCAATCCAATCCTTATCGCTTAAGATGATTTACTCACCACCAAGCTCAAGAATGCTGCCCCTGCTGGCAACTGTTGTGTGTGTGGCAATTGGTCTCTCATTGGTGGCCGGGGCACCGATCAGCATCTCGCCCGAGAATGTGGAAGTTAAGCATCGCTGCAGCAAAGATCTGGCCGATACCATCAACTTTATCTGTCAAGGTCGCACAGTCTCGCTGGGTCAGCTCTATCGTGAGTGTATTTGCTTTATGCCCCTGCCAAAGACATAATTTTCTCATTTTCTCTCTTTTCCACATTTTTTTTTTTTTTCATGGTTTATGCAGCGCAAAGTTTTGGTAATCGTAATAAGCGTTTCAGTCCCGACGAGATCTTCTATCGGCCCATGCAGAATGGCCCCATCCACGAGTGTTGTCTGCGTCCCTGCGGCTATACCGAGATGTATCAATATTGTGCGCCACTGGGGTAATAGGATACATACATATATATACATATATATATATATATGCAAACACAAAAACACATATAGGCATTTTGGCATCGCCACTCCAACAAAACAACACAACAACATAATCATACGTCTAACGGCTTTTATTGTAATACCCCAAGCCGCATTACACTAAACTACACAGCACTAGACTATAGGACACTACAAAGCACTACACCACTCTACACAACACAACACAACACCACACCACACCACACAACACCACACCAAACCCATAGTCTAAGTATATATTGTACTAATTTAAGCTATGCACTAATAAAAAATTGATACAATTAAGAAAACATTATAAATTTACTTATAAGCACAACCAATTCTCAGTTTGTTCAATTTTCAATTGAAAAATGCAAAAGCCACAAATCGAGTCGAGTCTTTAAACAAAGTTGATTAGCAAAACCTAAACTAAACTAAACAAAATCTGTCGAGTAGCCAAAAATGTATTTATTTACTTTCATTGCAAATATTTACAATGTGATTAACTACATTTTCAAATTGTATTTTTCAAATTCTTCTTAACTTTATTTTAGTTGGAAAAATCTTACAAAAACCTTTAGCTAAAAATGGATAAAAGCCCAAAATCAATTATGTGGCCAACTAATACATTTTGCAACTTCCGCAGAAAACACATTTGTTATGCCCCTAAAAATGTTAACCCTATCCAATCACTCTCTTGCTCATTCTCTCACTCTCACTCTCTCTCTCACTCTCTCTCTCTCTCTCACTCTCTCTCTTTCGCAGTGTTTATTAGTGTCCTTTAGCATTTTAACCTAGAATTAAGTTGAGCAGAGAACGGCATTTAATATCATTGCCAATGGGTGGGTTTTTTCAATCTATTCATAAAATACGCTTCGTTGACCTTTTTTAGTTGGACGGGGGTGGTGGGTTTTGAGGACTGCGAACTGTCTGTATGTGTGTGTGTGTGTGTGTGTGTGTGTATTTGTCAATTGGTTGGTGAAACCTTTGAAAAGGACACTCGGCACAGAGACTGCTGGGACCGCTGAATGGGGTCACATGACTGCAAATTATGTCACAAGCGGCAATTCAGATGATTTTAATGATGGTGAAATCAGCTACACATGGGAATTGACCAAACACCATCAACTTGGCAACAGCAAACACACAAAGTACATATATATATATATATATAAGTAAAACGAACGTTTTTTCGAGAGATGACTGTATTCAATTCAATAGCTAACTGGGGCATCCTTATCCTTTGGCATTACGCCACTTCTGTCCTGGTCGATTTCATCGCTGTTGTTAATGTCAAAGTTGTTTTGTTGTTTGATTTGGTGGTTTGTTTTTCTTCCTTTTGTGGCAAACTGCAATATGTTAAATACTCAGCTTTGTTCTCAATTAACATTAGGACTTCTAGTACTATTATAATAATAAATTGAATGGATTAAAATGAAAAGATTTGTCTCAGTGTATTAGATTGACAAATCCAATTACCAAGAACAGCTCTCACGATGGAAATTAGATTTGTATTCCGAATTTGTTTCGAAACTATGTTATACCTTAATCCATTAAAAATTTATTTAAAAAAAGTGTATAATGAATTTGTAAAAAAGTATACAAAAGATATAACGACGCATTTTCAATTAGTCGAAATTGACATTGTTTCGAAATGGTTTCTTATGACTATGTACAAAACATATACTTTTCATAAATGTAAGATTTCAAAATCTCAATTAGTCAAACTATTTACCCATTAAAAATAAGCAAATTTAAGTGTAGAAAACGTAATATATTTAAAAGTAAGAAATATTACTTGTTCTACTAAACTAGTCTCAATCACAGCTCCTTGAGTCTGTCGAAATGATAGATAAATGGAAAAGCTACATCACAATTCCATTAAAATTTGATTTGCACTCTAAACAGCATCACAAATTCAAGTTGAACTAAAAGAAAACAAATAAGAACATCGTAGTCGAGTAAAATCGACTACGAGATACCCTGAACCCAGCTGTTAAATATATTCTACTTTTATTGGCAAATTTCCCTTAATAAAGCACCCAAAGGCACTGAAGAGTAAAAAATCCCTAAATGCCTAAATAAACATGTGCATACATACAGACACACATACAAACATATGTGCACACAATTGTAGGTAACGGGGTTATGCAGAATACACACACAAAAACATATTCACGTTCGTATGAATTATCATGCTCTTTCTTACAGATGCGCTCGATATTTATGCACACAGAAAATGCTTGTGGCTGCTGGTAGAAATGAGATTAATATGAGAATATATATTTTTCGATCTGGAATTTGGGTAGGTGATTTATAATATGCATATGTATATTCTGTATTAATAATGGCTATTTCGACTCGTCTGTTGATTCTGATCAAGAATATATATAGTTTTTCCTGCCTGTATGTGTGTAGCATGTGCACAAAACCTTTTTACCCATTTTTAAAGTTAGTAATATTTATGACAAAATATAGGCGATTTGTTGTCAACTGTTGTTAACTGGGGCACAATTAGTTGTCGTCCATTGGCCCGCTAAGCTTTTAACTAAATATTACCTTGAAGCGAGCATTTTATCAAGGGGCTAATGTCCGAAATATCGTTAAAGTTGTTTCTGTTTGTCTTTTTGTTTTTGTTTTTTCATTATTTTTTAGAGAGAGAGAGAGAGATCTGATGCTAAGCGATTACCGATTACCGATTATGAACTACCGATTAGCATAGGGCAACTGCATATAAATGGTTTAATGCAGCCAAATTGCCGGATCATTTCTCAAGCACATTACAGCCACACTTTTCCATTGGACCCACAGCAACAACCACAACAACAATCATGCCATGTTTGCAACGTAAATACGAAACAACAACAACACGCATAAGCAATCAAGCACATACCAACGCACACACACACAAAATCACCCACAACTATTTTTTTACGCTTTTTACGGTTACACGTGCGTGCGTCGTCCTCGTCATTACCCTACTATTGCCTACTCCTCAGCCCAGTCCCGACCCTTTATAGATACTCTCACATAAAATCATCAACACTCGACAAACCAAAACAGAGCACAACATTTGCCATCCACACCATTTTATGGTCTCTCTGTGTTTCTCTTTAGCGTAAGTTCGCTCAGCTACGGCTCTCTCACTACACATTGTCACGAGAACGTTGACAATTTTATTCGATTTGCTTTGTTGTTGTTGTTATTATTATACAAAGGGTTGTGGGTGAGCGAATTAAGTGTGGAAGAGGGGGAATAACGGACAAGGTTGTAAGCATGTGGCGTCGCTCGGCGCTGACGTTGACGTCGACTTCGTGCGTATACTCTGCGTATAAATAAATATATGTTTGAGTGTGACCGTTTATGTCGAGCTTTTTGCTAGAGTGGTTTGGGTTTTTTTTTTTTGTTCATTATTTTTTTGATTGCTACTTGCGTGTGCTGCCATTTAGCGTATTTAATTTAATAATTAAGTCACTGGTGGGGACGTGTGCGCTCTTTAACGCTAATACATACAAACATACAAGCATGTTTGTGCTGGCAAATAGCAAATGCAGCCCTGTAAATGCCTGCACAGTTAAGAAATAAAAAGCACGTGGAAGGCTACGCAAAAGGATTTTAAATAACCTCAAACTCAAAAATGCTGAAAAAAGCAGCAAGTCATGACAAATACAAACATACATTTTTAAACTGTATTTGTCCAGTCTGTAATTGAACAAGCTACAAGCAAGTATTCTCCAAAAAAAAAAAACCAAATTTTTATTTTCATTTGAGAAAAATAAAATTGAAATTTTTATTTTCATTCGAGAAAAATAAAATTGAAATTTTTATTTTCATTTTAGAAAAATAAAATTGAAATTTTAATTTTCTTTCGAGAAAAAACAATCGTATTCTAACGCGTTTTTAATTGCAACACACAAAATTAATATGGATGAGGAGAAAATCAGTGAGGCCATCGAGAAAGAGCTGACGATGCCCCCAAACGAGGCAGCCACTAAAGAGAATCTGGATTTTGACGAAAATGCGAGCGAAGAGTGTAAGTTGATCATTTTCAGCAGATTTAGTTTACACAACCTTCTGCCACAGCATCCACAGACGACCAAGAAAACGGAGGCAACGGAGGCAACGGTGGCAACTTGACCGAGCTTAATGTGGCCACAGCTGCTGAAGCAGATGAAGTTGCGGACGACGCAGAGATGTCGCCAGACTGCACTTATTATGGCTCTGAGCATTATTTGTACTATTATATGTTCGACGTGGAGGAGAACCAGAAAATCAATCCGGATCACTTGTCAGGTCACTTGAAGGTGACGGATAAGATTCGTGCAACTTTAATGAATTGGCTCAACGATGTACATTTAACTTTAAATTTGAAGACGGAGTCCTTCCATTGGAGCGTCTCCATCGTCGATCGCTATCTGCAGGCGGATAAGAACTCCGAAATCGATTTGCAGCTGGTCGGCATTACCGCTCTCTTAATAGCCTCCAAAAACGTGGAACACTATGCGGTGTCCCATTATGAATTCCTCGACAGAACGGATAACAGGTACACGATCAACCAGTTGCAGAACATGGAGTATATCATACTCGCGGCGATCGATCACAATATGGGGCTCCCATTGTCCTACCGATTCCTGAAACGCTACTTGAACTTGTCCAACGTTACTTTTGAACAATCTGTAATGTCCAAGTACTTATTGGAATTGGCCACTCTTGACTATAAACTGGCCAGCTGTAAGCCCTCCCAGTTGGCGGCCGCTTCGGTGTTTCTCTCGCTAAATTTGAGCCATAACAATGCTCCTGCTGGGATGGGCTTCGATGACAGCCTCTGGACTCCGAAGCTGCTGCAATACTCGAGATGCATTGCTGCCCAACTGCACCCAATTATGCAACAGTTGGCAAAGTTGGCACACGATGCGCCCAATGACGATTCGAACATCGTTTACGACAAGTATCAGTTGTTCAAGTACCACAGCATCGCACTGAGCCAGGAGCTGCGTGGGCCACAAATCGAATGGATTATAAACAATATGTAAAAGATATTTCACATCCTTAATGGGACTGCAATTGTGTTATTCTCTTCAGGCCATCAACATTAACAAACAAGAATGTTTTAGTCGAGCTCACTAGACATACACAGATGTACACCGATATACACTAACATACACTAATATACACTGATATACACTGAACTCGATATACCCTGAACCCAACTGCTAAATATATTAAACTTCCATTGGCAAATTTCCCTTTAGAAAGCACTCAAAGGCACTGAAGAGTAGAAAATCCCTAACTGGCTAGCTAAAAACACGTGCATATATAAATACATACATACATAGGTACACGCAATTGTAGGTAACGGGGTTATGCAGAGTGCACACAAATTCATATTTACGTTCGTATGGACTACCATGCCATCTCTTTCTTACAGATGCGCTCGATATTTATGCACATAGAAAATGCTTGTGGCTGCTGGTAGAAATGAGATTAATATGAGAATATATATTTTTCGATCTGGAATTTGGGTAGGTGATTTATAATATGCATATGTATATTCTGTATTAATAATGGCTATTTCGACTCGTCTGTTGATTCTGATCAAGAATATATATAGTTTTTCCTGCCTGTATGTGTGTAGCATGTGCACAAAACCTTTTTACCCATTTTTAAAGTTAGTAATATTTATGACAAAATATAGGCGATTTGTTGTCAACTGTTGTTAACTGGGGCACAATTAGTTGTCGTCCATTGGCCCGCTAAGCTTTTAACTAAATATTACCTTGAAGCGAGCATTTTATCAAGGGGCTAATGTCCGAAATATCGTTAAAGTTGTTTCTGTTTGTCTTTTTGTTTTTGTTTTTTCATTATTTTTTAGAGAGAGAGAGAGAGAGATCTGATGCTAAGCGATTACCGATTACCGATTATGAACTACCGATTAGCATAGGGCAACTGCATATAAATGGTTTAATGCAGCCAAATTGCCGGATCATTTCTCAAGCACATTACAGCCACACTTTTTCATTGGACCCACAGCAACAACCAAAACAACAATCATGCCATGTTTGCAACGTAAATACGAAAAAACAACAACACGCATAAGCAATCAAGCACATACCAACGCACACACACACAAAATCACCCACAACTATTTTTTTACGCTTTTTACGGTTACACGTGCGTGCGTCGTCCTCGTCATTACCCTACTATTGCCTACTCCTCAGCCCAGTCCCGACCCTTTATAGATACTCTCGCATAAGATCATCAACACTCGACAAACCAAAACAGAGCACAACATTTGCCATCCACACCATTTTATGGTCTCTCTGTGTTTCTCTTTAGCGTAAGTTCGCTCAGCTACGGCTCTCTCACTACACATTGTCACGAGAACGTTGACAATTTTATTCGATTTGCTTTGTTGTTGTTGTTATTATTATACAAAGGGTTGTGGGTGAGCGAATTAAGTGTGGAAGAGGGGGAATAACGGACAAGGTTGTAAGCATGTGGCGTCGCTCGGCGCTGACGTTGACGTCGACTTCGTGCGTATACTCTGCGTATAAATAAATATATGTTTGAGTGTGACCGTTTATGTCGAGCTTTTTGCTAGAGTGGTTTGGGTTTTTTTTTTTTGTTCATTATTTTTTTGATTGCTACTTGCGTGTGCTGCCATTTAGCGTATTTAATTTAATAATTAAGTCACTGGTGGGGACGTGTGCGCTCTTTAACGCTAATACATACAAACATACAAGCATGTTTGTGCTGGCAAATAGCAAATGCAGCCCTGTAAATGCCTGCACAGTTAAGAAATAAAAAGCACGTGGAAGGCTACGCAAAAGGATTTTAAATAACCTCAAACTCAAAAATGCTGAAAAAAGCAGCAAGTCATGACAAATACAAACATACATTTTTAAACTGTATTTGTCCAGTCTGTAATTGAACAAGCTACAAGCAAGTATTCTCCAAAAAAAAAAAACCAAATTTTTATTTTCATTTGAGAAAAATAAAATTGAAATTTTTATTTTCATTCGAGAAAAATAAAATTGAAATTTTTATTTTCATTTTAGAAAAATAAAATTGAAATTTTAATTTTCTTTCGAGAAAAAACAATCGTATTCTAACGCGTTTTTAATTGAAACACACAAAATTAATATGGATGAGGAGAAAATCAGTGAGGCCATCGAGAAAGAGCTGACGATGCCCCCAAACGAGGCAGCCACTAAAGAGAATCTGGATTTTGACGAAAATGCGAGCGAAGAGTGTAAGTTGATCATTTTCAGCAGATTTAGTCTACACAACCTTCTGCCACAGCATCCACAGACGACCAAGAAAACGGAGGCAACGGAGGCAACGGAGGCAACGGTGGCAACTTGACCGAGCTTAATGTGGCCACAGCTGCTGAAGCAGATGAAGTTGCGGACGACGCAGAGATGTCGCCAGACTGCACTTATTATGGCTCTGAGCATTATTTGTACTATTATATGTTCGACGTGGAGGAGAACCAGAAAATCAATCCGGATCACTTGTCAGGTCACTTGAAGGTGACGGATAAGATTCGTGCAACTTTAATGAATTGGCTCAACGATGTACATTTAACTTTAAATTTGAAGACGGAGTCCTTCCATTGGAGCGTCTCCATCGTCGATCGCTATCTGCAGGCGGATAAGAACTCCGAAATCGATTTGCGGCTGGTCGGCATTACCGCTCTCTTAATAGCCTCCAAAAACGTGGAACACTATGCGGTGTCCCATTATGAATTCCTCGACAGAACGGATAACAGGTACACGATCAACCAGTTGCAGAACATGGAGTATATCATACTCGCGGCGATCGATCACAATATGGGGCTCCCATTGTCCTACCGATTCCTGAAACGCTACTTGAACTTGTCCAACGTTACTTTTGAACAATCTGTAATGTCCAAGTACTTATTGGAATTGGCCACTCTTGACTATAAACTGGCCAGCTGTAAGCCCTCCCAGTTGGCGGCCGCTTCGGTGTTTCTCTCGCTAAATTTGAGCCATAACAATGCTCCTGCTGGGATGGGCTTCGATGACAGCCTCTGGACTCCGAAGCTGCTGCAATACTCGAGATGCATTGCTGCCCAACTGCACCCAATTATGCAACAGTTGGCAAAGTTGGCACACGATGCGCCCAATGACGATTCGAACATCGTTTACGACAAGTATCAGTTGTTCAAGTACCACAGCATCGCACTGAGCCAGGAGCTGCGTGGGCCACAAATCGAATGGATTATAAACAATATGTAAAAGATATTTCACATCCTTAATGGGACTGCAATTGTGTTATTCTCTTCAGGCCATCAACATTAACAAACAAGAATGTTTTAGTCGAGCTCACTAGACATACACAGATGTACACCGATATACACTAACATACACTAATATACACTGATATACACTGAACTCGATATACCCTGAACCCAACTGCTAAATATATTAAACTTCCATTGGCAAATTTCCCTTTAGAAAGCACTCAAAGGCACTGAAGAGTAGAAAATCCCTAACTGGCTAGCGAATAACACGTGCATATACAAATACATACATACATACACACATACATACATACATAACACAAAACTTTTTTACCAATTTTTAATGAGTTCATGGCATTAAATTAGTAATATTTATGACAAAATATAAACGATTTGTTGTCAACTGTTGTTAACTGGGGCACAATTAGTTGGCCAAAATGGTGCACAGATAACAACCAATTCATTGTCGTACATTGGCCCAAATACCGCTAAAAAGCTCGTTAATAAATATTACCCTGAAGCGAGCATTTTATCAAGGGGCTAATGCCCGAAATATCGTTAAAGTTGTTTCTGTTTGTCTTTTTGTATTTGTTTTTTCATTATTTTTTATTTGGTTTTTGTTTGTTGTTTTGGATGTTTTTTTTTTTTTTTTTGGCATAAATATGACATTGATATAAATGCTGAGTCAAATGTTGGGTCGTTCGCCTGTGTCTAACCATAGCTAGCTTTTGGCTGTCGCAAATGAGAAAATCAGCGGTTATTCTTCGGCACCATGTAATAAGAGAGAGAGAGAGATCTGATGCTAATCGATTACCGATTACCGATTATGAATTACCGATTGGCATAGGGCAACTGCATATAAATGGTTTAGTGCAGCCAAATTGCCGGATCATTTCTCAAGCACATTACAGCCACACTTTTCCATTGGTCCCACAGCAACAACCACAACAACAATCATGCCATGTTTGCAACGTAAATACGAAACAACAACAACACGCATAAGCAATCAAGCACATACCAACGCACACACACACAAAATCACCCACAACTATTTTTTTACGCTTTTTACGGTTACACGGGCGTGCGTAGTCCTCGTCATTACCCTACTATTGCCTACTCCTCAGCCCAGTCCCGACCCTTTATAGATACTCTCACATAAAATCATCAACACTCGACAAACCAAAACAGAGCACAACATTTGCCATCCACACCATTTTATGGTCTCTCTGTGTTTCTCTTTAGCGTAAGTTCGCTCAACTACGGCTCTTTTACTACACATTGTCACGAGAGCGTTGACAATTTTATTCGATTTGCTTTGTTGTTGTTGTTATTATTATACAAAGGGTTGTGGGTGAGTGAATTCAGTGCGGAAGAGGGGGAATAACGGACAAGGTTGTAAGCATGTGGCGTCGCTCGGCGCTGACGTCGACGTCGACTTCGTGCGTATACTCTGCGTATAAATAAATATATGTTTGAGTGTGACCGTTTATGTCGAGCTTTTTGCTAGAGTGGTTTGGGTTTTTTTTTTTTGTTCATTATTTTTTTGATTGCTACTTGCGTGTGCTGCCATTTAGCGTATTTAATTTAATAATTAAGTCACTGGTGGGGACGTGTGCGCTCTTTAACGCTAATACATACAAACATACAAGCATGTTTGTGCTGGCAAATAGCAAATGCAGCCCTGTAAATGCCTGCACAGTTAAGAAATAAAAAGCACGTGGAAGGCTACGCAAAAGGATTTTAAATAACCTCAAACTCAAAAATGCTGAAAAAAGCAGCAAGTCATGACAAATACAAACATACATTTTTAAACTGTATTTGTCCACTCTGTAATTGAACAAGCTACAAGCAAGTATTCTCCAAAAAAAAAAAAAACAAATTTTTATTTTCATTTGAGAAAAATAAAATTGAAATTTTTATTTTCATTCGAGAAAAATAAAATTGAAATTTTTATTTTCATTTCAGAAAAATAAAATTGAAATTTTAATTTTCTTTCGAGAAAAAACAATCGTATTCTAACGCGTTTTTAATTGCAACACACAAAATTAATATGGATGAGGAGAAAATCAGTGAGGCCATCGAGAAAGAGCTGACGATGCCCCCAAACGAGGCAGCCACTAAAGAGAATCTGGATTTTGACGAAAATGCGAGCGAAGAGTGTAAGTTGATCATTTTCAGCAGATTTAGTTTACACAACCTTCTGCCACAGCATCCACAGACGACCAAGAAAACGGAGGCAACGGAGGCAACGGAGGCAACGGTGGCAACTTGACCGAGCTTAATGTGGCCACAGCTGCTGAAGCAGATGAAGTTGCGGACGACGCAGAGATGTCGCCAGACTGCACTTATTATGGCTCTGAGCATTATTTGTACTATTATATGTTCGACGTGGAGGAGAACCAGAAAATCAATCCGGATCACTTGTCAGGTCACTTGAAGGTGACGGATAAGATTCGTGCAACTTTAATGAATTGGCTCAACGATGTACATTTAACTTTAAATTTGAAGACGGAGTCCTTCCATTGGAGCGTCTCCATCGTCGATCGCTATCTGCAGGCGGATAAGAACTCCGAAATCGATTTGCGGCTGGTCGGCATTACCGCTCTCTTAATAGCCTCCAAAAACGTGGAACACTATGCGGTGTCCCATTATGAATTCCTCGACAGAACGGATAACAGGTACACGATCAACCAGTTGCAGAACATGGAGTATATCATACTCGCGGCGATCGATCACAATATGGGGCTCCCATTGTCCTACCGATTCCTGAAACGCTACTTGAACTTGTCCAACGTTACTTTTGAACAATCTGTAATGTCCAAGTACTTATTGGAATTGGCCACTCTTGACTATAAACTGGCCAGCTGTAAGCCCTCCCAGTTGGCGGCCGCTTCGGTGTTTCTCTCGCTAAATTTGAGCCATAACAATGCTCCTGCTGGGATGGGCTTCGATGACAGCCTCTGGACTCCGAAGCTGCTGCAATACTCGAGATGCATTGCTGCCCAACTGCACCCAATTATGCAACAGTTGGCAAAGTTGGCACACGATGCGCCCAATGACGATTCGAACATCGTTTACGACAAGTATCAGTTGTTCAAGTACCACAGCATCGCACTGAGCCAGGAGCTGCGTGGGCCACAAATCGAATGGATTATAAACAATATGTAAAAGATATTTCACATCCTTAATGGGACTGCAATTGTGTTATTCTCTTCAGGCCATCAACATTAACAAACAAGAATGTTTTAGTCGAGCTCACTAGACATACACAGATGTACACCGATATACACTAACATACACTAATATACACTGATATACACTGAACTCGATATACCCTGAACCCAACTGCTAAATATATTAAACTTCCATTGGCAAATTTCCCTTTAGAAAGCACTCAAAGGCACTGAAGAGTAGAAAATCCCTAACTGGCTAGCTAAAAACACGTGCATATATAAATACATACATACATAGGTACACGCAATTGTAGGTAACGGGGTTATGCAGAGTGCACACAAATAGATATTTACGTTCGTATGGATTATCATGCCATCTCTTTCTTACAGATGCGCTCGATATTAATGCACACAGAAAATGCTTGTGGCTGCTGGTAGAAATGAGATTAATATGAGAATATATATTTTTCGATCTGGAATTTGGGTAGGTGATTTATAATATGCATATGTATATTCTGTATTAATAATGGCTATTTCGACTCGTCTGTTGATTCTGATCAAGAATATATATAGTTTTTCCTGCCTGTATGTGTGTAGCATGTGCACAAAACCTTTTTACCCATTTTTAAAGTTAGTAATATTTATGACAAAATATAGGCGATTTGTTGTCAACTGTTGTTAACTGGGGCACAATTAGTTGTCGTCCATTGGCCCGCTAAGCTTTTAACTAAATATTACCTTGAAGCGAGCATTTTATCAAGGGGCTAATGTCCGAAATATCGTTAAAGTTGTTTCTGTTTGTCTTTTTGTTTTTGTTTTTTCATTATTTTTTAGAGAGAGAGAGAGAGATCTGATGCTAAGCGA
This sequence comes from Drosophila longiperda, assembly GCA_035042125.1. NCBI lineage: Eukaryota > Metazoa > Arthropoda > Insecta > Diptera > Drosophilidae > Drosophila > Drosophila longiperda. Next base: position 529,437 of record JAWNLV010000118.1, read on the forward strand.
TTACCGATTACCGATTATGAACTACCGATTAGCATAGGGCAACTGCATATAAATGGTTTAATGCAGCCAAATTGCCGGATCATTTCTCAAGCACATTACAGCCACACTTTTCCATTGGACCCACAGCAACAACCACAACAACAATCATGCCATGTTTGCAACGTAAATACGAAACAACAACAACACGCATAAGCAATCAAGCACATACCAACGCACACACACACAAAATCACCCACAACTATTTTTTTACGCTTTTTACGGTTACACGTGCGTGCGTCGTCCTCGTCATTACCCTACTATTGCCTACTCCTCAGCCCAGTCCCGACCCTTTATAGATACTCTCACATAAAATCATCAACACTCGACAAACCAAAACAGAGCACAACATTTGCCATCCACACCATTTTATGGTCTCTCTGTGTTTCTCTTTAGCGTAAGTTCGCTCAGCTACGGCTCTCTCACTACACATTGTCACGAGAGCGTTGACAATTTTATTCGATTTGCTTTGTTGTTGTTGTTATTATTATTCAAATGGTTGTGGGTGAGCGAATTAAGTGTGCAAGAGGGGGAATAACGGACAAGGTTGTAAGCATGTGGCGTCGCTCGGCGCTGACGTCGACGTCGACTTCGTGCGTATACTCTGCGTATAAATAAATATATGTTTGAGTGTGACCGTTTATGTCGAGCTTTTTGCTAGAGTGGTTTGGGTTTTTTTTTTTGTTCATTATTTTTTTGATTGCTACTTACGTGTGCTGCCATTTAGCGTATTTAATTTAATAATTAAGTCACTGATGGGGACGTGTGCGCTCTTTAACGCTAATACATACAAACATACAAGCATGTTTGTGCTGGCAAATAGCAAATGCAGCCCTGTAAATGCCTGCACAGTTAAGAAATAAAAAGCACGTGGAAGGCTACGCAAAAGGATTTTAAATAACCTCAAACTCAAAAATGCTGAAAAAAGCAGCAAGTCATGACAAATACAAACATACATTTTTAAACTGTATTTGTCCAGTCTGTAATTGAACAAGCTACAAGCAAGTATTCTCCAAAAAAAAAAAACCAAATTTTTATTTTCATTTGAGAAAAATAAAATTGAAATTTTTATTTTCATTCGAGAAAAATAAAATTGAAATTTTTATTTTCATTTTAGAAAAATAAAATTGAAATTTTAATTTTCTTTCGAGAAAAAACAATCGTATTCTAACGCGTTTTTAATTGCAACACACAAAATTAATATGGATGAGGAGAAAATCAGTGAGGCCATCGAGAAAGAGCTGACGATGCCCCCAAACGAGGCAGCCACTAAAGAGAATCTGGATTTTGACGAAAATGCGAGCGAAGAGTGTAAGTTGATCATTTTCAGCAGATTTAGTTTACACAACCTTCTGCCACAGCATCCACAGACGACCAAGAAAACGGAGGCAACGGAGGCAACGGTGGCAACTTGACCGAGCTTAATGTGGCCACAGCTGCTGAAGCAGATGAAGTTGCGGACGACGCAGAGATGTCGCCAGACTGCACTTATTATGGCTCTGAGCATTATTTGTACTATTATATGTTCGACGTGGAGGAGAACCAGAAAATCAATCCGGATCACTTGTCAGGTCACTTGAAGGTGACGGATAAGATTCGTGCAACTTTAATGAATTGGCTCAACGATGTACATTTAACTTTAAATTTGAAGACGGAGTCCTTCCATTGGAGCGTCTCCATCGTCGATCGCTATCTGCAGGCGGATAAGAACTCCGAAATCGATTTGCAGCTGGTCGGCATTACCGCTCTCTTAATAGCCTCCAAAAACGTGGAACACTATGCGGTGTCCCATTATGAATTCCTCGACAGAACGGATAACAGGTACACGATCAACCAGTTGCAGAACATGGAGTATATCATACTCGCGGCGATCGATCACAATATGGGGCTCCCATTGTCCTACCGATTCCTGAAACGCTACTTGAACTTGTCCAACGTTACTTTTGAACAATCTGTAATGTCCAAGTACTTATTGGAATTGGCCACTCTTGACTATAAACTGGCCAGCTGTAAGCCCTCCCAGTTGGCGGCCGCTTCGGTGTTTCTCTCGCTAAATTTGAGCCATAACAATGCTCCTGCTGGGATGGGCTTCGATGACAGCCTCTGGACTCCGAAGCTGCTGCAATACTCGAGATGCATTGCTGCCCAACTGCACCCAATTATGCAACAGTTGGCAAAGTTGGCACACGATGCGCCCAATGACGATTCGAACATCGTTTACGACAAGTATCAGTTGTTCAAGTACCACAGCATCGCACTGAGCCAGGAGCTGCGTGGGCCACAAATCGAATGGATTATAAACAATATGTAAAAGATATTTCACATCCTTAATGGGACTGCAATTGTGTTATTCTCTTCAGGCCATCAACATTAACAAACAAGAATGTTTTAGTCGAGCTCACTAGACATACACAGATGTACACCGATATACACTAACATACACTAATATACACTGATATACACTGAACTCGATATACCCTGAACCCAACTGCTAAATATATTAAACTTCCATTGGCAAATATCCCTTTAGAAAGCACTCAAAGGCACTGAAGAGTAGAAAATCCCTAACTGGCTAGCTAAAAACACGTGCATATATAAATACATACATGCATAGGTACACGCAATTGTAGGTAACGGGGTTATGCAGAGTGCACACAAATACATATTTACGTTCGTATGAATTATCATGCCATCTCTTTCTTAGAGATGCGCTCGATATTTATGCACACAGAAAATGCTTGTGGCTGCTGGTAGAAATGAGATTAATATGAGAATATATATTTTTCGATCTGGAATTTGGGTAGGTGATTTATAATATGCATATGTATATTCTTTATTAATAATGGCTATTTCGACTCGTCTGTTGATTCTGATCAAGAATATATATAGTTTTTCCTGCCTGTATGTGTGTAGCATGTGCACAAAACCTTTTTACCCATTTTTAAAGTTAGTAATATTTATGACAAAATATAGGCGATTTGTTGTCAACTGTTGTTAACTGGGGCACAATTAGTTGTCGTCCATTGGCCCGCTAAGCTTTTAACTAAATATTACCTTGAAGCGAGCATTTTATCAAGGGGCTAATGTCCGAAATATCGTTAAAGTTGTTTCTGTTTGTCTTTTTGTTTTTGTTTTTTCATTATTTTTTAGAGAGAGAGAGAGAGAGATCTGATGCTAAGCGATTACCGATTACCGATTATGAACTACCGATTAGCATAGGGCAACTGCATATAAATGGTTTAATGCAGCCAAATTGCCGGATCATTTCTCAAGCACATTACAGCCACACTTTTTCATTGGACCCACAGCAACAACCACAACAACAATCATGCCATGTTTGCAACGTAAATACGAAAAAACAACAACACGCATAAGCAATCAAGCACATACCAACGCACACACACACAAAATCACCCACAACTATTTTTTTACGCTTTTTACGGTTACACGTGCGTGCGTCGTCCTCGTCATTACCCTACTATTGCCTACTCCTCAGCCCAGTCCCGACCCTTTATAGATACTCTCGCATAAGATCATCAACACTCGACAAACCAAAACAGAGCACAACATTTGCCATCCACACCATTTTATGGTCTCTCTGTGTTTCTCTTTAGCGTAAGTTCGCTCAGCTACGGCTCTCTCACTACACATTGTCACGAGAACGTTGACAATTTTATTCGATTTGCTTTGTTGTTGTTGTTATTATTATACAAAGGGTTGTGGGTGAGCGAATTAAGTGTGGAAGAGGGGGAATAACGGACAAGGTTGTAAGCATGTGGCGTCGCTCGGCGCTGACGTTGACGTCGACTTCGTGCGTATACTCTGCGTATAAATAAATATATGTTTGAGTGTGACCGTTTATGTCGAGCTTTTTGCTAGAGTGGTTTGGGTTTTTTTTTTTTGTTCATTATTTTTTTGATTGCTACTTACGTGTGCTGCCATTTAGCGTATTTAATTTAATAATTAAGTCACTGATGGGGACGTGTGCGCTCTTTAACGCTAATACATACAAACATACAAGCATGTTTGTGCTGGCAAATAGCAAATGCAGCCCTGTAAATGCCTGCACAGTTAAGAAATAAAAAGCACGTGGAAGGCTACGCAAAAGGATTTTAAATAACCTCAAACTCAAAAATGCTGAAAAAAGCAGCAAGTCATGACAAATACAAACATACATTTTTAAACTGTATTTGTCCAGTCTGTAATTGAACAAGCTACAAGCAAGTATTCTCCAAAAAAAAAAAAACCAAATTTTTATTTTCATTTGAGAAAAATAAAATTGAAATTTTTATTTTCATTCGAGAAAAATAAAATTGAAATTTTTATTTTCATTTTAGAAAAATAAAATTGAAATTTTAATTTTCTTTCGAGAAAAAACAATCGTATTCTAACGCGTTTTTAATTGAAACACACAAAATTAATATGGATGAGGAGAAAATCAGTGAGGCCATCGAGAAAGAGCTGACGATGCCCCCAAACGAGGCAGCCACTAAAGAGAATCTGGATTTTGACGAAAATGCGAGCGAAGAGTGTAAGTTGATCATTTTCAGCAGATTTAGTCTACACAACCTTCTGCCACAGCATCCACAGACGACCAAGAAAACGGAGGCAACGGAGGCAACGGTGGCAACTTGACCGAGCTTAATGTGGCCACAGCTGCTGAAGCAGATGAAGTTGCGGACGACGCAGAGATGTCGCCAGACTGCACTTATTATGGCTCTGAGCATTATTTGTACTATTATATGTTCGACGTGGAGGAGAACCAGAAAATCAATCCGGATCACTTGTCAGGTCACTTGAAGGTGACGGATAAGATTCGTGCAACTTTAATGAATTGGCTCAACGATGTACATTTAACTTTAAATTTGAAGACGGAGTCCTTCCATTGGAGCGTCTCCATCGTCGATCGCTATCTGCAGGCGGATAAGAACTCCGAAATCGATTTGCGGCTGGTCGGCATTACCGCTCTCTTAATAGCCTCCAAAAACGTGGAACACTATGCGGTGTCCCATTATGAATTCCTCGACAGAACGGATAACAGGTACACGATCAACCAGTTGCAGAACATGGAGTATATCATACTCGCGGCGATCGATCACAATATGGGGCTCCCATTGTCCTACCGATTCCTGAAACGCTACTTGAACTTGTCCAACGTTACTTTTGAACAATCTGTAATGTCCAAGTACTTATTGGAATTGGCCACTCTTGACTATAAACTGGCCAGCTGTAAGCCCTCCCAGTTGGCGGCCGCTTCGGTGTTTCTCTCGCTAAATTTGAGCCATAACAATGCTCCTGCTGGGATGGGCTTCGATGACAGCCTCTGGACTCCGAAGCTGCTGCAATACTCGAGATGCATTGCTGCCCAACTGCACCCAATTATGCAACAGTTGGCAAAGTTGGCACACGATGCGCCCAATGACGATTCGAACATCGTTTACGACAAGTATCAGTTGTTCAAGTACCACAGCATCGCACTGAGCCAGGAGCTGCGTGGGCCACAAATCGAATGGATTATAAACAATATGTAAAAGATATTTCACATCCCTAATGGGACTGCAATTGTGTTATTCTCTTCAGGCCATCAACATTAACAAACAAGAATGTTTTAGTCGAGCTCACTAGACATACACAGATGTACACCGATATACACTAACATACACTAATATACACTGATATACACTGAACTCGATATACCCTGAACCCAACTGTTAAATATATTAAACTTCCATTGGCAAATTTCCCTTTAGAAAGCACTCAAAGGCACTGAAGAGTAGAAAATCCCTAACTGGCTAGCGAATAACACGTGCATATACAAATACATACATACATACACACATACATACATACATACATACATACATAACACAAAACTTTTTTACCAATTTTTAATGAGTTCATGGCATTAAATTAGTAATATTTATGACAAAATATAAACGATTTGTTGTCAACTGTTGTTAACTGGGGCACAATTAGTTGGCCAAAATGGTGCACAGATAACAACCAATTCATTGTCGTACATTGGCCCAAATACCGCTAAAAAGCTCGTTAATAAATATTACCCTGAAGCGAGCATTTTATCAAGGGGCTAATGCCCGAAATATCGTTAAAGTTGTTTCTGTTTGTCTTTTTGTATTTGTTTTTTCATTATTTTTTATTTGGTTTTTGTTTGTTGTTTTGGATTGTTTTTTTTTTTTTTTGGCATAAATATGACATTGATATAAATGCTGAGTCAAATGTTGGGTCGTTCGCCTGTGTCTAACTATAGCTAGCTTTTGGCTGTCGCAAATGAGAAAATCAGCGGTTATTCTTCGGCACCATGTAATAAGAGAGAGAGAGAGATCTGATGCTAATCGATTACCGATTACCGATTATGAATTACCGATTGGCATAGGGCAACTGCATATAAATGGTTTAGTGCAGCCAAATTGCCGGATCATTTCTCAAGCACATTACAGCCACACTTTTCCATTGGTCCCACAGCAACAACCACAACAACAATCATGCCATGTTTGCAACGTAAATACGAAACAACAACAACACGCATAAGCAATCAAGCACATACCAACGCACACACACACAAAATCACCCACAACTATTTTTTTACGCTTTTTACGGTTACACGTGCGTGCGTCGTCCTCGTCATTACCCTACTATTGCCTACTCCTCAGCCCAGTCCCGACCCTTTATAGATACTCTCGCATAAGATCATCAACACTCGACAAACCAAAACAGAGCACAACATTTGCCATCCACACCATTTTATGGTCTCTCTGTGTTTCTCTTTAGCGTAAGTTCGCTCAGCTACGGCTCTTTCACTACACATTGTCACGAGAGCGTTGACAATTTTATTCGATTTGCTTTGTTGTTGTTGTTATTATTATACAAAGGGTTGTGGGTGAGCGAATTAAGTGTGGAAGAGGGGGAATAACGGACAAGGTTGTAAGCATGTGGCGTCGCTCGGCGCTGACGTTGACGTCGACTTCGTGCGTATACTCTGCGTATAAATAAATATATGTTTGAGTGTGACCGTTTATGTCGAGCTTTTTGCTAGAGTGGTTTGGGTTTTTTTTTTTTGTTCATTATTTTTTTGATTGCTACTTGCGTGTGCTGCCATTTAGCGTATTTAATTTAATAATTAAGTCACTGGTGGGGACGTGTGCGCTCTTTAACGCTAATACATACAAACATACAAGCATGTTTGTGCTGGCAAATAGCAAATGCAGCCCTGTAAATGCCTGCACAGTTAAGAAATAAAAAGCACGTGGAAGGCTACGCAAAAGGATTTTAAATAACCTCAAACTCAAAAATGCTGAAAAAAGCAGCAAGTCATGACAAATACAAACATACATTTTTAAACTGTATTTGTCCAGTCTGTAATTGAACAAGCTACAAGCAAGTATTCTCCAAAAAAAAAAAACCAAATTTTTATTTTCATTTGAGAAAAATAAAATTGAAATTTTTATTTTCATTCGAGAAAAATAAAATTGAAATTTTTATTTTCATTTCAGAAAAATAAAATTGAAATTTTAATTTTCTTTCGAGAAAAAACAATCGTATTCTAACGCGTTTTTAATTGCAACACACAAAATTAATATGGATGAGGAGAAAATCAGTGAGGCCATCGAGAAAGAGCTGACGATGCCCCCAAACGAGGCAGCCACTAAAGAGAATCTGGATTTTGACGAAAATGCGAGCGAAGAGTGTAAGTTGATCATTTTCAGCAGATTTAGTCTACACAACCTTCTGCCACAGCATCCACAGACGACCAAGAAAACGGAGGCAACGGAGGCAACGGTGGCAACTTGACCGAGCTTAATGTGGCCACAGCTGCTGAAGCAGATGAAGTTGCGGACGACGCAGAGATGTCGCCAGACTGCACTTATTATGGCTCTGAGCATTATTTGTACTATTATATGTTCGACGTGGAGGAGAACCAGAAAATCAATCCGGATCACTTGTCAGGTCACTTGAAGGTGACGGATAAGATTCGTGCAACTTTAATGAATTGGCTCAACGATGTACATTTAACTTTAAATTTGAAGACGGAGTCCTTCCATTGGAGCGTCTCCATCGTCGATCGCTATCTGCAGGCGGATAAGAACTCCGAAATCGATTTGCAGCTGGTCGGCATTACCGCTCTCTTAATAGCCTCCAAAAACGTGGAACACTATGCGGTGTCCCATTATGAATTCCTCGACAGAACGGATAACAGGTACACGATCAACCAGTTGCAGAACATGGAGTATATCATACTCGCGGCGATCGATCACAATATGGGGCTCCCATTGTCCTACCGATTCCTGAAACGCTACTTGAACTTGTCCAACGTTACTTTTGAACAATCTGTAATGTCCAAGTACTTATTGGAATTGGCCACTCTTGACTATAAACTGGCCAGCTGTAAGCCCTCCCAGTTGGCGGCCGCTTCGGTGTTTCTCTCGCTAAATTTGAGCCATAACAATGCTCCTGCTGGGATGGGCTTCGATGACAGCCTCTGGACTCCGAAGCTGCTGCAATACTCGAGATGCATTGCTGCCCAACTGCACCCAATTATGCAACAGTTGGCAAAGTTGGCACACGATGCGCCCAATGACGATTCGAACATCGTTTACGACAAGTATCAGTTGTTCAAGTACCACAGCATCGCACTGAGCCAGGAGCTGCGTGGGCCACAAATCGAATGGATTATAAACAATATGTAAAAGATATTTCACATCCTTAATGGGACTGCAATTGTGTTATTCTCTTCAGGCCATCAACATTAACAAACAAGAATGTTTTAGTCGAGCTCACTAGACATACACAGATGTACACCGATATACACTAACATACACTAATATACACTGATATACACTGAACTCGATATACCCTGAACCCAACTGCTAAATATATTAAACTTCCATTGGCAAATTTCCCTTTAGAAAGCACTCAAAGGCACTGAAGAGTAGAAAATCCCTAACTGGCTAGCTAAAAACACGTGCATATATAAATACATACATACATAGGTACACGCAATTGTAGGTAACGGGGTTATGCAGAGTGCACACAAATACATATTTACGTTCGTATGAATTATCATGCCATCTCTTTCTTAGAGATGCGCTCGATATTTATGCACACAGAAAATGCTTGTGGCTGCTGGTAGAAATGAGATTAATATGAGAATATATATTTTTCGATCTGGAATTTGGGTAGGTGATTTATAATATGCATATGTATATTCTGTATTAATAATGGCTATTTCGACTCGTCTGTTGATTCTGATCAAGAATATATATAGTTTTTCCTGCCTGTATGTGTGTAGCATGTGCACAAAACCTTTTTACCCATTTTTAAAGTTAGTAATATTTATGACAAAATATAGGCGATTTGTTGTCAACTGTTGTTAACTGGGGCACAATTAGTTGTCGTCCATTGGCCCGCTAAGCTTTTAACTAAATATTACCTTGAAGCGAGCATTTTATCAAGGGGCTAATGTCCGAAATATCGTTAAAGTTGTTTCTGTTTGTCTTTTTGTTTTTGTTTTTTCATTATTTTTTGAGAGAGAGAGAGAGATATGATGCTAAGCGATTACCGATTACCGATTATGAACTACCGATTAGCATAGGGCAACTGCATATAAATGGTTTAATGCAGCCAAATTGCCGGATCATTTCTCAAGCACATTACAGCCACACTTTTCCATTGGACCCACAGCAACAACCACAACAACAATCATGCCATGTTTGCAACGTAAATACGAAACAACAACAACACGCATAAGCAATCAAGCACATACCAACGCACACACACACAAAATCACCCACAACTATTTTTTTACGCTTTTTACGGTTACACGTGCGTGCGTCGTCCTCGTCATTACCCTACTATTGCCTACTCCTCAGCCCAGTCCCGACCCTTTATAGATACTCTCGCATAAGATCATCAACACTCGACAAACCAAAACAGAGCACAACATTTGCCATCCACACCATTTTATGGTCTCTCTGTGTTTCTCTTTAGCGTAAGTTCGCTCAGCTACGGCTCTCTCACTACACATTGTCACGAGAGCGTTGACAATTTTATTCGATTTGCTTTGTTGTTGTTGTTATTATTATACAAAGGGTTGTGGGTGAGCGAATTAAGTGTGCAAGAGGGGGAATAACGGACAAGGTTGTAAGCATGTGGCGTCGCTCGGCGCTGACGTTGACGTCGACTTCGTGCGTATACTCTGCGTATAAATAAATATATGTTTGAGTGTGACCGTTTATGTCGAGCTTTTTGCTAGAGTGGTTTGGGTTTTTTTTTTTGTTCATTATTTTTTTGATTGCTACTTGCGTGTGCTGCCATTTAGCGTATTTAATTTAATAATTAAGTCACTGATGGGGACGTGTGCGCTCTTTAACGCTAATACATACAAACATACAAGCATGTTTGTGCTGGCAAGTAGCAAATGCAGCCCTGTAAATGCCTGCACAGTTAAGAAATAAAAAGCACGTGGAAGGCTACGCAAAAGGATTTTAAATAACCTCAAACTCAAAAATGCTGAAAAAAGCAGCAAGTCATGACAAATACAAACATACATTTTTAAACTGTATTTGTCCAGTCTGTAATTGAACAAGCTACAAGCAAGTATTCTCCAAAAAAAAAAACCAAATTTTTATTTTCGGAAATTTGTTATTTTCATTCGAGAAAAATAAAATTGAAATTTTTATTTTCATTTTAGAAAAATAAAATTGAAATTTTAATTTTCTTTCGAGAAAAAAACAATCGTATTCTAACGCGTTTTTAATTGCAACACACAAAATTAATATGGATGAGGAGAAAATCAGTGAGGCCATCGAGAAAGAGCTGACGATGCCCCCAAACGAGGCAGCCACTAAAGAGAATCTGGATTTTGACGAAAATGCGAGCGAAGAGTGTAAGTTGATCATTTTCAGCAGATTTAGTCTACACAACCTTCTGCCACAGCATCCACAGACGACCAAGAAAACGGAGGCAACGGAGGCAACTTGACCGAGCTTAATGTGGCCACAGCTGCTGAAGCAGATGAAGTTGCGGACGACGCAGAGATGTCGCCAGACTGCACTTATTATGGCTCTGAGCATTATTTGTACTATTATATGTTCGACGTGGAGGAGAACCAGAAAATCAATCCGGATCACTTGTCAGGTCACTTGAAGGTGACGGATAAGATTCGTGCAACTTTAATGAATTGGCTCAACGATGTACATTTAACTTTAAATTTGAAGACGGAGTCCTTCCATTGGAGCGTCTCCATCGTCGATCGCTATCTGCAGGCGGATAAGAACTCCGAAATCGATTTGCAGCTGGTCGGCATTACCGCTCTCTTAATAGCCTCCAAAAACGTGGAACACTATGCGGTGTCCCATTATGAATTCCTCGACAGAACGGATAACAGGTACACGATCAACCAGTTGCAGAACATGGAGTATATCATACTCGCGGCGATCGATCACAATATGGGGCTCCCATTGTCCTACCGATTCCTGAAACGCTACTTGAACTTGTCCAACGTTACTTTTGAACAATCTGTAATGTCCAAGTACTTATTGGAATTGGCCACTCTTGACTATAAACTGGCCAGCTGTAAGCCCTCCCAGTTGGCGGCCGCTTCGGTGTTTCTCTCGCTAAATTTGAGCCATAACAATGCTCCTGCTGGGATGGGCTTCGATGACAGCCTCTGGACTCCGAAGCTGCTGCAATACTCGAGATGCATTGCTGCCCAACTGCACCCAATTATGCAACAGTTGGCAAAGTTGGCACACGATGCGCCCAATGACGATTCGAACATCGTTTACGACAAGTATCAGTTGTTCAAGTACCACAGCATCGCACTGAGCCAGGAGCTGCGTGGGCCACAAATCGAATGGATTATAAACAATATGTAAAAGATATTTCACAACCTTAATGGGACTGCAATTGTGTTATTCTCTTCAGGCCATCAACATTAACAAACAAGAATGTTTTAGTCGAGCTCACTAGACATACACAGATGTACACCGATATACACTAACATACACTAATATACACTGATATACACTGAACTCGATATACCCTGAACCCAACTGCTAAATATATTAAACTTCCATTGGCAAATTTCCCTTTAGAAAGCACTCAAAGGCACTGAAGAGTAGAAAATCCCTAACTGGCTAGCTAAAAACACGTGCATATATAAATACATACATACATAGGTACACGCAATTGTAGGTAACGGGGTTATGCAGAGTGCACACAAATACATATTTACGTTCGTATGGATTATCATGCCATCTCTTTCTTACAGATGCGCTCGATATTTATGCACACAGAAAATGCTTGTGGCTGCTGGTAGAAATGAGATTAATATGAGAATATATATTTTTCGATCTGGAATTTGGGTAGGTGATTTATAATATGCATATGTATATTCTGTATTAATAATGGCTATTTCGACTCGTCTGTTGATTCTGATCAAGAATATATATAGTTTTTCCTGCCTGTATGTGTGTAGCATGTGCACAAAACCTTTTTACCCATTTTTAAAGTTAGTAATATTTATGACAAAATATAGGCGATTTGTTGTCAACTGTTGTTAACTGGGGCACAATTAGTTGTCGTCCATTGGCCCGCTAAGCTTTTAACTAAATATTACCTTGAAGCGAGCATTTTATCAAGGGGCTAATGTCCGAAATATCGTTAAAGTTGTTTCTGTTTGTCTTTTTGTTTTTGTTTTTTCATTATTTTTTAGAGAGAGAGAGAGAGATCTGATGCTAAGCGATTACCGATTACCGATTATGAACTACCGATTAGCATAGGGCAACTGCATATAAATGGTTTAATGCAGCCAAATTGCCGGATCATTTCTCAAGCACATTACAGCCACACTTTTCCATTGGACCCACAGCAACAACCACAACAACAATCATGCCATGTTTGCAACGTAAATACGAAACAACAACAACACGCATAAGCAATCAAGCACATACCAACGCACACACACACAAAATCACCCACAACTATTTTTTTACGCTTTTTACGGTTACACGTGCGTGCGTCGTCCTCGTCATTACCCTACTATTGCCTACTCCTCAGCCCAGTCCCGACCCTTTATAGATACTCTCGCATAAGATCATCAACACTCGACAAACCAAAACAGAGCACAACATTTGCCAGCCACACCATTTTATGATCTCTCTGTGTTTCTCTTTAGCGTAAGTTCGCTCAGCTACGGCTCTCTCACTACACATTGTCACGAGAGCGTTGACAATTTTATTCGATTTGCTTTGTTGTTGTTGTTATTATTATACAAAGGGTTGTGGGTGAGCGAATTAAGTGTGCAAGAGGGGGAATAACGGACAAGGTTGTAAGCATGTGGCGTCGCTCGGCGCTGACGTTGACGTCGACTTCGTGCGTATACTCTGCGTATAAATAAATATATGTTTGAGTGTGACCGTTTATGTCGAGCTTTTTGCTAGAGTGGTTTGGGTTTTTTTTTTGTTCATTATTTTTTTGATTGCTACTTACGTGTGCTGCCATTTAGCGTATTTAATTTAATAATTAAGTCACTGATGGGGACGTGTGCGCTCTTTAACGCTAATACATACAAACATACAAGCATGTTTGTGCTGGCAAATAGCAAATGCAGCCCTGTAAATGCCTGCACAGTTAAGAAATAAAAAGCACGTGGAAGGCTACGCAAAAGGATTTTAAATAACCTCAAACTCAAAAATGCTGAAAAAAGCAGCAAGTCATGACAAATACAAACATACATTTTTAAACTGTATTTGTCCACTCTGTAATTGAACAAGCTACAAGCAAGTATTCTCCAAAAAAAAAAAAAAACAAATTTTTATTTTCATTTGAGAAAAATAAAATTGAAATTTTTATTTTCATTCGAGAAAAATAAAATTGAAATTTTTATTTTCATTTCAGAAAAATAAAATTGAAATTTTAATTTTCTTTCGAGAAAAAAACAATCGTATTCTAACGCGTTTTTAATTGAAACACACAAAATTAATATGGATGAGGAGAAAATCAGTGAGGCCATCGAGAAAGAGCTGACGATGCCCCCAAACGAGGCAGCCACTAAAGAGAATCTGGATTTTGACGAAAATGCGAGCGAAGAGTGTAAGTTGATCATTTTCAGCAGATTTAGTCTACACAACCTTCTGCCACAGCATCCACAGACGACCAAGAAAACGGAGGCAACGGAGGCAACTTGACCGAGCTTAATGTGGCCACAGCTGCTGAAGCAGATGAAGTTGCGGACGACGCAGAGATGTCCCCAGACTTCACTTATTATGACTTTGAGCATATTTTTCACGAATTTTTGTTCGACGAGGAGGAGAAACAGATAATCAATCCGGATCACTTGTCAGATCAGTTGGAGGTGACGGACAAGAATCGTGCAAATCTCGTCGCTTGGATCAACGAGTTACATTTAAATTTAGATTTGAATGCGGAGGCATTCCATTGGAGCGTCTCTATCATCGATCGCTATGTGCAGGCGGTGAAGGACACCAAAATCAAGGATTTGGAGCTGGTCGGCATATCGGCTCTCTTCATAGCCTCCAAACATGAGGTACCCCCGACGCCGACCATGTATAAGCTTCTCCAAATGACGGCTAACAACTACACGGTCGACCAGTTGCAGAGCATGGAGATTCTCATACTTAATGCGCTCGATAACAATTTGGGGGTCCCATTGTCCATCCGATTCCTGAGACACTTCTTGACCGAGGTCGGCGCTGATCATCACCAATGTTCAACTTCCGAGTACTTCCTGGAATTGGCCACTCTTGACTATAAACTGGCCAGCTGTAAGCCCTCCCAGTTGGCGGCCGCTTCGGTGTTTCTCTCGCTAAATTTGATCCATAACAATGCTCGTGTTGGGTTAGGCCTCGATGACAGCCTCTGGACTCCGAAGCTGTTGCAATACTCGAGGTGCATTGCTGCCCAACTGCACCCAATTATGCAACAGTTGGCAAAGTTGGCACACGATGCGCCCAATGACGATTAGAACATCGTTTACGACAAGTATCAGTTGTTCAAGTACCACAGCAGTAAACTGAGCCAGGAGTCGAATGGATTATAAACAATATGTAAAAGATATTTCACATCCTTAATAAGACTGCAATTGTGTTATTCTCTTCAGGCCATCAACATTAACAAACAAGAATGTTTTAGTCGAGCTCACTAGACATACACAGATGTACACCGATATACACTAACATACACTAATATACACTGATATACACTGAACTCGATATACCCTGAACCCAACTGCTAAATATATTAAACTTCCATTGGCAAATTTCCCTTTAGAAAGCACTCAAAGGCACTGAAGAGTAGAAAATCCCTAACTGGCTAGCTAAAAACACGTGCATATATAAATACATACATACATAGGTACACGCAATTGTAGGTAACGGGGTTATGCAGAGTGCACACAAATACATATTTACGTTCGTATGGATTATCATGCCATCTTTTTCTCACACATGCGCTCGCATATTTATGCATACAGAAAATGCTTGTGGCTGCTGGTAGAAATGAGATTAATATGAGAATATATTTTTGACTATAAAGTAAGTGTTTATAATCCGATCTTCATGAAATTTGGATAATTGGTGTATATTATGTATCAAATATAAAATGTTGCCTTTTAAATTGTGCCATTTATTGCTATCAGAAACCGAAATATAGCGATAATCGTGAAACGGAGGCAGTTATCGATAAATATAGAAAACTTGACCTGCGCAGGATATACGAGAACCTTTAAGTCTTCAACCTTATAGTCTCTGAGATACGCATGTCCATGCAGACGGACGGATATGTCGACTTGGCTGTTGATCCTGATCAACAATATATATACTTTAAGGGGTCAGAGATGTTTCCTTCTGCATGTTACATACATACATTTGCACAAAACCAATATACACATTTTTTTTTAAACCATTTCCAATGGGTTCATGGGTTGTAAAGAAAAGCAAAACACGTCAAATCTGTAAATATCGCTGTGATATCGCTGAAATATATATGTGAATATGTTTAGGCTGAGCAAAAGAGAAGCATTCGATTGAATCGATTTGGGATCAAACTAAGGAGAAAGCTGTGATTGTCCTTCTCTTTCTCTCTCTCTCGCTCTCTTCATTTGTCAAAAATAATATGGAGTGTGCAACAAGAGAGCACCACGAAAAGAGTCAATAGAAAAGGGGCGATTTGCCAGCAACAAGGGAAATATTGATATACATATATATATATATATGTATATTTATATGTGTGTTTATATGTGTATGTGTGTGTATTCTTTTGCCTGCCTTTGTGCAAGAGAAGAAGTCAAAAGGAGCAGGAGTATAGGCTAGGGGCGGAGACAGCGGAAACAACACGAAGTTGTTTGTTTGGGTGTTGAGAAGTGGTGTTTGCGCTCAAGTGCTCGCTAGGATGGTGGCGGGGGCGCGGAGGTGCAAGGGGGCAGTTCCGGCTATAGAGCGTCGAAAATGACATTGATGAAACGGGCCCGTGAACATTAGCCAAATACTGCAAACATTTTTGCACTAGACGCTGAATGCGTGTGTCTGCCACTGCCACACAAGGGTGGATAAACATACATACAAGGCTGTGTGTGAGTGTGCGTATGTGTGTGTATGTGGGCGGAGGAGCTGAAGCAACAGAAGTCGTACAAGGACAATATCACAACCACCCGCCACACATCAACCAAACCAAACCAAACCAAACCAAACCAGAGCAAACCAAGCCGAAACGAACCAAAATCCAACCGACCCCAAAGCGACCCCATTTCAAAAAAAAAAAAAAAAAAGGAGTGACACTCTATGAAAGACCTTTGGCAACCAGCTCTCGACTTCAAAGCAAAGCAAGTGGGCGTGGTCGTGGGCGTTTAAAGCGACATCTGCTCATAGACACATTTATATGCATATCTATATATTTATATATATATATATATATATATATATATATTATAGGTGCATGTAGATATTTGTACAGATTGCTGTATTTTGAAATGTCGTACAAGAGATTTCAATTTCCTGGCATCAATTTTATGTGGCTGAAGGTAATACGCAAATCGGTTCGGTTCGGTTCCACTAAACAAAATTAATTCATTTTTTGCACCCCCTCCTCCGCCACCGCCTCCTGCTCCTGCTCCTGCTCTTCCTTCTGGTGCTTTTGGGTTTCACTCGTGACAAGCGCATCCTTCCGTTTGGCAGGAAACAATCCCGCCAAATTCATAGAAACTTTTTTATTAAATAAACATACATTTTATGAATTTCAAAAGCACATTTATACAATGAATGTGAATTCAGTAAACTTAACTATAAATATCATATGTGTAAATATATATTTTTGTAAATTAAGATAATAATATAGGTATATATATATCTGTATTCGATAAAAATATCGAAATACTGAAAGAAAAGGTATATAAGGATATGACTAGTCCACTCCAAGAGAACCCTTAACTACAACACATATCAAATCATATTTATCACTATATGCACAAAATATATATAAGAAATGCTTCGAACACTTTATTAATATTTGTTGTTTTCAACATATACAAATTATTTTAATTAATAAACAATAGAGAAAAATTATATAAATAATATATAATACATAATATATTTGGCGGTAGAAAAATACATTTTTTTTTTTAAACAGTGTATAAAAATAAAAGTTAGTAGAAATAATAGATGTGTATATATAAATATATATTCATATAACTTTAAATTAAATTAAAACAAATTAACTATTTTTAACAGTGTATAAAATAAAAAAATAAGCAAAAATAATCGTTGCAGCACAAGTGCCAAAAATATAGTATTTCTGTATATTAAACTTGCAAACAATAAGCAAAACTTTCAGTTCAGCACCCAATAACAACTGGCAACATTTATAAGCCAGGTGGTGACCTAAATCGCTGGGCCTCATAGACAGGCAAGTCCTGTGCTGTTATTTACTTTGGGCAAGTCATGATTTTGATTAAAAATTTAAGCTACTGTTGAAAACTATAATATAAATATATAAAATATATATATATATAAAGATAGCTAAGAAAAAAGTTGATATCACGCACGAATTTTGGTATATTGCTGTTAATCAAGAATATTTAAGTATTCTGCTAAGCTGGAAACACTATCTAACGGTACTTGAACGATTTTCGCTGTTATGCATAACTCGAGCTCTTCATTTAATCCCCTTCTCTTATACATAACGCAAACTCTCTCAGCTGTTTATTTTTATTTGTATTTGTTTTCGTTTTTGTTTTCTTTATTAAAATAAGTCTGACTTGACTGGCTGACTGAACCACAGCAGCAGCAGCAGCAGAGCAGCAGCAGCAGCAGCAGAGCAGCAGCAGCAAGAAACATTGAGTAAAATGAAATAAGAAATAAAACATAAAATGACCCTCAGACTCCACAACGTGTTTAGGCGCACAACTACAATTACAAAAAAAAAAAACAACAACAACAACAGATGCAAGTACAACAGCAGTAGCAGTAACAACAACAACAACAACAACAGCTGGCAGCACAACCACAAACCGTTTCAAACCGGTTCAACTGTCGCCTCATCGAGCATGCCTGTGTGCAAGCTTACCTAATGCGCCTGTTACCGCTGTCTGTCTGTGCATGTGTGTGTGCGTTTGTGTTTGTGCTTGTGTGTGTATTTTTATGTTCATCTCCGAACCGTAGCTGTGAACCACTCTCGCTGTGCTCCGGTCTTTGCAATATTGTCCGCTGCGATAGCGAGTGCAAGCGAGAGGCAACTAACTGTGATTGCCTGGCACCGGTTCATAAATTGGTTTCTGCTCTGGTTTGCCTCTCAGCTGTGCGGGCGCTTTTGTTCAGTTAACGAACGCTACTCAAATACGACGCACGCTTTTCTGTATATATACAAACATACATATATATATATATATACATATATATATATATATATATATATATAGATATATATATAGATATATATATATGTTGTTCTTGATTGCTGTTAAAAATGTCGGTGAACCGCTATATAAACCCAGTTAAGAATTATTTCATTTACAACGATGAGATCCGTAAGAGCACATGCAAAGTGTGTTACTTTGATATGGCTGGCAGGCACTCGGAGAACCTGATGCGACATCTCAAACGCAAGCATCCATCCACGTACGCGGAGGTGATGCTCGCAAAGCAGCAGCGGCGGCGATCCACGGCGAATTCAATTCAATCCGTTGCAGAGACTGACCCCTTGTCATCCATGTTTAAATTCGAAACGGAACCACACAAATTGGTCATTAAATCGGTACGAACTATTTTCATATGATCCATACACATATACATAGAGAAAAATAAGCTAAAGTGCTCGACTACGATATACCTTTAAATCTATTCGACGTTTATTATTATATTTTTTATTTTCCTTGAATTTGCATTCATTTTCAAAGGCAGGAGTAAAAAGTTAATTTTTTCACAAGTCTCAACTAAAATCACCGGCTTGCGACAGTCACCAGTGTATATATAAATATACATACATGCATACACACATACGCGCACGCAAAGCAATTGTAGATAACGGTGCACAGCAGAATGCACAAAACACACACACATACAGCCAGACACGCACACATATTCAAGCCTGCGTCAATTTTCAGCAAATGCTTGGGGAATACTTTTTAACACATTTTTTTGCTTATTCGATCTTGTTGCGGTTCAGTACAGTCTATCAATAATTTAATATATATACATATATTTATATATATATATATATAATATAATTTAATAAAATATTAATTGGCAGCATTAATTGTTATCGGAAATTAAAATCTATCGATATTTGCGAAACGTGGGCAGCTATCGATCAAATGAAATAAACTTGACTTACGCGGGCCAAGCGAAAAATAACATTTTAAATTTTAAGTCTTTTGACTCGACAGGCTGATTAAGTATATATATATTCAAAGCTTCAACTTCATTATAACCTTTTTAATAATAACTCTTGTTCGATTAGTAAAATTGCCTTTGCATTAGTCATTTTTACGACCACATTCTTGATTTGCGAATATAAATAATTAATTAAGGTCAGATTGCAAAAAGTCCATTGGGTTGCAGGAACTTTTCCCCCTCTATTGCCTCGCAGCATTCGGTGCCGGGTGTGATGCTCGGAATGGTTCACCCACCACATTGCCACTCCTCGAGGCGGGTGCTTGCTGTGACTGCGGTACTCCCCCTGTTTGGGGCCACGTTAGCACGGTGTGGAGGCAAGTGTGAAGACTGGACTAGTTTTAACCAGGACCACCAACCAAGGCCCTTCGCTATCCGCAACCCTCGACCCGCCTGGTGACCAGTCTTTAGACCAGGCATTTTGATCTTTGAGATGTGCAAAAATTTCCCCATCTGAAATGTGGTCATATAATAAATCGTGGGCTCGCTAGCCCTGTCAACCTGTTTCATTATCGATGTAGATAGCCGATAACTGCCTATCGATATGTATGCAAATGCAAAACTCTTTTTTTTTAATTATTTATATATCATTTTTTATTTGTATGCACAAAATTGGCAACGAAAAGGAGAGATTACAATTCAGACTCGAGGAACGTGACCAAGAGCAGGTAACTATGCCTAATCCTCTCCACATTCCCTTAGCTTTTGCTCTCAATTATGCAATTTTTATCACTTTATTTTATATCACTAAGCAGAGGTCTCAAATCGACAAAAAGTGCATCCCGTTTTTTTTTTTTAAGAATCTCTGGCAAATAATTTTACCCAAAGCTTTGCCAAGCTGCAAAAGCAGTTGATTATTTCATTTGGCTTCGCTGCGACAACATCGCGGATAAATGGAAAAACCCAGCCGGGAAACCAGCAGGTATGCATCTTTTCCAGTGGTGTGCAGTGAATGCCAGCTATATTTTTAACGGATCACCGACTCTTGAATGTGTACGAAGAGGATAGCAGCAACATTCTATCCTTGTCTGGGACATGATTATTAATTATCCAATCGCTTCAGCTTTGACGTTTTACAACACTGGCGCAGGTGGATTAATTGGTTAAAGGCACATCGAAAATCTGATTTGGTATTTCTTCAGATTTGAGAAATACGTTTCAAAATATCAAAATAAAACTAGCTGATTTGCATCGAGTAACCTGGCTCATTCTCAAATACCTTTCGAGTCTCGAGCAAACTTTTTTCATATATATATTAATATATAAATATACGATTTTGCAGCTCAACATGGCAATTATTATACTGCAATCGTCGTATGGAGACACCTTCAATATGGACATATAAATCGTCAAATTGTCGGGCACAATTCGCACAAATGCTGCAGGACGAATTCCCTGACGACTGTGATTTCAAAAATGTAGCAAAAGATTCTAACTTGGACCAATTATCACAAAGATGATCCGCTGCTCAACGTGGGAATGATGGGAAGCAAAGGGAAACGCATCGATCACATCACAACGTGGCATGCCGATTTTCTCAAAGTTGGTCAATTGACTATTTGGATATGCTGGAGCTCACCTGCGACAGTATTGCCAATATGATTAGGGACATGACAGGACGAGGATGCGGAAAAGATGTATAACATCAAAAACGGATGCAAAAGTCTGCGTGATCCGTGATCCGAAAATATAGCTGCCTTTTTCGCACACATTTATAATCCAAAAGGGTCCACTGAAAAATATGTTTACCTGTTCCTTCCTTGGTTGGGTTTTTACCAAAGATTTCGAAAAAAAAAACCTGTTGCACTTTTTTGTCGCTTTGAGACCTCCAAGTTTTGTCTGCTAGGTGGATATATAACCTAAGCTTACCTGTATCCTAATCTTATTGTACAAGTAAAAAAAGAAAAGTTCAGTTTTTTTTTTTGGTTTAAATTATCTATTTAATAATAAATAACTTTTGAACTTATCAAATTTATAATTGTGCAAAACAACGTACACAAAATCAAATTGTTATTTTTTTCACTCAATATTTTGATATTAATTGTGCCACATTATATGAAATCTTGCAGAGAAATCATTTCGACTCCAGAGACGACATTCACAATAGGCAGGCTGCGCAATCGGAGGCGGAGGAGGAGGCTGGACAATTGCATGATTACAATGAATCAATCTGCCAGCAAGACGATGCCAACAATGCCAAGCAATTTGTCATCACCTGTCTGATGGGAGCACAGCAACAACAACAACATCATCAACAGATCCCAGCCAGTCCGGGCACTAATCCAGCGAGCACATCTGCCATGACGCCAGTTGATGATGCCTGCCTGCTGCAGCTTTTAGGCCATAAGTTTAACAAATATACCCCAAACACCAAATACACAGTGCAATACCATATAAATCGTATATTGTACAAAGCCGATATGGGTTGTTATGATAATGCCGATGCCAGTCAACTGCCCGATTCCGATTTGTAGCAGCTTAATGTAGAAATATAAATATGAATATAATTATATATAAATATATATAAATAAATATATATATATATATCTATATAGGCAATATATATTATAAGTTGTAAACACACCTTGACTAATTGCAAATTGTTATATATATATATATATATATATATATATATATATTCGCTTGACGACAAAGCAAACTTTAAGTTTATTTTTTCACGCTTATGCAACAATTTCTATTTTATTATTATTTCCTGTTTGTTAACACTTTTTGAGAATTTCCAAAATCGAAACAACATTTTTGGCATTACTTTAAACCGTTTTTTTTTTTTTGTATTTTTGTACATATGTCGATTTGGGCTAAGATTACTTTAAGCCAACCTGAAGTTTTGTCATATGAGATATCATCTATTGATTATATGGTAGTCATTGCATATAGTAGCCCGATTTCTACGTTATAAAATTAAACATTAAATTTGTTTGAATATTAATCAAATTTTCTGCTAAATTTGGTAAGGAAAAATTGTTAAACAAGAAAAGATTTCTTACAAAGAGTTCAGTTAATGATGCTGATCAAAAATATATATATATTTATGTTTATATATATATATATATATATATATATATATACTTGTGAACTGAAAAAAGTCTGTTTCTTTTTATATCCACCACAATTGAAGAAATTAGAAAATTAAATATAATTTGTGAACTTGAATTGTATTATTAACACAATTAGTTAAGTTTTAGTGGGGGTGATTAGGGGGGGGTGGCAACTGTTGCCACAGTTATGTGAAATTTGAATGGTTGGCTTTAACCTTGACAGATCATTGCCCCCCCGCAGTTGGGTCAAGTGGCCGCAGAGTTCATTGGTTCTAGCATAATCCCCTGCTGCCGGCGACACCCTCCACCCCCCCCCCCATCTACCATTTGGCTGGGGTCAACAGCTGCTGTTCATCACATCCAAATTTTGCTGGACTCCTCCATGCTGACGAGAGCCTCTGGTTTTTATGAAAGTACATATTACCTTCTGTATTTTTTTTTATTGTATATATTTTTTTTTGCTTTTTTTTCCTCCCCCCCCCCCATTCCTTTCCTTATTTCTTTGCAGTTACTTTCGTTCAGCGTGTGAAATTTTTTGCGTTAATCATTTGTGGTGAGCATTTTGACTTTGTCATCCAATTCGAGTTCCTTCACAATCCACACAATACTTGGAACAGCTGCTTACTCAGAGCAAGTTAATCCTACAATTAAAAGTGAACTTATGCAAAAACACACATCTTACTCAAAGCAAGTTAATCATTAACTAAAATTGAACTGATGAAAAGCTCATAACTTGAGAAAAACTGACTCAGGAAAATACAGTAAATAATCTGTGTAATAACAGTAAAAATATAGTCCTTAGTTGTGTGTTTACGACTTGAACCAATGAGTCAAACTCTTGATTTGGTTTTCACACAACATTAATTAAAAAAAAAAAAACGACTAAATAAATAGAATAATAAAATAAAAAAAAATATAAAAAATTTGGAAAGTTTAATTTGATTTAAAAACAAAACTGTGTTTTTTTTTTGGGTTGTTTTAGGAAGAGCATGCAAACTTTTGCAACAATTTAAAAAAAAAAAAATTACCACAACCACTGTGAAATGTGGCCAACTGTGTCTGGTCAGGGCGTGGCAAATAAAAAAAAAAAAAAAAAAAAAAGTTGCCATCATTTGATGGGTTCCGAGGCTGTGGCCAAGTAGCCGAACAAAAAACAAGAGCCAAAATGATATGAGTGTGTGTGTGAGGGTGTGTGAGGGTGTGTGTGTGTGTGTGTGTGCACACACAGATAACAAAATACACACAAGCAACGGTCGGACATCGTTTAGGGCTTCGTCTCTGTGCTGGTTTTCTGCGAATTTTCGAACCTGCGCCCTGCATGCGGCTGCCTTTATGTGTGTGTGTGTGTGTGTCTGTGTGTCTGCCTGTGTGTATGTGTGTTTGTGTGTATCGTTCGGCTATCATCGTCATAGGGGCGCTCTGTGCGGCTTACCCCCGTATCCAGTGGCGGGTCGAACTGAACTGAACTGAACTGAACTGAAATGAAGCTAAACTGAGCGTTGAGCGCTGAGCGCTGAGCGCAACACGTCCTCGTCATCATCCTCTCGGCGGTTATTAAAGGTTCATTATCAAATATGTTGGATGCCAGCTCATGGGTAAAGGCAAAAAACAAGAAGAAGAAGAAAAACGAGCCACACAGACAGGCACACACACAGACAGGCACACACACACACACACGCATACACAGTGCAGTTGAAATGCAAACAAAACACACACAGAAAACAGCACATGGCAAAAGTTGTAGTTGTTGCAGTAGAAGTTGAGGCAACAGCGTATACATAATACCAAAAGCCGTTTACTTAGCTGCATTCTGGTTGACAGCGTCACACACCTGCCGCCTTTTGTACTCACACACACACACTCGCACACACACTCGCACACACACTTGCACACACACTCGCTCGCACACAGACAAAGGCAAGTGAGAAGGAGGCCAATGCACCGTGCTGAACCATTCTTAGATTCATTAATGCCTCTATTTGCATTTGCAACTAAATCTAAAACTAGCCCATTGGCCAACTAAAGGTGTCCTTTAGCCAAACAATTCACTATTAATTAAGTAATACAAATTGGTAAGCACAAAACTATAGTTTCAATTAACAGCAATTTGTTTGCATAGTTCTCTCAAATATCTTGAAAATATAATCTTGTTCACTATTCACCCTCTACTTAAATAGATCCTAATTAATCATTGAGAGATAACTAATATATATATAACTCAGATATATATATATATATATTTAATATTAAATACATGCAAAACGTTTGCAATTTTGTATCTCTCAGATACGTTTTTTTTTGTATCTTTTTAAAGTCTCAATATGAACCAAAGCAAATTCTCTCTTAATATCTATATAGATTAACTATATATATTTTGGATTTAATTATACGTCGGACACCTCCTCCAGAAATCTCTTATTAAACCTTAATTATTTAATTTGATATCTGACTTTTAATGTTATTTAAAGCATGCAATAATAAAACGATAACGGTTATTTGTTCCGTTCAACTAAAAGGGTTGATTACGGTATACATTATTTATTTTAGAATATGAAATTTGCCGCACCTACAAATTTGGAGGACAGCTGAAATCAATAACTTTCGAAGGACTCACAAGGAGAATTTACGAATTTCCGACTTGATTTTGTGAAATTTTCATATTAAATCAGTTTTATGTTTAAATGCTCAACGAATATTTAACATAAATGCATTGATTTTGATAACAAAAAAAGGTTAATGATTGCTGCTAATCAGTTATTTAGAACATGTGTAAATGCTAAGAGGTTTATCAGTCATAATCCGTTAGGCAGATAACGGTAAACGTGCTGATTGTGCTGAACAATTTGAGTTACGCCTGTCGGGGTCCGAACCAAATCAAACCAAAGCGAACCGAAACGAAATGCATTAAATTGAACCAAACGGCAAACCCATACATACATATATATATATATATATATAATATATATATATATATATACAAACCCTGAACCCAAATCCAGTAACAGTTGCACTTTTTATACCATCAAATGCAAACTAGGCGGGTGCTTGTCTGCATGTGTGTGTGTTTGTGTGTGTGTTTGTATGTGTTTATTTGTATCCGCATCCGTATCTATAAATGTAAGCACGTTTTATGCCGAGCTCTGAGGGATGTAGCTGAAAATTACACACTGATATACATATACAAATATGTCGCCTGACATTTTTACCCACTGCTTTCATGTAATTCGCTTTAGTTTTGTTCTCCTTTTCTCGCCTCACCAAGCCTCTTGTCTCCTCTCCTCTGCTCTACTCTACTCTTCTGTTTTATGCTGTTCTGTATTTTTTTTTTTTTTTCGTGTAAATAAAATAGATGAAAATCAATTTCACGTGTCTTGAATTCTGTTTAAGGTTTAAAGAACTCGTTTCACAAAATGATAAAAAGAAAAAATAAGAGAAAAAAGAACAAGAGACGAAGTACAAAAACCCAAGTGGGCAGCGAAACGAGGAGCGAGGGGGAAGGCAACCAACTGGAGTGTGTTTGAGGGAGGCAGCGCGAAAGATAGAGAGAGAATAAGAAAAAGAAAATGAGAGGAAGCGAAATGGAAATAAACTGAAAATTCAAACTCGATTTGTTTGCCGGGAATAGGGTATGCTAGATGCCAGTTAATGGGGAGAGGGGGGAACACACACACACACACATATACAGAGCACATCACATTTGTGTGTAATGTTTCCGATGGGCCCCAGTGACGATTTCTTTCTGTTTATTTCATATTTTATTTTGTTCTTTTTTCTTCTATTTTATTTGCTTTTTTTTTTTGTAATTGAAAATACGGGATTTACCTAGCATTAAGGGCTGCTCATAATTACATCAATCTTTTTGCCATTTAAATTGAATAACAAACGAGCAACACTCGCTCACAATGAATGCACCCATATACACACACATATCTGTGTGTGTGTGTGTGTATGTGTTTAGGAAAACTTAGGTATAGCTGTGAGAATTGGGGACGGTGAGAACTGCATGGAAACAATCAAATCGTCAAATGATTTAAGATTGATTTTCACTGATGATATCACAGCTGTTATCAGTCTTAAGAAATCACACACACACACACACACACACACAGATAGCTACTTTGAGATCTCCAATTAATTGGATAATTTATTAATTGAATGAGCATTTGACATAAATAAATAAAAAATGCAAATTAAACTGCAAGAAATTTTATTAACATATATTTATTTCGACTAGTCCAAAATCAGTTTACAAACTTAACAAAAGGTTTTGGCACACAATTTAAAAACTACAATTAAGGAAAAGAAAATTAATGATTTTATTTGAAATTTAAAATAATAATATTTATTTCAACTTTAAGAAATGCTTTTAAATAAATATATATATATAAAAATGACAAACAACTCAAAATTTATTGCATAACTGGCGAGAAATCAGAGAGGGGAAAACCAAGAAAAACCAATTAGAAGAAAAACTGTTAAACGTTGGTAACTTAGTAAAGGGGTGGGGCAATTAAGAACTTCGTGAGAATGGGGGAGATGAAGAGCGACAGAGGCGGGCAACTCTCAGTGAGATAAATTTAACCCAGTTAAGTAATCAGCTGAGAGTTTTCACGAAATTTCGTTTAAAGAGAAAGTTTTTGAATTAAGGATTGTGCATAATTCGAAGCCAACCAAATCGAAAAACTATATAATTTATCTATCAAACGAATAATCGGTCGACAGATGAGTTATTCTCACTAAAAAAAAAAAAGAAAAAACTCTTTAATTATGCTTTTTATTGAAAACTTATTTGGACAACATATTATTAACATCGGACTACAATAATAATAAAGGTTAACAGAGGAAAAATCGGTTGGTTTTTTTTTTAAAGTTATAATGTCTGTTTTTTTTTTAGCTCGACTCACCAAATTTGGGAATATAAAACGATATTCTGAAAGTGCAAATCTGTAAAACTTCTTATCCGCCATAATATTAAATTCAGAACTGTGAAATTTCAAATGACAAACCAAAGATTATCAATTTTTGATGACTAAGAAGCTACTCATAAGTTTGGCAAAATAAATGTAATTGAACTTCCCATTATGGCTTATAATGAATCACTTAAGAACTATAGTTTGCTGTACTCCAATAGACCAAGAACTATATCCAGGCTTTAAATCATTTTAGAGAGTCAATTTTTCAAGATATTTACCAAATTTGACTTATTACTGCAGCAGAAGCTGACAATTCAATGCCAGCTGTATGTGTGTGGGCGGGGAGGGGAGCGGGGCTATGGGAATGGTTTATATGTTGATGATGAACACGTATCTATCTATGTATGTATGTATGTATGTGTGTAAGTGTGTAAGTTCAGATGACATGACATATGTACAAACTGACGGCGTCAGCAGGAGCCGATAAAAGTGAAGGACAAACAACAGCGGTGGCAGTCGCTTTGCTTGTCAGTCTGTCCATCAGTCAGTCCGTCAGTCCGTCAGTTAGTCAGTTAGTCAGTCAGCAAGTCAGAATCAGAATCAGAATAAGAATCAGAGGTAAAGAAAGCAACACAATGAACAAATCGCTATGAACTAAAAGCAAAAGGCAAACAGCAAACAACAACAACAACAACAAAGGACAATCATCATCATCATCATCCTAATGATCATCATCGCCGTCGCCTCGAAATGAGAGCAATTGGTGCAAAAGGGAAGGAGATAGGTACCCAAAACAATAAAGCGTCGAAAATGCTCGACTATAGCAGACGTGCGGCGCGGCGCGGCAACATCTCAAACACAAAAGGCAACAAACTACAACAACAAAAACTACAACAACAACAACTGCAACCACTACAACAACTGCAGCAGTGGCAGTGGCAGTGGCAACAAAAGCAATCGCAGGCCCTGCGAACCCAGCAAGCCAAACTGAGCCAGCAAAACTATTTGCTATGCTGCATACCCTGTAAATAATGCAAAATCGGGTTAGATTGGCGATTTAGCAGTTGGTATACACTATATACAGCTATCATTAAGCAAAATATTTCAAAAATTTTTAATTTACTAATTAAAAAATAAATAAAAGTAAACTAAAAAAATATACCTAAAAATTAGACAAATAATTAAAAAAAAAATACAAATCCATTTTATTTCTATAATTAATGTCAACAAAACTCAGTACACATAAAAAAAATGCATAGCAAAAAATTAAATTAAATTATATTTAATATTACACATAATTTTAAAAATAAAAAAATATTTATAAGATTTCTATAAATATTTATAGAATTTCTAAAAATTTTAATTGCTTTTAAAAGCAATACTTATCAAATGAAACTCAAATATTTATTTTATATATTTTTTATTTTATTTTATTTCATATAAAAATCAATAAAATTGTAGATATTATATTTTTCATGTATGTATATTTAATATTATTTTGAATATAAAATTTAACCGCTTTATTTAAAGGTTTCTAAGCAATTCTGTCCATCGTTACGAGGTATCTTCCAGTCGGTGGTAGCATTGAATAAGCGTTTTGTGTTTCAGTTATTTGAAGAAGCATCTGTTCAGCCGAAAAGCAGCTAAGAAATTGCCTGATTTTGATTGTGGTTCTGGTTTTTTTTCCCATGTGGCATTCAACAAGAAAAACAGTAAGAATCTAATAAAAAAAATTTGCTTAAATTATGTGATATCATAATCTAAATATGTAGCTAATATATTTATTATATTTATTTATTTATAACAATAAAAAATTAATATAAATATTATGAAATAAAGACTGGTAAAGACAGAAAGTGAAACATTAGTTTCAAATTGCCATTATTTTTAAGTATTGCTTTATTTGCCCTGATTTTAATTACAATTTAGTTAAAAGTTTTTTTTTAGTTGAAACTTCAAATAATTTTGCAAATTTAGGAACTAAGCACTTTGCTAAATAAGCAGATAATTTTCAATTTTAATTTAATGTTAAACTCTATGTTGAATGGTAATCATAAATCCCGATTTTCATATATATCAAATATTTATATATCCTTTTTATTATATATCCTTCACTTTTACCTGCGCACAGTTTTTTTTTACTGTTTTGCAGCTGAGAAATTGATTTTGTTAATCTTTATTGTTTTGGTCAAAGGCTGTGATGATTATTTGCTTAAGAAGAATCGCTTAAGAATTAGAGGAGTAAGGGAAAGGGAGAGGAAGAAGCAGAGAGAGAGGCAAAACTGGTGAGTACTTTGAGTAATTAAGGCGACTTTAAATAAGTATGTGTTGATTTTTCACACTCAAACGCACACACAAGCACACAACACACACAAAAGATGGGCAAAGAGAGGCACAAAAAGAGAGAGAGAGAGAGAGAGAGAGAGAGAGGTAAGTGAGAGAGCGCAGTCCACTCACTAAGTGTCCTGCTTCTGATTTAAAAAGAGTGGCCGCTAAAAACAACCCTCAAACCCCCTCTCCAGCTACCCGCTACCATTGCACCCCCCGCTACCCCGCACAGCTTCTGTCAACGGGTGGCGATGATGGTGATGATGTGAACGAACCGGAAGCTATTCAAGGCTTGGGGAGTAACATGATGAGGAGAAGGTGAGTGGGGGGTGGGGGGTTTGATGGGATGATATTGTTGGTTATGGGTTAGCGTTGTTGGCATTGTTGTTTCTGTTGTTGTTGTTGTTGTTGTTGTTATTGTCGCTGTCGTTGCGCAATGTGGCAGGCAAGCCGTGCCGTCCTCTTCACCAACCATTTACGCCCATTGTGATACTCATCCCAAGCCCATTCCAAGCAACCACCCACTCACGCCCATGTTCGCTTACCCAATTACCCTGTTACCTTGGCTGGCAATCACGGCTTTAATTAGTTTAAGTGCATATATATATATATATATATATATGTAAAAGTTTATATATATTCATTCTTATACTCAGATTTCAATTGACTTGTAATTTAACAAGCAACAATGAATAATCACATTTTACCAGTGCCACACAGGCAACAACAGCTGCAAAAAATTAAAGAGTTGCCGAGTTGAAAAAGAATTTCTCCGTAAGCACAGTGAGAAGATTTTATAGTCGTAAATTTTACAATGTTTACAGTTTGTCTGATTTAGAAATGAATAAGTTAAGATTCTAAGTTTAATAAAGTTGCATTCATCATACACAAATATTTGGTTTTTGTAAATAATATTATATATATATATTTATATATATATAATACGATGCTAAGTAAATTCTCACAAAAGAAAACAATGTCAAATAATCGCGGGTGTCAATAAATTGCCAGGCGACAGCAAGAACCGTTAAGCCGAATAAGTGTAAAAAGAAACATAAGAAAAAATGGCGCCAAAGGCCATAGACACACATTTGGATGCTGCTGTTGCTGCTGCTGCCGAATGGACTCGTGTGTGAAGGTCATGGTTAGGATGCGTAAGCCTCTCTCACTCTCTCTCTCCCCTTCACAATCTGTCTCCAGGCAGGGGGCAGCTAATGAACTGCAATCGCCGTCACAGTACAGTGGGCTAATGTGATGAATTTTTTTATTTTGTGTTTTTTTTTTTGCTGTATTTGCTGATGTTGTTATCGAATGCCCAACGCAGCTTTGATAATTATAGTTGCCCCAGTTAATGCACTCAAACCATTTTGGTTTGGACCAGGGAATCGTTGAAGTATTTTATATGGAGCTGGTTGACGCCTTCGACAACTGTAGTTGAGCATTTATTGTTGTGTCTCTAGGGGGGATGGATATACATGCAGATGAATGTATGTGTGTGTGTTGTTTGTGGGGTTGTTTTGTTCAGTTAATCGTGTGTAACGAAAAGCCCTATCACTTACATCTATACATATCTTTTGGGAAATATTCACCTCTCGATTAAGATGCAGATTTCAATTATAAAATGATTTCCAAAATCTATTGGGCTACCACTTACAGGCAAAATACAAAATAAAATCAAAACAAAACCAAACCCAGCCAGCGATAAGAAGTGACTTTTGCGCTGGCGTCGACGTCGACGTATACATCGACTGCACGAAAAAAAACACGTAACATAAGTGAAATGTAAAACAAAAATGCGTTTGTATTTTAATTGGTTTCATCGGAGCGCAAGCAACAGCAAAGAGCAACCCCCCAGCGACCGCAACTGCAACGACACTTTGTGCTCGGGGTATAAACACTCGCCACATGCACACATACATAAATAAATGCACACGTGAACTAGCGTTTGCGTGTGTGTATGTGTGTTTGTGTGTGTTTAAGTGTATGTATGCGGCTTTCCCACATGTAAGTGAAGCTGCAGCCGACGCTGGCGCTAGACGCATACGTTGACGGCGACCGGAGCAGCAGATGTACACATGAATTTTTAACAGCTGATAGCATTTGAAATTTATGACGATGCCATCAACTCTTAAGCGCATTCAAGTTAATGCTCCGCTCACTCACACTCTTGCTGCGCTCTTAGATGACGCGCGACGCTCTTTAGGAAAGTCATTTCGACAGCGCTGCCGATGTTGGCGATGCTGCTGCTGCTGCTATTGTTGGCTGCTGTTGCTCTCCCCTGCTGTTAAGCTGTTGTTGTCTGCCTGCGTGTGTCTTTCGTATTTATCTGCCGTTGTTTTTGTTTTCTTTTTTGCTTTTCCTTTGAGGGGACTACTATCTTCCGAGTTGGGGGATCGTGCTGTCTGTCTAAGTCTGATCGAAGCTACAAATACTTGTGCAGTTGTTCTTGTCAAATTTATTGTCACGTCACATCTTGCAGTGTCGCTGATAAGCAGCAAAACAGCTGACAACACATTCATGATTAGCGGCATGAGAGGAGAGCAAGAGAATGCATGCTTGTGTGTATGTTTGTGTGTGTGTGCTTATGCCTACCTGTGACCAACAGCTGCATATGCAAGGGACACATTGCTGGACTGTTGTAAAAGAAATGCGTAACGTGTGTAACTTATACTTATAGCTATGTGTTTAAGACGCATTTGATGTAAATCAATGTGTATGTATGTATAGATGTGCTTATTAGCTTAGTATGTGTACTTACACACATACTTACCTCCACACCAGTGTTGCCAACATAAATGCTTATTAGTTATATATTTCTACATGCATACATGCTTACCTACTCACCAGGGTTGCCAATGCTAAAACAACAAAAAAAGAAATAGTTGCACAAGAAATACAAAAATTCTTCACGGTCTAATCACTAAACATGTAAAACATTGCAATTGTATGCAAAGAAAGATAAGTAATTTGACAACGTGAGAAACCGCTAAAAATGAAACCACAAACCGCTGTTTATGAACACAATTTCCAGTGGCAAATTAATAATATCATTAAATCCGAGTAGCTACACTGATACACAAAGACACACACATATATATATATATATATATATATATATGTATGTATGTATATACATTTGTGCTGTTTACTTTAAGGGCATTTAAATTGTTATTTCGTGCTTACGGCATACATACATACAATTTTCATTTATATATATGGCAGCATTGCGCTAAACAAATCTCTGTTAAGCATAATCCATGCTTAATTGTTGGACACCCAACACAATTTGTATTTTGCCGCCGCTTGTTAAACCTCCTCCCCCTGGCGACACATGCACAAACACACAGTATGCATGTTATTTGTGTATGTGTGTTTGTGTGAGTGTGTGTGTGTGTGTACATGGATAGATTATTAATTATGAAGCCAAATGGGCAATGATTACTTCAAACGACTCCGGCGAAACCTTAGAAAGTTTTCTGGCCCTCACCTGCCGCCACAGAGAAGACGAAGAGTGACAGACAGCAACAACAACAACAACAAGAACAATAACAGTAACAACAGCAACGTCTCGTCTCGTCTCGTTTTGGGATTAGCACAGAAAGTAACTCAATACCAATACCAATACCAATAGCAACGGAGCGTCTCACAAAAAATGTCCAAAATAAAAAGGCGGAGGAACGACGGAACGAGCGAGCGAGCAAGCGTGCAAAATCCATGTAAACTGGAGTGAGAGGTCGACAGAAAGAGAGACGACGTCGAGAGAAGAGTGTATAGGCAATGGGGTCGAGGGAAGAGGGCGCATAGGTGATGACATAGCCATGGAAAGAGGAAGCAGCAGTGGTTCAGGCAATATCGTTGCACTCGCAAACACACTCACACAGGCAAACACACACACACTGTACACAGAGCAACATTTGATTGTCGGCTCCGTCGGCTATGCACAATAAACCAGTATAATTGCACAAACACACACACACAGACGCAAGCAAACGCTTGCAGAGACGGAACACTGGCTGAAATTGACTGTCGAGTGAAGGGCGCTCTCTTTAGCTTAAGGACGAAAGTAAGACAAAAAACGTGTACAGGAAATACACAAAATTCACAAAAATAAAATAAAAACGAAATAATAATCAAATGGAAGCTAAAACATAAGTTAGCACGTGGGAAGCAGTGTGGGGGGGGGGGGCTGCACTTCTCCCAATCCACCAATTCAAATGGCGACTCATCCCGTACCCTGTCCACTCGTTCGGCTGTCCACCACGCTGCTGAAAAATGTTCGCATATTTGTATTATGTATTTCTGTCTCTCTGTATGTGCATATGTTTGTGTGCTTGTGCGCTGACCTCGACGTTGCTGCCAGCGTCAACGCGGCGGTGTCGTTGCTTTAACTCAGCTCTTTATTGTGCGTTCGTTCTCTTTTGGCTAGGCTTTTAGTTTTCTCTTGCTTCCGCCCTTGTTGCTTGATATTGTTGTAGTTGTTTTTGTTGCTGCTGCTGCTCAGCGCAATGACTTGTGGGACTTGTTGGCATCTACGTTAACGTCGGCGTCGTCATTGTTCCGCGCGCGGCCGTTTAACTTGGCGTTTGTGTTTGTAATGTAAGCATGTGTGTGTGTGTGTACGTGTGTGCTATGGTCTCATTTCAAGATAATCGTCACACGAATGAGTTGCTGATGTTTTTGTTGTTATTGTAATTTAGCGGTTTTGCTTTGTTATTTTTGTTTTTACTATTGTAGCTTATAAGTGTATGTGTTATATGTATGCATGTGGATATGCG
Organism: Drosophila longiperda; assembly: GCA_035042125.1. Classification (NCBI taxonomy): domain Eukaryota; kingdom Metazoa; phylum Arthropoda; class Insecta; order Diptera; family Drosophilidae; genus Drosophila; species Drosophila longiperda. Next base: position 564,470 of record JAWNLV010000118.1, read on the forward strand.
TGCGTGTAAAGGGTATTACATGCATGTTATGTATGCACGAATGTTAAGTGTTTGACGTATGACACATGTATGTGTGTACAGTTAGTTATGTGTGTGCATGTACTCTTATAGCAACAATTTCTTCTGCGTTTCTGTGTACATACATCGACTTACAAGAGTATTTAAACTTCTTCATGCCCGAGGTAATTTTTTTTTATTTGTTTTCCACTTCTTTGTTTCGCTTTGGGTTTTTTTTTCGTTTTGTTTCATTTCTCTTGTACGTGCTGCTGCTGGTATTGTTTTTGTTGTTGTTGTTGTGTAGTTGCCATACTCTTCGCCTATTTGCTGCTTAATGTTATTAGATTTTTTTTTGTTGTTTTATTTTGATGATATTGTGTTTAGCATTTTAACCCATTTGTGCGTTTAATGTTTTATGTCAACAGGTTTTGACCCAAATGCAAAGAAGACAAGCAAATAATAATTGTACATGTGTCGCTCATGTGCGTGCGTGTGTGTGTGTGTTCATGTATTAATGCACTGTCTTTTCCATATATATCTGCGAAACTATTTAGAGCAAATAATTAAGATATTTTATAATATGTTGTTATGCCCCTTTCCCGGCCCACCCACCTGGATATGCCCATGTCTACGAGCATCGTATACTGAAACAATTTACATCCGGGATTCAATTATGTATGTATTAAGATAAGCTGACTGTAATTCGATGACCTTTTTGCTAACTGAGTTGATCTTGGTTTCAATTGGGGATCAGTTGAAGTCTGGTTCATCTTGAAATCCGCGCTGTCGACAGCTCCAATGCGAGAAAAATTAATTTATTTATGGATAAATTGTTCATACATACAAACATACATACATCAGATGTTCATATGTGTTGTATGTATGTACAATAAACAAAAAGAGTGGCGTTCGCGTGTTTTGTTTTTGTCTGTTGCTTAATACTGAATAAATTGAAAACAACAACATGAACAACAACCAATATATACATATATTCAATTTGAATTTGAATTCGAAATGCGCTGCAACCATAATTGTTGCTTATTCGTAGCAGACAACAACAACACGAATAACAATAACAATAACAATAAGAACAAGCGAAAACGAAAATCGAAAACAACAAAAGCAATGTCAACGCTTTCGTTGACAGCGACGTCGACGACAACGCCGAAGGTGACGACGCCGTCATCATCAACAGCAGCAACAGCAGCATCACAGCACGCCTGCTGTCAACGTCAACGTCAACAGCAGAGAGCGATAGCGTTGCTACTTAGCGCAACAGTGACGCTAGCAGCGACGTTGACGTACATATTGACTGCGGCGTTAACTTCCGGCATTTTCTGGCTCATCTCAACGTTGCGGCTGCTGCGGCTGTTGTTGTATTTGTTGATGTTATTTTGTGTTGTTGATATTATAAAAGTTAACACGACACGTATGGCAATAACAATAACAACAAGGGTACTAAAGTTTGTAAATGCATTAAACAAGAGCTGAAGAAACAGCTCCAAATAAAATGTAATGAAATGAAATACACACATACATTTGCATTTAGACAAGAGCATTTGCACAGCGTACCTGCCCTGTCTACTCAAACAAAGATATCAATCGGAAAATATGTTAAGAATGCTTGATATGACTGCGTTCGCCCGTGCAAGAGGCACGGCACGACACGACACGGGGCAAATAAAAATCAGTCGAAGGACGCATTTTTAAAGCCACTCAAAAAGCTAAATAGAAGACCATAAAATGTTTTTTTCACGCCACTGGCCACGGCCTGGGCGGACACTTGGACAAACACAGACGCACACACATACGCACACACGCACAGGCGGGCGCATTTCGTGTTACACTTTCAATTTAAAAGGAAAATATTCCCACACACACATACGCACACAGGCACGCAAGCACAAAGAGGCATCATCATCAATTTCTAAATGCAAAACCGCAATAAAAAAAAACCAATAAAATACCACTATAAAATGTCATAAGACCGAATTGCACACACACTCACTGATCACCCAGCAGCAGTCACTCACATATATATATTAAAAACAGAAAAAAAGCTCTTCGACATAACATTGAAAACATGTCATTTCTAAAATAAGCTTGGTACATGTAAAGTCAGTAGTGCATAAGAGCTGTGCTAAGTGTGCTCAAACAGATAATGGGCCGCTGGCTTAGCAAAGTGTATTTAAAATACAGCGCAGCAAGACCGCAAGCAAGAAAACCGAAATCGAAGTACACACGTAGTAGTAAAGTGTAGTGAGAGAGCCGCAGCTGAGCGAACGCACGCTAAAAGGAAACACAGAGAGAGGTAGAGACAGAGAGACCATACAATTGTGTGGCTGGCAAACGTTGTGCTCTGTTTCGGTTTGTCGAGTGTTGATAATTTTATGCGAGAGTATCTATAAGGGGTGGGGACTGGGCTGAGGAGTAGGCCAATAGTAGGGTAATGACGAGGACGACGGACGCACGTGTAACCGTAAAAAGCGTAAAAAAATAGTTGTGGGTGATTTTGTGTGTGTGTGCGTTTGTATGCGCTTGATTGTTTATGCGTGTTGTTGTTGTTTTGTATTTACTTTGCAAACATGGCATGATTGTTGTTGTGGTTGTTGCTGTGGGACCAATGGAAAAGTGTGGCTGTAATGTGCTTGAGAAATTATCCGGCAATTTGGCTGCACTAAACCATTTATATGCAGTTGCCCTATGCCAATCGGTAATTCATAATCGGTAATCGGTAATCGCTTAGCATCAGATCTCTCTCTCTCTCTTATTACATGGTGCCGAAGAATAACCGCTGATTTTCTCATTTGCGACAGCCAAAAGCTAGCTATGGTTAGACACAGGCGAACGACCCAACATTTGACTCAGCATTTATATCAATGTCATATTTATGCCAAAAAAAAAAAACATCCAAAACAACAAACAAAAACCAAATAAAAAATAATGAAAAAACAAATACAAAAAGACAAACAGAAACAACTTTAACGATATTTCGGGCATTAGCCCCTTGATAAAATGCTCGCTTCAGGGTAATATTTATTAACGAGCTTTTTAGCGGTATTTGGGCCAATGTACGACAATGAATTGGTTGTTATCTATGCACCATTTTGGCCAACTAATTGTGCCCCAGTTAACAACAGTTGACAACAAATCGTTTATATTTTGTCATAAATATTACTAATTTAATGCCATGAACTCATTAAAAATTGGTAAAAGGTTTTGTGCTATGTGTGTATGTATGTATGTATGTATTTATATATGCACGTGTTTTTAGCTAGCCAGTTAGGGATTTTCTACTCTTCAGTGCCTTTGAGTGCTTTCTAAAGGGAAATTTGCCAATGGAAGTTTAATATATTTAGCAGTTGGGTTCAGGGTATATCGAGTTCAGTGTATATCAGTGTATATTAGTGTATGCTAGTGTATATCGGTGTATATCTGGTGTATGTCTAGTGAGCTCGACTAAAACATTCTTGTTTGTTAATGTTGATGGCCTGAAGAGAATAACAATAACAATTGCAGTCTTATTAAGGATGTGAAATATCTTTTACATATTGTTTATAATCCATTCGATTTGTGGCCCACGCAGCTCCTGGCTCAGTGCGATGCTGTGGTACTTGAACAACTGATACTTGTCGTAAACGATGTTCGAATCGTCATTGGGCGCATCGTGTGCCAACTTTGCCAACTGTTGCATAATTGGGTGCAGTTGGGCAGCAATGCATCTCGAGTATTGCAGCAGCTTCGGAGTCCAGAGGCTGTCATCGAAGCCCATCCCAGCAGGAGCATTGTTATGGCTCAAATTTAGCGAGAGAAACACCGAAGCGGCCGCCAACTGGGAGGGCTTACAGCTGGCCAGTTTATAGTCAAGAGTGGCCAATTCCAATAAGTACTTGGACATTACAGATTGTTCAAAAGTAACGTTGGACAAGTTCAAGTAGCGTTTCAGGAATCGGTAGGACAATGGGAGCCCCATATTGTGATCGATCGCCGCGAGTATGATATACTCCATGTTCTGCAACTGGTTGATCGTGTACCTGTTATCCGTTCTGTCGAGGAATTCATAATGGGACACCGCATAGTGTTCCACGTTTTTGGAGGCTATTAAGAGAGCGGTAATGCCGACCAGCCGCAAATCGATTTCGGAGTTCTTATCCGCCTGCAGATAGCGATCGACGATGGAGACGCTCCAATGGAAGGACTCCGTCTTCAAATTTAAAGTTAAATGTACATCGTTGAGCCAATTCATTAAAGTTGCACGAATCTTATCCGTCACCTTCAAGTGACCTGACAAGTGATCCGGATTGATTTTCTGGTTCTCCTCCACGTCGAACATATAATAGTACAAATAATGCTCAGAGCCATAATAAGTGCAGTCTGGCGACATCTCTGCGTCGTCCGCAACTTCATCTGCTTCAGCAGCTGTGGCCACATTAAGCTCGGTCAAGTTGCCACCGTTGCCTCCGGTTGCCTCCGTTGCCTCCGTTGCCTCCGTTTTCTTGGTCGTCTGTGGATGCTGTGGCAGAAGGTTGTGTAGACTAAATCTTTTGAAAATGATCAACTTACACTCTTCGCTCGCATTTTCGTCAAAATCCAGATTCTCTTTAGTGGCTGCCTCGTTTGGGGGCATCGTCAGCTCTTTCTCGATGGCCTCACTGATTTTCTCCTCATCCATATTAATTTTGTGTGTTGCAATTAAAAACGCGTTAGAATACGATTGTTTTTTCTCGAAAGAAAATTAAAATTTCAATTTTATTTTTCTAAAATGAAAATAAAAATTTCAATTTTATTTTTCTCAAATGAAAATAAAAATTTGGTTTTTTTTTTTTTTTTTTTTTTGAGAATACTTGCTTGTAGCTTGTTCAATTACAGACTGGACAAAAACAGTTTAAAAATGTATGTTTGTACTGCTTTATTCAGAATTTTTGAGTTTAAGTTTATTTAAAATCCTTTTGCGTAGCCTTTTTAGTGCTTTTTTATTTTTAAAAGCGCAAATAAATAGCTGAGCGAACGCACGCTAAAAGGAAACACAGAGAGAGGTAGAGACAGAGAGACCAAAAAATGGCGAGGCTGTCAAACGTTGTGCTCTGTTTCGGTTTGTCGAGTGTTGATGATTTTATGCGATAGTATCTATTAGGGGTGGGGACTGTGCTTTGGAGTAGGCAATAGTAGGGTAATGACGAGGACTACGCACGCACGTGTAACCGTAAAAAGCGTAAAAAAATAGTTGTGGGTGATTTTGTGTGTGTGTGCGTTTGTGCTTGATTGTTTATGCGTGTTGTTGTTGTTTTGTATTTACTTTGCTGTTTGTTGTTTTGGTTGTTGCTGTGGGTCCAGTTTAAAAGTGTTGCTGTAATGTGCTTGAGAAATGATCCGGCAATTTGGCTGCATTAAACCATATGCAGTTGCCCTATGCTAATCGGTAGTTCATAATCGGTAATCGGTAATCGCTTAGCATCATATCTCTCTCTCTCTCTCTAAAAAATAATGAAAAAACAATAACAAAAAGACAAACAGAAACAACTTTAACGATATTTCGGACATTAGCCCCTTGATAAAATGCTCGCTTCAAGGTAATATTTAGTTAAAAGCTTAGCGGGCCAATGGACGACAACTAATTGTGCCCCAGTTAACAACAGTTGACAACAAATCGCCTATATTTTGTCATAAATATTACTAACTTTAAAAATGGGTAAAAAGGTTTTGTGCACATGCTACACACATACAGGCAGGAAAAACTATATATATTCTTGATCAGAATCAACAGACGAGTCGAAATAGCCATTATTAATACAGAATATACATATGCATATTATAAATCACCTACCCAAATTCCAGATCGAAAAATATATATTCTCATATTAATCTCATTTCTACCAGCAGCCACAAGCATTTTCTATGTGCATAAATATCGAGCGCATCTGTAAGAAAGAGATGGCATGGTAGTCCATACGAACGTAAATATGTATTTGTGTGCACTCTGCATAACCCCGTTACCTACAATTGCGTGTACGTATGTTTGTATGCATTTCTGTTTGTATGTATGTCTGTCTGTATGTATGTATGTATGTCTGTATGTATGTCTGTATGTATGTCTGTCTGTATGTATGTCTGTATGTATGTCTGTCTGTATGTCTGTCTGTATGTATGTCTGTATGTATGTTTGTATGTATGGCTGCATGTATGTATGTCTGTATGTATGTATGTATGTATATATTTATATATATGCACGTGTTTTTAGCTAGCCAGTTAGGGATTTTCTACTCTTCAGTGCCTTTGAGTGCATTTTAAAGGGAAATTTGCCAATGGAAGTTTAATATATTTAGCAGTTGGGTTTAGTGTATATCAGTGTGTGTCGAGTGTGCTCGACTAAAACATTCTTGTTTGTTAATGTTGATGGCCTGAAGAGAATAACACAACTGCAGTCTTATTAAGGATGTAAAATATCTTTTACATATTGTTTATAATCCATTCGATTTGTGGCCCACGCAGCTCCTGGCTCAGTGCGATTGTGTAGTACGTGCACAACTGATACTTATTGAAAATGGCGTTCAAATAGGCATTGGGGGCATCGTGTGCCAACTTTGCCAACTGTTGCATAATTGGGCGCAATTGGGCAGCAATGCATCTCGAGCTTTGCACCAGCGGCGGTGTCCAGAGGCTGTCATCGAGGCCTAACCCAACACGAGCATTGTTATGGATCAAATTTAGCGAGAGAAACACCGAAGCGGCCGCCAACTGGGAGGGCTTACAGCTGGCCAGTTTATAGTCAAGAGTGGCCAATTCCAGGAAGTACTCGGAAATTGAACATTGGTGATGATCAGCGCCGGCCTCGCTCAAGTAGTGTCTCAGGAATCGGATGGACAATGGGACCCCCAAATTGTTATCGAGCGCATTAAGTATGAGAATCTCCATGCTCTGCAACTGGTCGACCGTGTAGTTGTTAGCCGTCATTTGGAGAAGCTCATACATGGTCGGTGTCGGGGGTACCTCATCTTTTGAGGCTATGAAGAGAGCCGATATGCCGACCAGCTCCAAATCCTTGATTTTAGTGTCATTCACCGCCTGCATATAGCGATCGATGATAGAAACGCTCCAATGGAATGCCTCCGCATTCAAATCTAAATTTAAATGTAACTCGTTGATCCAATCAACGAGACTTGCACGATTCTTGACCGTCACCTCCAACTGATCTGACAGGTGTTCCGGATTAATTATCTGTTTCTCCTCCTCGTCGAACAAATAATAGTAAAAAATATGCTCATAGTCATAATAAAAGCATGCTGACATATCTGCGTCGTCCGCAACTTCATCTGCTTCAGCAGCTGTGGCCACATTAAGCTCGGTCAACTTGCCACCGTTGCCTCCGTTGCCTCCGTTGCCTTCGTTGCCTCCGTTTTCTTGGTCGTCTGTGGACTTTTCTACTTCTACTTCTACTTCTACTGCTGCTGCTGCTGCTGCTGCTGCAGCAGATGCTGTGACAGAAGGTTGTGTAGACTAAATGTGCTGAAAATGATCAACTTACGCTCTCCGCTCGCATCATCGTCGAATTCCAGATTCTCTTTTGTGGCTTCCTCGTTTGGGGGCACCGTCGGCTCTTTCTCGATGGCCTCACTGATTTTCAACTCATCCATGTTCATTTTCTGTGTTGCAATTAAAAACGCTTTAGAATAAGATTTTTTCTCGAATGAAAATAAAATTTCAATTTTATTTTTTTCAACTGAAAATAAAAATTTCAATTTTATTTTTCTCGAATGAAAATAAAAATTTCAATTTTATTTTTCTCGAATGAAAATAAAATTTCAATTTTATTTTTCTCGAATGAAAATAAAAATTTCAATTTTATTTTTCTCGAATGAAAATAGAAATTTCAATTTTATTTTTTTCGAATGAAAATAGAAATTTCAATTTTATTTTTCTCGAATGAAAATAAAAATTTGGTTTTTTTTTTTTTGGAGAATACTTGCTTGTAGCTTGTTCGATTACAGACTGGACAAATACAGTTTAAAATGTTTATGTTTGTATTTGTCATGGCTTGCTGCTTTATTCAGAATTTTTGAGTTTGAATTTATTTGAAATCCTTTTGCGTAGCCATCTTTGTGCTTTTTAACTGTGCAGGCATTTACAGGGCTGCATTTGCTATTTGCCAGCACAAACATGCTTGTATGTTTGTATGTATTAGCGTTAAAGAGCGCACACGTCCCCATCAGTGACTTAATTATTAAATTAAATACGCTAAATGGCAGCACACGCAAGTAGCAATCAAAAAAATAATGAACAAAAAAAAAACCCAAAACAACTCTAGCAAAAAGCTCGACATAAACGCTCATACACAAACATATATTTATTTATACGCAGAGTATACGCACGAAGTCGACGTCGACGTCAGCGCCGAGCGACGCCACATGCTTACAACCTTGTCCGTTATTCCCCCTCTTCCGCACTGAATTCACTCACCCACAACCCTTTGTATAATAATAACAACAACAAAGCAAATCGAATAAAATTGTCAACTCTCTCGCTCTAGCTGCACTGGCTTCGCACTGCTCTCTCTCTCTCTCTCTCTCTCTCTGTCTCTCGCTTGGAACAGTGGCATACTCTCTCTCCCTCTCTTTGGAGCTGTTCAATTTTGGTTGTTGTTGGCTGACTGGCTCTTCTTGCTTTTTATGGCTTTTATGGTCATAAAGAGGCTTTGGCCTGTCCGACAGCCGCCAGCTGTTGACGTTGTTTGGCGCTATCGCTCCCGCTACCGCAACCGCTTCACACTCTCGCACACCAACAGCAACAACAGCCACAGCAAAACAGGCAAAAAACAAACGTCAGTCCCAGTGGCCCAAGCTAAATGGCAACATATGCACATTCAGGCATATACATACATGCATACATACCATGCACACTGGTAGGCACGGTCCGAAGCAGGTATGCACACATACACATACACACACACTCGCGCACACGAATGTATTTGTTTGCCAGAGGCTCGCAAACAAACCAAACGTAAAAAGCGCGCGCGAATACAGGTCGACGCTCGGCATAGGCGTTGCGACGTTGCTGTCGACGTCGCTAGCGTTAGCGTCAGCTTCAGCATTGCTTCTTGTTGCGGTCTCCTCTATGTTTATGATTTTCGGAAATTTCATTTCGTGTGCATTTTTCGTTTGTTATCGCTACAGTTGTAGCTGCTTTTTGTTGTTGTTGTAGCTTGTTAACATATTTGAAATGTAATTAAATCAATTTGTCTTTGCTCCATTGAATAAGTATTGTATGTGTGTGTGTGTGTGTTTATGTGTAACTTGGACTTAAGCTGTAACAAAAGTTAAGTTAATTTTAATGCCTTTGCCAATGTCTGGCAACGCCTGTCCATGTGCGTGATGAAACTGGTTTATGGTTTGGCTTTTGATCCATTGAGCTACCCACATGCATACCACATACACATAAATACACACATACACATTCACATGAACGAACTTCACCTGCCATGACGTCACAAGTGCTTATCAATTGCGCCGCTAAATTGCCAATGATATGAATACACATACACACACATATAAATCTATTTATATGTTCAAGGGTATGTATGTGTATAAAGAGAGGGGGAGTGTTTGCAAATCACAGACAGGGCTGTTTATCTCTGTGTGGCGGTGTGTACATGTCTGTCATTCTCTCTTCTTTCATATCGACTGCTGTTATTGTTGTTTTAGTAAATAACGTAGGCAGAAACGATATGTTTTATGCTATTCATGGTGACCACATGAGCCCCAATAAGTATGCTGGGCTAAAGACAATCAACTTTCGCCCATATATACACACCTGGACAGTAAAAACAACTGTTGTTTTCTTGTTAAAAAAAAAAATATCTTTAATAATTTGATGAGAAACATTTGTTTTATACACAATCAATATTGTATATAGATATTCATAGAACATTGGCATTGCTTTAAAATTTATAAAGAAACATAAATAAATATCTTAATTTTTATAATATAGGTAAAGTATTTTATCATTATAATAGTAGTGGAATAATAGTAAAGTTTTCTCTGGATGTTCTACGAGCTTAATTTACACTTACTTAATATTTCTCGGACTTAAGAACATTTGTAAAACTCTGAAGAAGTCCTTCAAATTGATTTATGCAATTGGTAATACTTAAATTTTTTTTTTTAATTTTTTGCTACTTATGTGCTAAACAATTCGACTGTCTGCTATCTTCAGGCAAAGAGACAAATAAATATATCTCAATATTTATTTTCACTTCTATGATAAGACAATAAAAATCAAAAGTTTTTTCATTCATACCTTTTTTTCCATTATTAATTGATTATTAAAATTAAGCAGAAGAATAAAAAGACTTGGAAGTTTGACGTATTTATCGTAAGAAGTATTCCAGTCGAATATACAAGACGAGATGGCACCTAAAGAAAAAATATTACAGTGGATTTGCGCAATAGGCTGTACTATAAGAGTTAAATACATATATATAGATAATGCTTGCGAAAGAATTGACACTTTGCTTATTTGTGTGTGTGTGTGTGTGTGTGCAGGATTTGAATATATTCACACACACATGCATACATTACGGTGAGAAGAGCAACAACTACAACAGCTACGACTAGAGCCAACAGGTTTAAATTACGCAAACGGCAAACAGACAAATTAAAATAACAGAAGCGGCGACTGCAAAGTCAGCGCAACAGAGTAACGGCAAAAAGCAAACGGAGGCAGCGCCACTAAAAGCAATAACACAATAAATGGAAATGGAAATCATTTAGACATATGCACACACACACATACATACGTATGCTTAGATGTGTGCGTGATTCCGGAATGATACGAAATTGTCGCAAGCAAACTTGAGAATCAATTGGAGCAAACAGCACAAAAAGTGGAATGAAATGAAATCGAATAAAACAAAATGGATGATTAGCAAGCAAAGCAAAGTATGTAAAAACACACACATCACAGAGAAGAATGTAATCAAGAGTTAAGAAGAGTAAGTGAGAATAAGTAGGCACATGCATATATACATATATACATATGTACCTTTTCACATCCGATGTCATCTGGGCTTATTTATATTACGAAATCAGTTTTATGCCTTAATCCCCATTCGTATTAAAAAAAAAACAAAAGAGTTTACTCGGCGCTGTTCTTTAACGTTTAATGTTTAGCGCAAAAAAAATCAAAATCAAAACGTGCCAAAGCAAAAATGAATATGAGCATGGTTGCAGACTGCAGTGCTGCTGGTGCAGTGGCAGCACTATCGCCACCACCACCACCACCAACAACAACAACAACAACAGCAGCAGCAACGGCAATGGCAATTATGTACGTGTGTAGAGAGAGAGACAAATATATATATAGAGTGAGAGAGAGGGACCGACACAGTCAGTCTCAGTCTTGACAATGCGTTGCGATTATGCGATAAGTTGAGTGAGAGGTGAGCAGCAGCAGCATCAGTCGCTGTAGACAGCAAACGAGGCATAGCATGAACAAAACAGACATGCACACACACACATGTATACAGACAGGCAGGCAGAGCAGACAGCTGAAGCATATTCACCAGCAGCAGTGCTGTTTTTTTTCTGGGGGTCGAGTGAGACACACAAAATGGAAGAAGCAGCAAAGGTGGGCGTAGCAAAGAAAAGCAAGCAGCGTGCGACTGTCGCTTAAAATGCAGCAAGCAATTATGCTAAATATTGTAAAGATTCATTTAATTTTAGCAGCAAGCGGGAAATAAAAGATGGGTAATGAGAAGACTATTTAGGAACATATTATTTGTATATGTCATGTGCTTTTTTCAACAAAAAATTGTAACACAATCAATTAGTCCGATGATCCTGCCGCGCTTTTTGGGGTTGCTCTGAAGCCAGCTTTGCTTTGACATATTATTAACTCATTAACATAGCTCACGTACATACAACAGTTAATGTAACCAGTGCGCCATGTTGGGCCCTTGGAGAAAATTAAAATCATAACAGTTGCAGTAGCAGCCAGTGGACAGCAAAGACGAGTAATCGTCTCAGCAGAGATATTGTGAGAGGGGGAAGGGGATGAATGTTATGAGTGCTTGTTTGTGTGTGTGCATGTTTGGCAAGGCCGCAATTAATTACAAACTTAGCCAGCTGTCCGTGTCCCTTTGCTGCATGTTATGCTCTCTCTAGCTCTATGTGTGTGTTAGCATAAAGAGTGCCAAGCAAAGAGAACGACTGACACTGACACACACGCACACAAACAGTAAGCAACCGAAAGCAAGAGAGATTTACAAAAAAAAAAGAAAAGAGCGGGTGCATGGGAAGCATACTTTCGCCGGTCTGTTGGTCGCAATACAGTTACCGTTACCCTTTTGCCTGCTGCTTTGCAATAGATTCTGTATGTATTGCAAACATGACCGAAATTTATATACACACAATTTACCCATTTATTTAAACACGCATAAAATAGTATGTACATACTTATGTAGGCAAACATACAAAAAGCAAAAGCAGCAGCATTTTGTGAAGGGCACACAGTAAAAAGCACCGACAAAGGCAGCAGTGTTGTAAAATAAAATAACGAAATCTTGCCTGTCATCTGCGCCTATATGTGTGTATGTGTGTGTATTACATAAACTTTTAATATTTAGAGCCAATTCAACAATACTCCAAACGCAACTCATTTTTAATGCACACTATCAACAGAAACGATGAAAACAGGACAACACAAACACACATACAAATATATATATATGGATATGTATATGCGGCACAGTCAAAAACCACTGACGCTGACGCATTTATCACTGCGCTGCTTTGGCCACCAACACAACAAGAAGATCAAATGAGCGAAGGAAGAAGCCATCGCAGCCACAGCAACAAATAGTTATAACAACAGCAGCAACAAGATTATAGAACAAGGGGGAACGAGAGGTTTGGGGAATGGCTCCATTGTCGACGGCGGCGAGCATTGGGAGTCATTGATTTTCGTTTATGAGCGCGACGACGACGTCGACTTCGACGTCGACGCGCTCTCACTTTTTATACGTTCATTCACACGGCGCACAGTGGGACTGATTTGGTATGGAATGTTAATGATCCGACCAACATCTGTATGTCTGTGTGTGTGAAGGGAACGTATGTATGTGTTTGTTATGTATATTTCTTCAACTATTTAATTGCTGCTCAGTTGTAGTGCAATAGAGTGCAGTTAAGGGCATTAATTTTAATTTGTTTGGAAAATTGTTTGTTACAGTGGTTCCTACATTAGGTTGATTATGATTTGCAGTTTTTGTAAGTCACATATAGTAGATATAATCTGTTAATCTGTTCGATTAAGGACCGAGTTACTAAAGAAATATTTTAGGCGATATTAACAATGATGACTGACAAATATGCAAAAGCTGTCCAGGCCCACTGTGTCTGCGTGGAACATTGCTGATGCTTTTGCAAATGCTAAGAGCACCGCAAGCAGCAAAAGAGAGCGTGCGCTAAAAAAAGAGCCAAACACACAACACAGACAAAGTGTGCAAGCGGTGGTGATGCGGTGAGCAATGGACAAACGAAACTCAAATATGTTATTGATAATTAAATTGCTGTTGTTGCCATTGATGCAATACACATGCATATACGCATACACACATATGCATGCATTGGTATCAACTCAACTGCTACTTGGCCGTCCACCTTTGAGATTTGTGCTTTTGTTTGGCTTTAGTGCGACTCTTTGCTGGATTGTCTGAATGCAGACGTCGCGACTACGGCTGCTGCTGCATGTGACTGTGTGTGTATATTTGTGTTGGTTTTGTTTTTGGTTACTGCTTGGGCAGAGGGCAGATTTCGTTTTCGTTTCGGTTGCTTTTGCTGTTGTATTTGTGTTGCTGAAATTTACGGCTGCGAATCGGCTACATCTTTATGTATGTATGTTTGAATGTGTGTGTAGTTGTCAAAGCCAAAACATGCAGCGCCGCCCGTTCCGCGCCCACTAAATGCGCGCCAAAGAACGAACGCAGCAACAACAATAACAGTAACATCATCATCAGAAGAAGAAGACGAAGGAGCAGCAGCAGCAGCAAAACGAAACACCATCTTGAAATAAAGCGCGGTGATTTCTTTTAGCTCAGCCGCCGCAGGTAGTCGCCGTCGTCTGCGTCGTCGTCGGCGTCGCTGTCTCTGCTCTTTGTGCGTCAGCAATGTTTTTGTGTTTTTGTGGAGGGGGTGGGTGTTTAAGGCTTTGCTTATCGGGCAGCAAATTGAAAGCAATAAATACTTAATTGTTAGACTTGCTTAATTACGTAATTTTAATTTATCTTGAAGAATACATGCCGCTGTACCCACACACACACATACATACATACCTGAATATCGAAAAGGGAATGGGAAAGGAAAAAAGAGAATGACAGAGAGAGAGAGAGAGATGGATAGACAAAAAGAGGGGAAAAGCGCTGCTGTATGGCAAATGGGGCCAGGGGCGGTTTCCGAAGGCCACAAAAGGTCAATGCAATCCAAAGGATACATATACATGCAAACTTAATATATGTGTGTGAGTCTGTGTGACATTGAACTGAATGCGAATAAGTTGGCGGCATTTTGTGATGATTACTTTGGCAAATAAACAGTTATAATGTGCATACTCATATCTGTATGTATGCGTATATGTATATGTATACAAATGCATGCATGCGACTGTGTAAGCTTGCATATGTGCAAGTCGAAATCTGAGGCTACACACACACAACCATATACACATGAAGAAAATAAGTACGCACGCCTGCAAGGTCAAGGAAAATAAAAAACAATCGCCATATTTTTTGTTTAGTCCTCAGCTCGTCATAATAATAAATAGCGAAATGAGGTTAGCTCTCGCAAAAGGAAAATCTTCTAGGTTAAGTCAATAGGCATATAATTTGAGTGTTGTTGTTTGTAGTATTTTGGAATTTACTCAAGTTCTTCTTCCCGCTCTGCTTCGCTTGCTGCTAAATTCACAGTTAAAGTGTGTGTAAGCATTTGAGTCATGACGTTAAGCAAGAAAATTGTATTTTGTATTGTTTTTCGCTAGATTTTTGTTCCCTCCACTTTTCACCAAATTAGGAACCAGCGCGGTGATATTTAATAAAAAAAAAAAGAACAACAGCAAATATAATAATAATTATGATGAACAAGCTGCTCTCTTTGAACTTTATTGGCAGCTTGTCTCTAAAACAATAAGAGATTGCCAAAATTGACCTTAAGTGCACGCACACACACACACGCGCGTGCGAAACAGTGTCGCTAGCGTCGAAAAGAGCCAAATTTGTATTGATCCCTAAGAGAACTCGGGGGTGGGGTGATCTTTTTATCTTTACGAAATTATCAGCTGACAAAAAATATACATGCAATATACAAATCTGAGCGAATTTGTTCAAGTTAAACTCAAAAACAATGTTGGTGATAATGAGGCAGCGGCAACATATTAGAAGTGGCCACTAACGGCGTGTGGCGTTGTCGCCTAAGGCCAGTTATTGTTTACATAATAAAAGCCAACCAGAAAACAAAAAAAATAAAATAAATACAAAATACAACATGCTGTATACATATATACATATGCATGTGCTTGTACATTCACAAGAGAAAACTATAAAATTTATGCTCATTGGTCGGAGCGACTGCTGACTGCGACCACAGCGCGTGCCAAGCCGCCAGAGCAGCAGAGACAACGAGACTCTCTCATTATTATTGTTCTTTTTTTTGCGAAGTGTCCGTCGCTGTCCGCCCACCCTTCGCTTAGTTGTGGAGCTGACGGCGCGTGTGTTTGCGCTTTACTTCCGTTACAAATGGCACAGCAGACAAACATCAAAACAAGCTAAGAAAATCCCCACGGACACATTCATAGAGTGCCAAAAATCTTGCATATCAACATCACTCACACATATGCATATGTATATATGGAGAGTGAAGCACGCACGTACGCCATACAATGCGCTCTTTAGGCTTGCTCTTTACATGCTCTTTAATCTGGCGCTACTACTCTGTGCTCTGCTCTGCTGCGCTCTGCTTAGCTTAGACGACGGTTCGCTGCTGCTGGCTGCTACTTCCGTTTGTACGTGCCGGCAGAGACCGAACCGAAGTTAGTCGAACATCTGTGCGCGCTGCCAATGTTAACGTCGACGTCTTCGTAGCAGCCGCCGCAGTCGCTGTCAGGCAAACAAAACGGCCGTTTGCTGCTGATGCCAGGCAAAGCCCGTGCGCTTCATTCATTCAGTATTTCAGTTCACATCGAACGCGAGAACTGTGCGGACGTGCAAGAAGCGGCAGCGGCAAAGTTCGGTCTAGTAACACACAAGTAACGGAGCAACAAAACATTAAAAAAAAAATAAAAACACCACGCGCTCCCCAACTTACACACGTTCCGCTCTCTTTCACTGTCACTCGCGCAAACTTCAACAGGCGCTTATACTAATAATCTCAAAATAAAAATTAATAGAACAAACTTTACAAATTCCAAACAAACAAGCAATTAGCAAAAGACTTATTGTGTTGTGCATCGAACAACCGCCCCCCGCTCAGCTCAGCCCACCAACTGCACAACTTGCACTGCCCACCGCCCGACTGCGCCGCGCGTTAAACAAAATAATATTAAAAAAAAATCTAACTAAAAAAGGCTGCCAACTTTAATTGCAATTCGCAATAGTAGTTAGTATTAGTGTGCCTAAAACTGAACAATTATCTAGACAAATAAAAACAAAAACAATATATTTTTTTTTTGGGTTTTTTTTTTGTTGTGGCTTGTCTCATATGCGCCAAATTCAAAAGTCCTGGATTATTTTGAAGGCGAACGCAAATAAATAAATAAATGATTGCAGGCTACGTAAAGAAACATAACGGGACAGTAAGCAGCAAGCAGTAAGCAAAGTGAAATCTCACGCAATCAAGCAGCGCAGCAGCAGCAGGGAAACGTAAAGACGGAGAAGAGCAGCGAACGCACTCCCAAAACCAAGCGAGGCGCGTTTCGCGACAAAAGCTGCCTGTCTGTCTGTCAGACACATTCACGCACATACACAGGCACACACACACACACAGCAGAAATAATAAAAGTGATGCTTCCTGTGAAATTTTTGTCAAATACTTCTTACAAGATTTAAATGTGGTGAGAACAAAATATAAAAATAAAATTTCAAATCAGCTGAGCAAACGACGTATGAACGATTTGTGGTTTACCTTGCGTTGTGTGCATTGGCAAGAAGAAGCAGTATCAGCAATTGCAGCTAAGCAAGCGGAAGAAGACGAATAAGCAGAAGGAGTTCCTTGAAGTTACAAAAGAGAAGACCAGAGCGAGAAAGAGAGACTTGAAAGAGTCGGCGACAAAAGAAGAGGCTTTGCATGCCAATCAAACGCACACACAATTCTTGCTCACACACACAGGCACAGGCACAAGCACACAGACAGCAACCGCAACGCACAATGACCTTGCCAACGAACACAAATGGAGGGAACAACAACAACGGCAAAAGCAGCAGCGGTGATGATGAGTCGGACATGTTTGGACCGCCCCGCGTCTCGCCGCCCATTGGTTATCATCATCATCGGTCGCGCGTGCCAATGATCTCGCCAAAGTTGCGTCAGCGGGAGGAGCGCAAACGCATCCTGCAGCTGTGCGCCCACAAGCTGGAGCGCATCAAGGACTCTGAATCGAATTTGCGACGCAGCGTTTGCATTAATAACACCTATTGCCGTCTCACCGATGAACTGCGGCGCGAGAAGCAAATGCGTTACCTACAAAATTTGCCAAAGTAAGTACAAAATAACACAAATATAAATATAAATCTAAATAACATACATATCTACATATACGTGTATATGTCTTCTTCTTACACTCACACACACGAACAAACGTGCTTGTATTCATATATATGATGTGTGAATGCGAATATGCCAGTGTTGCGAACTTGTGAGACTGGAGGAAATAATGAAAAAGCAGCTATGACTAGCACAAGTGGGTTGGGGTAGTTAAAATGAATGTTAAAAACAACGCAATATATTTGATGAATGTGTGCATATGGTATACAAAGCTTACAGTTTCCATACCATATATATTGCCTCAATTGCATTTTGCTGTTATAAATATATTATTTTGATATTTCAATATGGCTTTAAAAGTCATACAAAAAAACTAAGAGATACTGGAAAGCACAGTAATTCATCCAATTCATGTGCAAAAAAAAGAAGGAGAAAAAAAGCAAGCCAATAAAATAGGCAAGCCAAATGAACAGCACTGTGCGGAGGGAGAACCCACGCGATTCGCGATTGCCCTTTGATAAATGATGTGCGTATATATTGCTGTGTGTGTGGGTGTGCAACAACCTTTTCAGGCGGCAAGATTCCGATTATTCAGAATAGTTCAAGTGCGTTAAATTTAGCAATAGCTTCAAAATAACTAAAGACAAAATAATACGTGCCAAGCTTAAGCGCGTGTCTACACGTAAATATACATATATATATATATATATATATATATATATTTATGTGTGTGTGCATGTGTAAGAAATATATATATATTTTTTTTAATTTTACGCTGTAACTTGACGCGCATAAGGATATTTCCGTCTTGCTGCTGATGGGGGATGTGAGGAATGGGGGACGGAAGATTGGGGATGTGGTTAGGCAACCGCAGCTTGTCAGCTTGTCGCTTCCTGCAGACAGACAGACAAACAGACAGCCAGACGGGCAGACACTGACTCTATTGCAGCAACAAGAACAGTATCAGCAGACAGACAATAAGCACTGGCTATGAACAAAAGTGTTGCTAGACTATATATATATATATATATATATATATAATATGGTGTGATGAGGAGCGCAGTAACTGTGTTTGGCGGGGTGTTGCCAACTAACTTCACTTCAATTATTTCGTTCATTATAGTGAATGCTCACCGTAGTATTTCTTTCGATTGCATTCAGGCCAATCGCAAAGCAAAAGTCAAACAAAACAAAACGAAGCAAAGCAAAGATACTCAAGAGACATTAAACAACAGCAACATCGGGCAGAGCAGAGCAGAGCAGCGCAGTCCACAACACAGAAACAGAAACGACACAAACTACAACAAAACGAGGAGGCAGCAAACTAGAGAAAAAAGAAGAAAAAAAAAAAAAACAAACACACACACACATATAGAGACAGAGGCACAGAAATGCCAGCTAACAGCAGGCGAGCCAACGAAAATTGTTTGTCCGTCTCGAAAGAAGGGCGTGTATAAAGATGAAATACAACAACAACAACAACAACTAGAAAAAGTAATAGGCACTTGCCAACACAAACACACATGCAGGCACATTTATATGCATAGAAAATTCGATAACAGTCGGCGCACAAGTCGATCACAATTATCGCATCATCGCCCGATATTTAATAGTAATCAAGTTATTTGCCATCAAATTTCAAAATAAAAGACAGAAACAAAAAAAAAACTCAAATAAAATACAAAAAGCAAAAAAACGAAAAGCGAAAAAAATTGCTTAAAAATCAAGCAACAACAACAAAAACAAGAGTGGGGAACAACCTTCGCAGATAGCGCGATTACAGTCACAAACAAAAGCAAAAAACTAAAAACCAAAAGAAATCAAAGTAAAGCTGTAGAAAAAAACACACACACACGACAACTAGACTTATGCATGTCTGTGTGTGTGTGTGCTAAAAAGCGTTGCGCTCGTTGAAATAATCACGTTCCACTTGCAACAAAAAGCAACCATAACAGCAACAACAACATAAAAGAGCGATGATAGCAAGCGACGCTGTTTTTGTTGTTGTTATGTGCACCTCTAGAGTCTCTATATACGACATCAGATGCACACAATGGCACAAAAACACATACACACACACAAACACACGCACACATATACATATATGTATGCATAAAATACCACAAGCCCAGCACATGCCTACAACAATAACAACACACAAAACGCAACTAAAACCTTCAGGCTTTTGCAAACAACACACAGCGACACTACATGTTCATTTGTGTGTATGTATGTGTGTGCATAATTATTTATAGCCGTACAAAGTCGAAAGAGTTATAAAATTTTAACTCCAAATATCAACTGTGTCCAAATTTAATGAAAGAACAAAAACAAAAGAAAATGTTGTTATTGTGATCTTGAAAAAAATGTACGCATATATTTATTCTGTGTGAGTGCAAATCGAAATTGTGCATGTATTGGTGATCCATTAGCAGCTGTTCTTGTGTTTTCAAATGCATTTTAAATGCTCTTTGTGCAGTCTCTTCTCTCTCATTCTCTTTTTTTTCTGTCAAGCCAAATGCTTTGACGGCGAGTGCTCTCTCCATGTGTGTCTGTGTGTGTGCGAGTGAACAGGCCAGCGGCAACCGACGGCATGCTCGATATACATACATGCATATATTCATATGTATATATGTATGTATACTGAGATAATTTGTATTATTTAGCTGTGTGTGCTTTTAATATGCGTATCGATGAGTGTTAATCGTTATCGCTGACCTGACGGGCTCCTTCGACAATGTGCACTACTGAAATGCATTTTTATGATGTCGTCAATCAACAAATTTTACTTGTTAATTGCAGACGATAATGAAATACGTTAAGTTATTATATGGTATTGTGTTTGAAAATAAATGAATCACTAGTTGCGACTTTGTGCATATATAACATACACATGTATGTAGAGAGGGTAATTTTTTTTTTAAATTCTTTCTTCTCTTTGTCCGTCAACTGCTGCTGCTGCTGCTGGCGTTTGCCGTTAAATAGTTTGGCCCACTGTGCCTGTACGCCACAGCCCAGAATTTCTAATGTGGTTGTTGCTGTTCAGTTCTTTTTTTTAAGTTCTTTGCTGTGCCTCTTGTGCTGCTTTTGCAGCAATCTATTTAGCTGTATTTTGTTTTGCTGGTTTTTCTATTTGCTTTACCGTTAATATTGTTACGTTGTACTTGATTTTGACGTACGCATGTCAGCCCCACACCACACCACCCCTCCTTTGTATGAACTATAATCTATCATCATCTAATTCGATGGACAATGATTTGACGTCGCTTTGGCTTTCTTTTTGCTGCTGCCGCCGCCGCTTCTGCTGCTGCGGCTGCTGCTACTGCTACTGCTACTGCTAATGCTACTGTTGCGCTTCCTTTGTTTCACTTGTCTTAGCGTGTGCGCCTGCTGCTGCCTCTAAGGAGAGAAAAGAAATAAAAATGCCGTTACCACACACACACACACACACACACTTCAAGCTCTTTTTGTTTTGTTTTGCGCACAGCCAAAAACTTAATTCATCGCAATCGCAGTTTTTGCTTTTGGCTTTTGATTCGCTTCTTCTTGTCAGAGAGTTGGTTGCTGCTGTCGCTGTTGACGTCGGCGCTGACGCTGCTGCTACTGCTGCTTCTGTTTGTGTTGCCGTTTCGTGTGCTATGTTTCCGTTTTTGCTTCGTTTTGCTTAGTTTCACATGTTTTCACCAGCGAGACGCTTGCATACATAAATATATATGTACGTATGTATTATGTATGTACATCGAATTACATATGTATGAATGTGTGTATGCATATGCTTATTACTTTAAAGTTGTCATGCAGCAATCGATAATTTAATTAAAAGAAAAAAAGTAGAAAATCAAGCGCCTAATGCTGCATACGAGTGAAATTCATAAAAGAAAATGACAATATATATATATAAATGTACGTATGTTAATAAATATTGTCGCCATGAAATTGGTGTTTAAATGCATACATATATTTTTTTCATCAAATTTGCATTTAACAAAATATAAAAAAATCAACGCTTATTCAATTGTTTACCGCATCTTTCCGCTAAGCACTTTTTTCTCGCTGTCCACCCTCTCTTTAACCTACTCAAACACAGACACACACACATACGCACATACAGCCAAAGAGAGACGTTTGCTCGCTTTCTTGATGTAGTTGTTGTTGTTTTTTTTTATTATTATTTTTTTTTTTCTTGCTTTTGCTCTTTGTGCACACATTTTGTAACCCACCGCCCCATTTTGCGGCATCGTAATAATTCGCGACTGCGGCGACGTTTTTATAGTTTTCTGTTATCTTGTCTTTGTTGTTGCGGCTTTTGTTCTTGTTGTTGAGCATCTCATCTATTTGGTAACGATTGCACCACTAGCAACTTTACAAATATGCCCACACCACTTACTCTCACACACACACACATACATAGAGACTAAACTTTGCATTTCAAGTGTTGTCTGGGCGCGCATTTTAAATATGTAGAACAATTAGATTATACAATTACAATATATCAGGGCTCGTTGCTGTTGTTGTTTTTTCTTCACTTGATGGATGCAATTTGCCCACAATATACATATGTATGTGTGTATTTTAATAGAAGCGATAACTGTTAAATTGAATCAGCTTCAAACAAATTGAAATATTTAAAAGAGACTGATTTGTGCGCAGCTAGTTTATCTATACAGATATTTTCCAATTGGTTGATAGATAGATAGAAGAGAGTAAGATGCTAAATTAAATAAACAGGTATAATTAATTTTAAATAATTCATTGTCAGCAAAAAATAAAAGAAAGAATGAGAATGAGTGTTCGAAAGATAAAAAAATGTTTTTATTATTTAACTATTTTGAGTTGATGACAATTACAGGCAACGATAACATATAGAAAATATCGAAATATGTGTGTGTGTGTGGGCATATGATCTACAAATTTCTTATCGATTTAGATGGACAACACATTCGCAATACGTAGTTTTTCTTATTACCGACAAAATAGATATCGATAGCAAAATGCAAGCCGAAACAATGAGTGAATTAGGTAGTTGTACACTATACGTGAACTAGCGCAAACCGTTTGCAAAGTTAACGGGGCATTTGCAGCAGCGATGTGTGTGTGTGTGTGTCTTTCTGTATGTGTGTGAGTGTGCTCTTTAAAGTCGCTTTCAAATTCAATTTGCATGGCCAGCATATTACACGAAGCGAAACGAAACGAAGAAAAAAGAGATGAGAAAGAAGAGGGTTGCTGGTGGGGTTGTGTTTAGCTTGAATCGGTTTACCCCTCCCCATACACTCATAGACAACCCCCTCGGGCTTAGCAAATGAAGTTGTCTCTGACATACGCCTCCTGCGGCGGCTCCAAAACGACCCCAAACAGCGCACCAACAACAAGTACACTTCGTCGTCCTACATATTCGCTACTTTCCGCTGTTGCTTTTGCTGCTGCTTCTGCTTATACTTTGACGTAGCGGTTTTCCCTTTTTTTTTGTCCCCCTTGCTTGCACTTGTTCGATTGTGTGACATTTTGCTCAACTTGTGCTGCCTTTTTTATATATATTTATTTTTCTGCTATCCTCTTTTCATTTTTGCAGTTCTCTTCTTGTATTTGCGTATAAGCGTATTATAGATGTGTTTGTAAGAAGGATGTCATCAACTTTCATGTGCGATAATCTGTCAATAGCTCGAACTAATATGTCAAAGGCAGGTGAATCGCTTAATATGCTCCAATTCTCATATATGAATTGAGTGCTTTTTGAGTTTCCACTATTAAATACACACTCAAACACAAACATACAGACGCATGCATATATACAGCGACATATTTTACCATCACGGCCACGGACTATCGAAAACGTGCGCAAAACGAAAACACAGATAAGACAAAAAACAGAGAAAGACAAAAAGCTGTTAGCTGCCAGCTCCCACCTACGCTTAGAGTGGACAATACCGTTTGCTTATCGGTCACACGCCATGCTAAGCCAAACACAAATTCCCGCAAGCAAGCACGCACGCACGCATAGTCCGACTCCCTCGCACACATTTATGATGAGGTCGCCTCTGACTCTGCTCAATGTCAACGCGCGATGTTTCAAACATTGACAAACGATTTTATTGCCATTATTTGCTGATGATGATTCTGCTGCTGCTGTCTAAGGAGAACTCAAAGCGTATTCGAGTGTGAGCTTTGGGCTCGCTTTGATGTCATGTGTGTGTAGAAGTGGTGAAAATCAAAGCTTTGCGTCTTTTACATTTTGTGATCCGCAGAGAAGAGCAAGCAAAGCGGTTCGCAGTTGTTGTCGCCACTGATATGTGATAATTAATTCTAATGCTTCTCGTTGTGAGTTAAGCTTTAAAGCTTCTTATTCTTCTTCTTGACAATATGTTTTTTTTTTTTTATTTGTTTATATAATGTGCATGTAGTATGATGGAAAAAGCACTTGAGCATGACAGACAGACAGAGAGCAAACAATTTGCCTCTAGTGCCGCTGGCAACTTTTATTTTTGGGGTCACTTGTGCAATGACTGGCGCTGCATTTGCTTGCTACGCTGTGGCTCCGACCGCGCTGCTGCCCTCGCTGCTGCTTGGCAACTTCAATTTAGTTATTTGGTTTTTTTTTCGGTCTGGTCAGTGCTGCTGCTGTTTTGCTGCTTACCTTTTTGCCTCTGCTTTTGCTGTCGTTGCTCCCATTTCTGTTCATCATAATTCAAGTTAACGGCAAGTTAACACACTCAACGGGCAATAATAGCAACAACTAAACTAACACACTTTTTTTTTGTGCTTTACTCTTTTTTTTGTTTGTTTTTGTTTTGCTCTCTTTGTGTACGTCGCTTGGTGTATGTGGTGGTTGTTGTTGTACGCTTTCTGGTTTTTTGATTTTTTTTTCTTTGTGTAAATCTCTCTGAAGCGCGCGATTTATTGTTGCCACCGTCGCCGTCGCCGTCGCCGTCGCTGCTGCTGCTGCTGCTGCTTCTTCTTTGCTGTTTCGTTTTGATTTTTGTTGTACAGATTCCTACGTACTTTCGCTTTTTATTTTTCTCTTCCCCCTTTCCGTCGACCACCATGCACCTTGCCCATGCCCATTCTTGTCAGCGATGTATGCATGTGTGTCTGCCAGTGTGTGTGTGTGTGTGTGAGTGCTTCTGTTTGTGTTCGTTGCTCTTTTCTGCTTTAATAGTTAACATTGACATGCTCAGTTGCGCGTTTTAATGCGTTGCCGTCGCTGTCGTCGTCCGTCTTTTCACGTCTGTCGTTCGTTGTCTGCCGCTCGTCTTTGACTGCGTCCCACTCTTGATGGCTTTGTCTTCTTCTTTTACATACCTTTGCTGACTTAATTCGCATTTTGTTGCTTTTGCTTCTTCAAATGCTTTGGCATATTGGCTGAACACAAAAGACACTCTGTAGTCGAAAGGTGGAGTGGATGGTTGGTTAGAGTGCGGGGGGGTGGGGTAGGGGGTTGGTTGCGCTTTTATTGAAAGAGAAATTAGCTGAAATTTACTACGCTGCTGGCCGCCAGTCGTCAGCCGCCAAGCAGCAAGCAGCAAGCAGCAAGTGGCGCACAGTTGGCCCAGTTAATTAAAGTGCGACCCACGAACATCAACCATGCAGGGTACTTGCCGTTAAATCAGCCTGACATCGATACATCTACATACATACATTTACATATATATATATATATATAATATATACATATTTACATGATAAGAACAACAGGCAGCGTTGACATATAGAAAAATATCGAAATAATTGTTTATGAATACAATCTAATTATTTTTTTCTCGATATATTATCGAAATGTTATCGATATATTATCGAAATATTTAATGAAACTGGCAACGTTGATTTGTTATCGATACCAAAATGCCAAAAACAGCCGAAACAAAAACGGATAATTGTGTATATTAAATCTTAAACGATATGTTGGCCATAACACATCAATTTAAGCTAAGGACATATAGAGAAACAGAAAGATTTCAGTAAGAGTTGTATTTTTTTTTTTATATTGTTAAATTGTTGCTATTTTATGTTTATAAAAATCGTTGCACAGGTTTTTCTCGTATTTACCTTTTATGTCGTTTTGTCGCAGGCCTTTTCACAACAACTACAAAAACAAAAGAAAAAAAAAAACACAACTAACTTTCCCTACCACTTTCTCTCTCTTTCTCGGTACGCCTCTCTTGTTGCTTGTGGTGCGTGGCACAGAACCGAAAACAGCAGCGAAGAATTGGCGCGTGAGAACCTCTTCCAGACCAATATGGATGATGCCAAGCTAATTAACAACAACAACAACAACAACAACAACAACAACAATGGCTCACGCACCATTTGCTCCATTGAGAATCATCAGTTGCCGCGTGTCAGCAACAACAACAACAACAACAACAACTCTTCAGCGGTATCCTCGTTAATAGCTGCACGCAAGCGCCATCTATCGAATAGCAATCTGGTCAATGATCTGGAGATACTCGATCGTGAGCTGAGCGCAATAAATGCGCCAATGCCGCTGATCGATCCGGAGATAACGCAGGGTGCCGAACAATTGGAAAAGGCAGCGCTGTCGGCGTCACGCAAACGGATGCGCAGCAGCATCGGCAGCAGCAACTGCGGCAGCATCGAGGATGAAAGCGATCGTTTGGTGAGAGAGGCGCTCTCACAATTCTATATACCGCCACAGCGTCTCATTTCGGCCATTGAGGATTGTCCGTTGGATGTTGTTGTGGTCGGTGCGGGCGCCGGCAACATCAGTGGAGATTTGATGAGCTGCAGCAGCAGCAGCAGCAGCAGCATCGGCATCGGCATCGGCGGCGGCTGCGGCAGCAACAGCAATAAGCGTGTCAAGCTGAACGCATGCACGGATCATTTGGTTGATCATTTGGTTGACTTTGATATGAATCAGAATCAAAAGGACTTTGAGGTCATAATGGACGCACTGCGTCTGGGCACGCCCAGTCCGTCCAGTCCAAATCCAAGCGATTCATGCGGCCAGGCGGCCATGCTGAGCGAATCGGCGAGCGTTTTTCACAATCTCGTTGTCACTTCTCTGGAAACATGAAGGTATCAGTGAGCGGCGCAGAGGAATATGGGATGATTTGAGGATTGGCTGATTGGCCAATTGGAATTGGGCCAATCAGACAAGCAAGGAAGCGAGCAGGCAGCCGCCAAGCAGATACAGGTGACACCAGCAGCCCTCAAAGTAAAACAGGGACACAAATAAAAACAAGCAAAAATACAAATGAAAAATGAAAAATGAAAAAAAAAATAAGAAGAAGAACCACAAATTGGCCTAAAAGCAACAAGCAACAAACAACAAAACATTTACAATTACACAAGACAAAGAGCAAAGAGTTTTTTGTAGGACTTAAATTTAGCGCTAATTTTATGCATAAGACTTTTAATCGTAAGCTTTAAACTTAAGCGACCAAGGCAAGGCTTTGGTTTCGGAGCGCAGACCAATCGTAAGGAAATGGGGGAGTTTGAGTGTGATGGGGGGGGGGGGGGTAAGAGGGTAGTGTGTGAGTGTGTGTGTATGTGTTGTGTTGTGATATGATGGATATGTGAGAAGGCGTGTCAGTGTATCACATATCGTTACCGTATTACATTAATAATATAAACGACTTTGTAACTGACCATCACACACACAACACACACACACACACCACTCACTCACACTCACTCACTCATAAATAGTCTCGCATTTTGTACAAAAGTTTTCTTTTAGAAAAGTTTGTTTTTGTAGATGATTAAGGATTGAAGCAAAGCAAAGAAATACCCACACACACACTAACACACACACACACACACACACATAACAAAAATCAAAGAATTTGTAGTCAAAAGAAAATGCAAAACATAATATCAAATCAAATTAAGAAGCAGAGTGATAACACATACATCAAAGTAAAGAGAGAGAGAGAGACACAGGCAGCTAAAGAGAACGAAAATATCAAAAGAGGTGTAGAAAACTACTACGCTTGTGACTAGGAGAACAAATCTTTTAGCATTTGCTTTAAAAGTTTTCTCAGTCAATAGCAAAACAAAACAGAACGGTAAATAAAAGACATATTGCCAATTTTTGGTCCTAGTTTGTTTTTCTACACCTCACCTGTTCAAGCCACAGCATTCAGCACTCGAAATCGAGACGCAATATAAAATATATTATATAGACTTTATACCATATACCAAATCAAAATCGGAAAAAAAAATTAAACCGAAAACATTCACTGCCAGTGATTTGTAGCAATTGTAATTTCACAAAAGCAACAACAACAAAAACAACAACAGAAACAATATCAAAAATTAAACTGTGATCGTAAGTCACACTCGCAAATGCTTTGTGAAACGGGCACACTGCTTTCTTGTTTTTCGTTTATTGCGCTCTCGATTTGGAATGATGGGTTTTTTTGTCTGTAGGAGATGGGCGCAGTCCTTAACTTGAATAACGGTTTCATTTTCATTTTGAAAGAGAACGAAACAAGTCTTGATAATTTTCTAAACTCTTAGAAACACACAACAACAAGAACAAAGAAAAATAATAAAAAAAAAACTCTGTGCACAACAACAACAAATTGTTAACAACAAATTATATACAAAAAAATTTTTAACAATAAATGAATTATTAAATAGCAATTTAAATATACAAAAAGTGCAATTAGAATTTTTTAAAATATTGACGCAACAAAGCAACAAAACCAACAAAAGTGCATTCAAACAAAAAAAAAAAAAAAAACAAACAAGTATTTAACTATTAAACAGTAATTGGGCAAACAAAAACAGTTTAAGGCAAGAAAAAAATCAATTAAATGGAAAAAAATAAATAATTTTTTTTCTTCGAGAAAAAAGGCTGTGATACAAATTTAAGGTTTTGCTAAGAAATAAAAATACAAAAAAAAAAAAAACAAGAAACAAAAAAAAGATGAAAACAAAAACATATGATCTACATATATAGAAATATATATATATGTATTGTACATATACATATACATTTACATATTCAAATACAAACACATGTGTTTGTTATGAGGAGCATTTAGTATTAGTGTTGCGATTAAGAGAGTTGCAATCATTTTAGCGTGAGCGCAGCTTAAGAGAGCTTTTGCTAGCGCTCTCGTGTCCGCTC
The DNA here is from genome assembly GCA_035042125.1 of Drosophila longiperda. Taxonomy (NCBI): domain Eukaryota; kingdom Metazoa; phylum Arthropoda; class Insecta; order Diptera; family Drosophilidae; genus Drosophila; species Drosophila longiperda. The sequence goes on from JAWNLV010000118.1 coordinate 593,300, forward strand.
TCGCTCAGTCCGTTGCATTGCAACTTTCGCTCGTAGCTTTCATTGATTTTCTTTCGCATTTCTCTCTAAATCGTAAGCTTTTGTTTGTTTCTTTTTATTCGTAGAAGTATTTGCGTCGTTTTGTTTTCGTTTTCGTTTTCAGTTGCAGCGCCAAAAAATGCCGCAAAAAAAATATATAAAAGAAAAAACACACACACAAACAAAATATTCATATTAAAAAACAACAGCAATTGTTACAATTACCAACTAAATCATAATATGTAATTAATTAATGTATTGTTTTTAAAGTTAAAACACTTTGGCGGCGCATCGTTCCAAAGAATGTGGCGACAACTCGAGCAGCCCATTTTCTAGGCCTAGTTATACATAAATACAAATATATATGCATTACACACAAACATATATATATATATATCGTATATAAATACATACCTTGTACGCATAATGAATATTATTATTTTGTAGATTGTCTTAATTGCAAAAAAAAAAAAACAAAAAAAAACACGAAAAAATGTAAAAATCTAAAGAAAAAAAATGAATGGCAAAAAACCCAAGCGCATAGCCTAAGTTGAACCTTTTTTTTTTAAGGATCTGGCGGGATCATCACACATTATTTGTTTATATCTTTAGGCTTAAGTTTCTTATGAATATAGATCCCATCTTTTTTTCTTATAATGATATGTATTATTTTTTTGTGTTTAACTAGACAAATTGTAGAACTATATAAGTCATATGCGAATGACCATTATTTCCATTTTAGTTAATATTTCTACAACAAAAATAAATTATATACCAATATAAAATTGAATTCTTTTTATTTGCGTTTGTTGTCGATTTCTTTTAGTTTTAGATTTTGCGCATTGCTAATTTTGATTTAATTTTTATAGCCTTTATCACAAAAGAAAAACAACTTAATCAAAAAAAAAAAAATATATAAACAAAAAAAGAAAGAATCTTTGTCTTTAAGTACAAACGTATTCAGAATCAAATTCGATGTGTGGCATCGATAATCAAAATAAAAAAAGTCAACACACAATCAAAGTTGAGATTTTTATCAAAACGAATCAAGAACCGCAATTTAAAACGAAACAATGATATTTTGTGTAAAGTCGCAATAACAAAAAAAAAAACTAAGAGTATATTTTTCATACTCCAAAATACTCGATTTTAGTCGAATCAGTTTCTTGGACTACGGACAATTATGAAATTAAGCAACTCTTGGTTTAAATTATAGAAATGCATGCGTAAGCAGCTCAGCTCTGTTGTTAACCTTGTGTTTTTTTTTTTGTTGGTTTTTTTATTTGGTTTTTTTTTTTTGTTGGTTTTTTTATTTGGTTTTTTTTTTTTGGTTTTTTTTTTTTGGGCTGTACAAGATACTACCATGAGATCATCCGCTTGGTTAAGATACTACAATAATATTATTATTTTGCTTTGGGTCGATTTGCTTAGTTGAACTTTGCGTGAGGTGCGACCTGGCTCAGGGTTATGTGGCTTTTTGGGGGTCAAATGTGAAATGAATGAAAACATCAACAAAAAAAAAAAGACAAAATATAAATTCAACAAAAAGCAACCTTAGAGAGGCAAACAGATAGACAGATAGACAGACAGAGACGAAGAGCGAAGGCGAGGCAGTGGAGCAGAGAGCGAGCGAGCGAGAGAGCGAGAGACACAATGCAAATTAACTGTTTCGTTGAGTGACTGCATTTTGCTATTTTGAATGCCAAATTTCCAAAACTCGAGTTTTGGTTAGCAAGAGAGGAAGAAAGAGAGTCAGAAGAGAATTAAAAGTATGGCAAACTATGCACGGGTGGACATTGGTGAAGGGGGGGGGGAGGGGGGTGGTGATTGCGTTGTGTTTATTTTTATTCGTGGCCAATGCCGCTACCGTTCAACGACTCGATGAGCTTGAACCTTATTCGACACAAAATAAAACAACTATCAACAAAAAAAATATATATATATATATATATATATACATATATATATATAATAATAATGTATGTAAAATGAAAGACAAAAAACCAAAACAGCAGAAATACAAGAAAAAACGAAAATGGATATAAACAAAATGTAGTTTTTTTTTTTGGTTTGCATTACTCCGCAGTCAGCAGCAAATTAATTATATATTTATTTTATTATTTTTATTATTTTTATTATTGCGTAACCACATAGTTCCTGTACATAATAATACCATAATATGTCACTTTTTCGCTTCTACAGTTTATATGAAACGATAGTTTCAACAAATTGATATCTAAAATGTTTCAAATATTTCATTAAAACCTTTGTTCTAATATCATTTTTCTTGCAATTTTGAAGCAGATTGCAGGGTATCCAACTAGTCACCGAACTGCTGCTAACTGCTTTTTGCCTAATATTTTTGGGCTTGAAGAATCGAACAATGAAAACAATCTAACTGATTATTGGCATCCATAAAAGTTTCTTCCTTTTTGTAGAGTTTAAACGGGTTTTTCTATTTTTTTTTTTGTTATTTATTTAATTGCGTTTTTCTTTTGTTTAATGTTAAATATTGATGTTTCTTTGTTTGAAGACACACACCCACACATACACTCAAAATAATACCTCTTGATCTATGGACCACTTTAATGACATGTTCACTCTGTGCAGATTTACTTGAGTTCTATTAAGTAAACTGATCAACAAACAAAAAAAAAAAAAAAAACACACTCATTATTATTGTAAACGGTAAAATTTACTTGATACGTTTGTTCATCTGTAGAGAGAAGCATTTTTACCGTTTTCTGTTTTTAATAAATAATTGCGATGATTTAATTACACGCTTCGATTTATGGAGATATATACAGATATATACACATAGTTGTTAGAGATAACAAAGAATATATATAGCAATGAAATTAAGGATACATAAGTGCTTTTTAATGGAATATATAGACCGCAAAGAGAATATTGAAACAAATTAATATATAGTAATAAATATTTGTAAAATAGGAAAAAAATATGAAAATCAAGAAATTAACAAAAAAAAAAAACAAAAAACAAAAAACAAAAACAAAACAAACAAAAAAAACACCCAAAAGAAGAACAAAGACAAACATATAAATATAATATATATATATATATATGTGTGTATATTCATATTTATATATGTATATATACACATATATATATATGTATATATATATAAAATATATACAACATACAAAACTTATATACACCATACATATATATATATATATATATAATTGTACGTATTTATTATGAGTTGCTTTTAGTGTGATAATTCTTAGTAAAAACGACATAAGAAAATTTGCAAAAATAAAATTGAACAAAAACAAAATGAATATGATAAATATTTCATTCAGTTCCGGTTTACAGCAAGAAGCGTTTTTGATTATTTTTGATATTTCTTATCGAAAGTAAACGATTTGTAAATATTATCGCCGATGATAAATAAATTGCGAAACTCTTAAAAATGCCATCCAATAACTCCAAAACTAAAATGAAAATTTGTCAATATTTTTGTAATATTCACAATTAAGCGAGGAGTCAAAAAGTGTGTCGCCTTAACCAGGAAAAGATGACCGGAACCCAAGAATCATGCACCAGCTGGGGCTGATGGAAAAGCGATAAACTCAGAAGGGGTCAATATTTATCCGATAGGTTGCATTGCATATATATATATATATATAAATATATATATATTTATAATATTGGAAGAGAGACAGCTGCATTTTTAAACTTGTTTCACAAATATTGCCTCAGTTCAACAATAATTTTTGATCGATAAGCTTCCAACTCACCTTTCAATCAATATTTCGATAAATGTTTTCGACACCTGATCACACTTTTTGGGATCTTAATAATAAAACAAAAAATAAATTTATATTAATTTAGAAATGCAAATATTTGGTTTGTCAATCAACAATTTTATTTCATCATAACCAACGATTGTCTCTCAATAAGCGGAACATTTGCTGCAAGGAACCGGAGTGAAAACGCTGTTGCAGCTGAACAGATAGTTCGTTGGGCAGGGTGGTGCCGGAGCGGAAGATCCTCCGTAGCCTGGTGATGCCGATCCATAGCTGGATGTGTGCGTTGACATTAGCATCGGACTAAACATGCGTGCGGAATATCCAGAAGATTTCGGTATTCCATATGCTGCTGCCGGGGGAGCTGCATAGCTAGGTGCAACCGGCGCTGAATATGTTGGCCTTTTAGGAGCTGAATAACTTGGGGCAACAGGTGCAGAGTAACCAGAAGCAGCAGGAGCTGAATACTTGGGTGCTGAGTAGCTTGGAGCAGCAGGTGCTGAATATGACGAACTCTTCGGTGCTGAATAGCTTGGAACAGGTGCGGAGTAACTAGGAGCTGCTGGGGATGAATAGCTTGAAGCTGCTGGTGCTGAATATGAGGGACCCTTCGGCGCTGAATAGCTTGGAGCGGCAGGTGCTGAATAGCTTGGAGCTGGTGCTGAATAGCTTGGAGCGGCCGGTGCTGAATATGAGGGACCCTTCGGCGCTGAATAACTTGGAGCGGCAGGTGCTGAATAACTTTGAGCAGCTGGCGCTGAATAACTTTGAGCTGGTGCTGAATAGCTTGGAGCAGCTGGCGCTGAATAGCTTGGAGCGGCTGGCGCTGAATAACTTTGAGCTGGTGCTGAATAGCTTGGAGCAGCTGGCGCTGAATAGCTTGGAGCGGCTGGCGCTGAATAACTTTGAGCTGGTGCTGAATAGCTTGGAGCAGCTGGCGCTGAATAGCTTGGAGCGGCTGGCGCTGAGTAGCTTGGAGCGGCTGGTGCTGAATATGATGGACCCTTCGGCGCTGAATAACTTGGAGCAGCAGGTGCGGAGTAACTAGGAGCAGCTGGAGCTGAATAACTTGGAGCAGCTGGCGCTGAATAACTTTGAGCTGGTGCTGAATAGCTTGGAGCCGCTGGAGCTGAATAACTTGGAGCAGCTGGCGCTGAATAACTTTGAGCTGGTGCTGAATAGCTTGGAGCAGCTGGAGCTGAATAACTTGGAGCAGCTGGCGCTGAATAACTTTGAGCTGGTGCTGAATAGCTTGGAGCAGCTGGCGCTGAATAGCTTGGAGCGGCTGGCGCTGAGTAGCTTGGAGCGGCTGGTGCTGAATATGATGGACCCTTCGGCGCTGAATAACTTGGAGCAGCAGGTGCGGAGTAACTAGGAGCAGCTGGAGCTGAATAACTTGGAGCAGCTGGCGCTGAATAACTTTGAGCTGGTGCTGAATAGCTTGGAGCGGCTGGTACTGAATAGCTTGGAGCAGCAGGTGCGGAGTAACTAGGAGCAGCTGGAGCTGAATAACTTTGAGCAGGCGCTGAATAGCTTGGAGCAGCTGGAGCTGAATAACTTGGAGCAGCTGGCGCTGAATAACTTTGAGCTGGTGCTGAATAGCTTGGAGCGGCTGGTGCTGAATATGAGGGACCCTTCGGCGCTGAATAACTTGGAGCGGCAGGTGCAGAATAACTTTGAGCTGGTGCTGAATAGCTTGGAGCAGCAGGTGCGGAGTAACTAGGAGCAGCTGGAGCTGAATAACTTTGAGCAGGCGCTGAATAGCTTGGAGCGGCTGGTGCTGAATATGTGGGAGCCTTTGGTGGTGAATAGCTTGGAACTGCTGGTGCTGAATATGTGGGAGCCTTTGGTGGTGAATAGCTAGATTGAGAGTTGTAAATTATTGGTGGTCCGTAAGCCTGCAGGGGAATGCCCTGCGAGGAGCGAGTGAAACGTTCGTCGAAGATCTCCTCGGGGAAGGTAAAGTCGTCGAGTTGCTCGTTGCTGGCTGCTAGTTGCTCCGACGGAACAAGTGCTACCAGGCAGCCGATGGTTACAAATGTTAAAAAGCGCGCTCCGAGCATGTTTGTCTGTCAATCGGTGTCCAATAACTAAACTGTTTTTCGATGGTTAAATCTTTTATGAGCTCCAAAAATACAAATACAGCAAAAAAACCTAATTCTCCACAATGCCAAAATTTCGCAATGTTTTAATTTTTGCTTTTATCGATCAGTTGTCATTTTTGATATTTTATATATGTCATTGCTACGGTGTGGAAATCAGAAGTGTTCCACTTTTGTGAATCCAAAGGTCCGAGGTTGACCTTAGATACTATCGGATACACTTAATAAGAACTTGAGTATACTCCAAATGACATTTCCCAACGAATGTGCAGAGCAAAGTGTAGAAATTGAGAGACTTCGCCTTGTAGAGAGTATATATGCAGTTGCTGCGTAAAGATATGTGGGTTAAATATCTGCACTGATTTTAAATCTACGCTGATTAAGCAGATTAAGCCTAAAGAATGTTGAACTGATAAATTATTTCTAGCTGCTTAACATGCAAAAAAAATTCAGTATTTTTAATTTTTATTACTATATATTTTTTGTCTTGTTTTATAATAAATAAGTAAATTGTGCAAAATCATTTTGAGCGCTTATTTCAAATTATAACGAACAAATGTTATTTAACATATTTTTACACTGTTAACTGGCGCCATCTATCGTGCAGGCAATCTACTTAAAACATCTGAACATGCTATTTAATCGATAACTTTTATGAATTATCGACATCTGGCGTTTAGTTCCAAATCAACACGTCAACGTTTTCTTCTTCTTCTACGTGTAACCCCAACACCTGAACAGAGGCGGCTTTTCAGCTGGGCTATTAGGACTTTCTTTAATGTGGAATTTCGTAGTTTTTTTTAAATTCAATTAAACCTTAGAGCTGAGCTGTACATTACAATAGTTGTTGCTGCGGGCAGTGGTCACCGCTGAAGCACTAACGAACAATAAACCCATACGTAAGTCATTCAAAAAAAAAAAACTATTCAAAAGATTTCGCGTACCAGCTGCTTGCGTTGGCAAGAAAGCAAAATGTGCTCAGAATAAGGAGGCTATTGCTCTCTCTCTCTCTCTCTCGCTCGTTAACTTATATTCAGTATATATATATATATATATATTTTGTACAGTGTCTGCATAATGGTGCTTAATCAAGGACAACGCAGCTGGATAACAGCCGCCGGCTGCCTGATGCTGTGCATCATGGCATTCAATATGCCCGGCAGCGATGCGGCCGCCGTTATGTCCGTCGATCTGGGCAGTGAGTGGATGAAAGTGGGCGTCGTATCACCAGGCGTTCCAATGGAAATCGCCCTAAATCGTGAGTCCAAGCGCAAAACGCCGGCCATTATCGCTTTTCGCGATAATACGCGCACTTTTGGCGAGGATGCACAAACGATTGGCATACGCGATCCATCGGCGGCCTATGGATATCTACTGGATTTGCTTGGCAAGACCATTGACAATCCCATTGTCGATCTGTACAGGTGAGTCTGTACTGTGTGTGCGTGTGTGTGTGTGTATGTTTGTAAGAGAGAGTTTAGTTGTGCCGTGTAAGGGCCACGTCATGCTAAAATTAGCACTTGAAACATATTGCAAACGTTCCCGTCGTATGCATATGGCCACAGTGGTGCCGATATCGTTAATGAAACTCATATTGATTTTAAATTTAAATTTATTACTTAAATCAAAGTCAGATATGGTTTGTGTACCTGATTCTGACTTTGCTCAATCAATTTTCAATGCCAAAAAAAATAGTCAAATTAGAATTTGGAATTTACACATTTTAAATGAAAGATTTCTTTAATTTTTTTAAATTAATTTAGATAATTACAAAAAAAAAATCTTGTCTTGCTTATAAATGCTTTAATTTGATTTTATAGAGAACGCTTTCCATACTACACCATCGTTGGGGACAAGGAGCGCAATACGGTTGTGTTCAAGAGGAGCGACACGGAGGAGTTCAGCGTAGAGGAGCTCGTTGCCCAAATGCTTGTCAAGGCGAAGCAATTCGCCCAGGAATCCGTACAGCAACAGATCACCGAGTGTGTACTGACCGTGCCTGGCTTCTTTGGTCAGGCGGAGCGCGAAGCGTTACTTGTGGCGGCACAGCTGGCCAATCTGAAGGTGCTGCAGCTGGTCAATGACTATGCGGCCGTTGCCCTCAACTATGGTGTATTCAATCGCGTTGAGCTCAATGAGACGGCACAGTATTTCCTGTTTTACGATATGGGCGCCTACAAAACATCCGCCGCTGTGGTCAGCTATCAGCTGGTGAAGGATAAACAGACCAAGGAGACGAATCCGGTGGTTCAGGTGCTCGGCGTTGGCTACGATCGCACGCTGGGCGGTCTGGAGATTCAGTTGCGATTGCGCGATTATATGGCCAAGGAGTTCAATGCACTCAAAAAGACCAAAACTGATGTCACCAGCAGTCCACGTGCGCTGGCCAAGCTGTTCAAGGAGGCGGGTCGCTTGAAGAACATTTTGTCAGCGAACACCGAACATTTTGCACAGATTGAGAATCTGCTGGAGGATCATGATTTTAAGCTGTCTGTGTCGCGCGAGAAACTGGAAGAGCTCTGCTCTGATTTGTGGCCTCGCATCATTAAGCCGCTGGAGGATGCGCTGGCCACATCCAATCTATCATTGGATGTGATCCATCAGGTGATACTCTTTGGTGGCGGCACACGTGTGCCACGCGTCCAGGAGACCATTAAGCAGTTGATCAAACAGGAACTGGGCAAGAATCTTAATGCCGATGAGTCAGCCACAATGGGTGCCGTTTACAAGGCGGCCGATTTGTCATCCGGCTTCAAGGTGAAGAAGTTTATTGTCAAGGATGCGGTCCTGTTTCCGCTGCAAGTGTCCTTTGAGCGTGATCCCGGCGATGGTGCCGCCGTCAAGCAGGTGAAGCGCGCATTGTTCGCCTTGATGAATCCCTATCCACAGAAGAAGGTCATCACATTCAATAAGCATACGGATGACTTTGATTTCTATGTTAACTATGGCGACCTGGAACGTTATAGCGAGAAGGAGATCGCAGCCCTTGGCAGCTTGAATATTACACGCGTTCAGCTGCAAAAGGTCAAGGAGTTGCTGGAGAAGTCTAAGAAGGATCAGGTGGACAATAAGGGCATCAAGGCTTATTTCTTTATGGATGATTCCGGTATCTTCCAATGCACCGGTGTTGAATACGTTTACGAGAAGCAGAAACTGGACGAGGAACTGGATGACGATAGCACACTGGCCAAACTGGGCAGCACCATCAGCAAGCTTTTTGCAAAGGAGGCCGAAAAGGACAATGCTGATACTGGTACCGGAACTGGAACTGAAGATGGTGGAGACGAGACGGCCACACCCGACACGGAGCCCACCGAGGAGGAGTCGTCAGCTGGTGGCAAAAATGCGGACAAATCCGATGATCCAGCTGCTGCAACAAAATCCAATGATGATGAGGCAAAGGCAAATGCCAAAAACGAGACCATTAAACTAATCACCATCAAGGCACCCGTCGCGCACAAGACACAGTTGCGTTTTACGCTCCCGCTTGGTGGCAGCGATTTCGATGTCTCCGCGGCCAAGCTGCTGGCCATCAACAAGATTGAGGAGGAGCGTGTGCGGCTGGAGTCCGCATTCAACGCGCTCGAATCGCACATCATTGAGGTGCAACAGAAACTGGAGGAGAAATCGTTTGCGGATTGTGCCACGGCTGCCGAAAAGGAGAAACTGCTGGCCGAATGCAGCACACTGGCCGAATGGCTCTACGAGCATGTGGAGAATCCCAAGGCTGAACTGTATGAGGATAAGCTGGCGCAATTGCAAAAACTCTCCAATGTATTTCTCTCACGCCACTGGGAGCACGAGGAGCGCCCAGATGCAATCAAAGCGCTTAAGGGCATGATCGATGGCGCTGAGAAATTCCTAATCACTGCACGCAATCTTACCAAGGAGACAAATCCCGAAAAGGATGTCTACACCCAGGTGGAGATCGATACGCTCACCAAGGTGATTGACGAGACGAATGCCTGGGTAAAAACCGAGAGCGCCGCCCAAAAGAAGCTCAGTCGCAGCGCCACAGTGCGATTAACTGTCAAGGATCTAACCGATAAGATGGCTCTGCTCGACCGTGAGGTAAAATATCTTGTGAACAAAATCAAGATCTGGAAGCCCAAGGTGAAGCCCGACAAGGAGAAGAAGCCTAAAGAGACGGAAACAGCTGGCGACGATGAGGAGGCGGCTCAAGGCAGCGCCAGTGGCACAGATGACGACAGCAAGGATAATGCCGATCATCAGGCTGAGACGCCCGAGGTGCAGGTGGATGGTGAACCGGTGACACCAACACCAACCACTCCTGATGCCAATACGCCACATGGCGAACTTTAAATTTAGAAAGAGACAGGGAGATAAACACAACACACAAATACCGAAACAGCGATAGAAAGAGAGAGAGATGGAGCAAAGAAAAGGAAGTAGAGAAAGAGAGAGAGAGAGAGCGACAGCAACAAGAGCCACACAGAACGCAGGACGAAATTAAATGAGGCATGCAATTAGGCAAGGGGGGGGGGGGTCAAGAGGGGTGGCTGGTGTAGAGCTGTGCTTAGGCAATCGATTGGAAAACGTGATAAATGAGTGCGAGTAATCGAAGAATGTTTAATCGAATTTGCTCGCGATCTATAAGAAATGCTAAAGAATTGACACATTGAATGCTGAGCGGGGCGTGGAGTATTTAGCTCTCAACAATTTGGGGCCCAAAGCATTCCGTGCACAATAAACACACACAACAACAAACACCAACAGCATAATAATAATAACAACAACAACAACAACAAATAACAGCATTCAGTGTATTTTTTTGTATTTTCTTTGATTTATTACCTTGTTCAAGCTAGCTAATGGCGGGGTTAAATTATAATATTTTAATCTATCTACAACTAAAGAAATTAAATGAAATGTATAAGAGATATAAATTTTCATTCCGTCGTGCTTTAAGTTGTTCATTCTATATGCCTGGATATATTATCTAAATAATAATAATAAAAAAAAAAAAAAATCAAAACAAAACAATTAAAGACTTGAAGTACTTAAACTCCCCTCACATACATTACATGTATCTATATTTATGTGTTCATATCTCAAAAAAGAAAACATAAAATTAAATAAAAAAAAAAACATTTAAATGTATCTTTAATGTGAAATTAAACATACTAGGAAACAAGCTCAAAAATAAAATCGAGAAAACATATATTGTATTAAAAATGTATTTGTTATACATATATTATTATTTGTCTTTTATATGGAAGTCAGTTGAAAAGTTAAAAGCCACAAAAATTGCATTCAAATAGATGCACAAATTTGAAAAAGGGCTCCTATATACAAATACATTAAACGTGTATGTATGTATTTATACATATGTTAAGAAAGTGGCATCAGCTGATGTTGATATACCAAATTGTATCGATAGCAACAGTTATTTAAATTGTATTTCATTTGCAGCATCTTTCAATGCTTAGACATAACCCCATTGCTGTAATTCAGCAACAAACAACAAATAAATTTGAGGTAAATACTTTTGCATTTTCAAAATCATTTTTATTTCTGATTAAAGTTAAGTCATCTTCATTTTTTTATCGAAAGTTATAATTGATCCGATTATTTTTTCGTATAATTCCTTTACAACTGCATCTGGTCACACTGCTTACGCAAGAAATATCGTCAGACGTTCGCGGAAGACGATGTACATAGATTACAAATCCGAAGACTTTACACGCCTACGTGATTGCTAAGTTTCGGGAGCATTTTGTAATTAAAGCTATCAAATCAAACTACAAGTGTGCAAGTTTAAGTTAACGTACAGAACTCTGTAACTTTCAACTAAACTATAAGCACTTATAAACAACGAGAACAACAACAAGAAGCCAATTCGCGTCTACACAAATACAACTACAAATAACAGCGACACACGAAAGACATTGCCACAAAAAATATGGCGAAGGCAAATTAGTGCAGTCTTGCAAAACTTTAAAATATCTACACACATCACTAAATACTTGTATGTATTTATATGTTTGTATGTCTAGTTCTGGTAAATGCCTACAAAGTGTAAACGTATGAATGTGTCTACAAACCACTTATGTACGTATGTAATTAAGTTTTTGTGAGATTGTGATGAATGTATGAATTCAAGTATGTATTTTACATGGCAGATAATTGATTTTGTTCTGTGGAAAAGGATATGTGCATATAGGAGTTATAAGTGTAAATGTGTCTGCTGCAGGGGTAGCAAGAGGGAGAGGATACCGATTGGTGATATCCATCCATATTTTTACATTTAGCCTTTTAGATTTGCCCTGCATACATATGTGTATGTATGTATTTTTATGCTTATGCCTGCGTGTGTGTGATGATGGCGCAGAGTGCGAATTTCCATCTTTCGATAGCGATATTTAAGCGCATCGATAACTTCTTTCGATTGTCATTGTTGCTCCGTTGAGTGATTCTGTTGTGGCTGCTTTCGGCACGAACATTTGTATTGCGTACGTATGTATGTACATTTGTGTGAGTTGCTTTGCACGGCGACGGCGCCTGTCTGGCGAAAGTGATTTTTCAGTAAAATTTCGCAGCTTCAAGCCGTCAGGCAGAGTGGAGTGTAGTTCAGGTCGTTCGGTCCGCTGGAGTCAAATTGACGATCTCGTAAAGGTGCCAAGCGGACGTCCGACTGGCTACGTTTCTTTTTATTATTGTGTGCGTGTGTTCGTTCGTTCGTGTATTCGTTTGTTTGTTTGTGTCTATTCGTGTTTATTGTTGCTTTTTTCTATTCCTTTTCTCCTTCCTCATTTGCAGCCGTAAAGGCTGTTGTTATTATTATTATTTATTTACTTAATTTACTTCTATGTTTCAAATACATGCATAAGTATATTTTAATATATTTATATGTATGTTTACATATATATGTATATTTATTGCGAATGGGTTCAATGTAAAAATCCGTCTGTGTGCCGTCTATACATGTCGTATATATATTTATATATATATATATATATATATATATATATATTGTGTGTGGTATACGCAAACAAAGGAGCTCTTTTCGTTGTCTATCTCTCTTTCTGTTTTGAATGTGTAAAGTGCAGGACAAGGTAAATTGAATAAAATAAAGTGCATCATGGCGGCGGCAGCAGTTCAACACTGAAAAGTCCATTTGCTGTTTTAGTGTGTATATGTCTGTACGTATATATGTATTTGTGTGCGTACACATATAATAGATAAATATTAAATGTTATTATTAAAGCCAATACCACTTCGCTGATGGTGTAAACGTCTATGTCTTCTAACAAATGTGTGTGCATGTGTGTTTGAGGACGGATGTTTCACATTGAATTATCTTAAGCCTGTCAGTCCAGCAGCTGGTAGGCAACACTGGAATTTGAGGGCTCTCTTTGCTCTCTGTGCTCACAGCTGCGTCCGCAATCAATTCGGTCTTTACCCGTGGTTAAGCCGTGCACAGTGGCGCCAAAAAAGTAAAAGCAACTCAAAATTCAAATAGTAATCTCATAGAGATGTTAACCCTAATTATCTATATATACAAGAAGTCTTAAAATGACTTAGACATAGGAAAAAATTCATATTTTCTATTTTGAAAATAAATAGTAGTTTATTTAGTTTTATATATTTTCTATTAATTTTTTTTATATTTTTCTATTAGTGGACTTTTTAAAACTATTTAGCAAAAAAAAATTAAAAAGTTTGATTTATTTAAATAATTATGATATTTTAAAAACCAAAATTATACATGCTTTGGATTGTCCGTCCATAAGTGTTGGACAACGGCTGTTTACGAATTTTCTATTCCCTTTTTGACCGATTCCGTTTGCACTTAAAATTTTTGTCATTTTGTCAATAGACACTTTATGAACATACTTTATATGCATGTATACACTAACTCAAGTCTGGAGGAATGTATGCCATGAAATGCGCAGCTCTTGACTTCTATTCTAATTGGCATTTTAGCTGGGGTGGAGCCAAATCAAGTAACATATAATACTAGAATAAGTGGTTGCCAATTTAAGTTATTTTTATTTCAAAATATTATATATTTTGTATTATTGAAAATAAGTAATGGCAGAATATATTTGCATAGAAGTGTGTGTATGTGTATGTGTATGTGAGTGTTTTAATTTTTGTTTGTTTTTGTTTTGCTTGCGATGATTGAAACTGACACACGTGCTTAAAATCTATCGGTATATTGTTTTTGACAGCAGCCGAGAAAATCAAATCAAAAGAACAGTGGCAAAATAGAGGGAGAGACAGATAGGAAAAAATTACTCAGACGCAGCACACGCTACGAGGCAAATCGAGGAGAGAAAATAAACGCGCAGTTTCAAAAGGTGAGAGAGAGGCGCATGCTGAGTGTATGTCGAGGCACAGACAAAGTATGCGCTTAGAGTTGCATTGCATCGCAAGTGAAGTGAATTAAAAACATAAAAACAACAAACAGCAAATGCAATATAAATATAAATAAATAAATACAAACACTCAACAATATTTCAAAAGGAATAAACGCGTGCCTTGGCAGCGCTGCCGGTGTCGTCAAAGATGATGTGTATTTTACTGCCTGCTGCTGCTGCAATATATATAATATAATCTACCTCCAACAATCAATAACAAATTCAATAAAAACGCAAAAGAGAGCAGCAGCATTCTAGAGAGAGACTGAAGGATAGCAAACGCCATCTATTGTTGAGTGGACGCGCAAAACAACGAGCAAGAGGAAAAAAGGGACCCGCCTTACAACAACAGTAATAACAATAATTGAATTTAAAGCAATACACTTTAAAAAACAAGTAATTAAGCACTTGCTGTGCCGCCTGCGGGAGTAGTAGTTTGCCGGTCCTTTTCCCTATCAAACAACTACTACTCTTCCCATCAACAGCACCGGCACTAACACCTCCCTCAAGCGGGCAACTCGGAGCTCCGGTGGGAGGAGAGTCCGTGACTTGACTATTTGTCGTCACGTTGCCTTGCCCGCCAATATGGCGTGCCTTAACACACTAAAGCAAGAAATCAAAACACTGGAGAAAATCTTTCCGAAGAACCATGAGCGCTTTCAGATACTCAATTCCAGCGTGGACGAACTTCTGTGTCGGTTCATCGATCAGAATGGCAAGCGTTACGACATTCATGCCAACATAACGGTAAGTTAATCACACAAATTACTTTTATCTTAATGTCAATTTATATACATGCTATATGCTACATAAATACATTTAAGATGCTGGAAACAAGATATATTCAAACTATATGCCTAGGACATACCCCAATGTAAGCCGAAATCAGGTCAATCACAATGTGAACATGATCAATTTATTTCTTCATTTGACGAAAGTCACCCGTTCAAACCAAATTCAACACCAACATAACAAAAACAAAAAAATCGTTGACAGCAACAAGCGCTCGGATCATCTTCGGCTTTTGCCTTTAATTGGTTTATTTTCAAAGTATTCACACTCTTCTGCTCTCTTCATTGTTTAGGGACTCGCTCTCTCTCTCCCATTTTTTTTTGCCGCTCACTCTTTAGCTTAGCTCAGCTGCTGGCGAAAATTTCTGATCAACTTTTCGCTTACCTCTTTTTTACCTTTTGCTCTGTTTTCTCAAATTCTTGTTGTATTTGTTACTGAGTTTGATTCTTATTTAGGGACAGACAAACAACGTGCTTCAATAATTTATGATTCACTGACCTGCGCTCGCTGCTCAAAAAACAGTTGCCACCAACTTTGTCATCATATATATATTTTTTTTTTATTGTCATCTTTGCGTTTCTTTACTCAGTTTGGACTCAGACTCTGCTCTGACTTTGAGTTGGTTCAACGATCTAATTAAAGGTTATATGTGTAATTTCATTGAAGCTGCCTCTCGCAGCTGGTCTGGCTTTTGTTATTATACACGTAGCCTCAAAAATCAATGTGTACTTAAGTCTTTTATATATATACATATCGGCAGAGCAAAATTATTATTATTATTATAAAACATTTTTAATATTCATAAATTTTCATATTAATTTACATTTATTACTCTTACGTTAAATTTTTAAAATTAAAGAACGAGTTCTCTTTTATAATTTTCTTTAATGCTGCTAAGATTTCCCTAAGTCCATCAAAAAATATATATATTTCTATAGCTACGTATATATTTAATTGAGTTTTTGTTGTTGCAGGAAACGTATCCGTCGTCGCCGCCAGTTTGGTTTGCGGAAAGCGAGGAGACGAGCGTTACAAATGCCGTGCAAATCCTAAGCAATACAAATGGTCGCGATAATCACGTGATCAATCAGGTAATTAATCGTCCTTTATGTATATGTCATATTTGCAACTGTATCGTTATGAACTAACCGAATTATTTTTGGCAGGTTGGCATATTGCTGCGCGAGCTTTGCCGTCTACACAATGTTCCACTGCCACCCGATATTGATAATTTGGCGTTGCCGCTGCAGACGCTGCCGCCCTCCGCATCACCGTTACGCTTAGAGCGTTCTGCTGGCGGCGGTGGCGGTTCCGGGCCGCATGGCAATGAGGAGACCGATTCCGATCAGGAAGATATTGAGGATCCCATCGGCGAAAGCGAACAGGAGAGCGAGGGCGATGAGGATCTACCATTGGAAATGGATGATGTCCGTAGTACAAATAAGGTGCGTATAAGACAATAATAAATACACTCATATATATTATATATCATAAATATTAACTGGCTATATCTTTAAAGCAGAAAGATGACATGGAGGTGGAACATTTAGCAACTCTAGAAAGACTGCGTCAAAGTCAAAGACAAGACTATTTAAAAGTGCGTATAGAAATTTTAATTGTTCATTTTGTACAAGGTTTTTATAATATTATATTTATTCTGACGTTTTTTTTTTTTTTTTTAATTCTTGAGCGACACACTTAAAAACTCTCTTTCTCTCTATATAATTGATGATTAGGGTTCAGTTTCTGGTTCAGTGCAGGCAACCGATCGCCTGATGAAAGAACTACGTGATATTTATCGATCAGATGCATTCAAGAATAACATGTACTCAATTGAACTGGTCAACGACTCGATTTATGAGTGGAACATACGCCTCAAGTCTGTGGATCCGGATAGTCCCCTACACAGCGATCTGTTGCAGCTGAAGGAGAAGGAGGGCAAGGATAACATATTGCTCAATATACTATTCAAGGAGACGTATCCGTTTGAGCCGCCCTTCGTGCGTGTCGTTCATCCAATTATCTCAGGTGCTGCACCACAGAAATCAATACATTTTTTTTTTTTACTTGATTGTTACTATAATTGATTGTTTATTTCGCATTTTGTTTATATTGATTGACATAGGTGGCTATGTGCTCATCGGCGGTGCCATTTGCATGGAACTGCTGACCAAACAAGGCTGGAGTTCCGCCTACACAGTCGAGGCCGTGATTATGCAAATTGCCGCGACATTGGTCAAGGGCAAGGCGCGTATACAGTTTGGTGCTACCAAGGTAAGACGTATAATTTATAAAAATTGCCAAAACAATGATAATTATTGTTTTTCTATCTTGTATGTACATAGGCGCTGAGCCAGAGCCAATATAGTTTAGCACGGGCCCAGCAAAGCTTCAAATCCTTAGTGCAAATCCACGAAAAGAATGGTAATAAATAATAATAAAATGTATAGTTTTATAACTTATTTAATATTAACGTTTATTGTTTGTTTTAGGTTGGTTTACGCCGCCAAAGGAGGATGGATAAGGATAACATCTAATTTTTTTTTGCTTTAGAGCTATAGTGATAGGCTAAGGAACAGACGTTTGCCAAATGTCGCTGCTCACCCATTTTCAATTCCAACCCTCCCCCCAACCCCCCTAACACACAAAGACGGCTGCATTCAACCGTCTTCAACAGAATATTGTTAGGGGGTAATTATTCGAAATAATTTTCGAGTGAACGTTGCACCGTTCACTATGAATTTTTCCAAACCGTGTATACTTGATTAAAAAAAAAAAACAAAAAAAACAAAAAAAAAAAGCAAAACAAAACGCGCGTACTGTTTGTACTATAATAATAATTTGAATTAGGAATTTAATTTACATATGTTATGCTATTATTATTCTTATTTTTATTTTCTCTTTTATCCCTGCCAATTAAGATAATCTGCTTCAAAACAAGATATAAATATATATATTTAAGTTGTGTAAACGATGAAACTTGTACAGTTAGCAGCAAATAATTGGAAAATCGAAAGATTATCGCATATGAAATGCTACTAGTGTGTTTTATGGCAATATATATATATATATATATATATATATATATATATATTGCCATTATATTTATTTATATATGTATGTATGTATGTATGTATGCAATCTATGCGATGTAAATGCATAATAGAATTTGTCACATTGTCACTATGTTGATTCAATTTGATGTATATGTTATATGTACGTGTAGATACATACGTACGTATTTATGTATATATATACATATATATTTATGCATGTATGTACATATGTAAGTAATTTTTTCATATTTCGTTTATTTAACGGGGGAAAATGGGTGATGCTGGTTTGTTTTTGACGATAGAAATCAAATTAACACTGGCACAAGCATACACACACACACACACACACACATAAACATACCACACACCACACGTATTCACAGACATACAAAGACATACTTATCCAACTGTAATTAGTTAAGTTACATAAAGTACTGTTTTTTTTTTTTAATTATAGAACGTTTTACCTTAATTTTCTTCTTAACTGTAAGTGCAAATGTGGATGTAGTACTAGCACATAATATATATACATATATCTATATATATATATATATGTATTTATATGTATTTATATATATATATATATATATATATACATATATAATTATATACATATGCATGTAGTTTATACAGTTATAAGAGTTAAGCATATTAACGAAACTTCAAAAACAAATGAAATGAGCATAAGCAAGATCTAATTGTAAATTCGTCTTTCCAAATAATCATAAAATAATGATAATCAAAGAGAAAAAAAAACAACAACAAATTAAAATAAATGCGACAAACGAAATCAAGCAACAACAAACACAACGTATATAAAACTTTATATATGAGGAAAAACTGAAAATATTTAACATAAGCATAAAAGTTGCAAGTTTTTCTGTTTTTTATTAAATATTATTACGAGTTGAATTTTGTACAATATAAAATAGAAATTGATAAAAACATTTAGCTTGAGTGTCTATGCAATGAATTATACACATATATATATATATATATATATATATATATATATAATATATGAATGTATATGAATATATATATACCAATAGTACGATGCAGATGCAAATAAAGTTAACAACATTTGCGGCAAGTTCAAAAGAATCAATGAAAAGAATAGATTAGAATTTTAGGCTTATGAGCAAATATGAACTATGGAAAGATCTAATCAAATCGACAATGACTACGTAATTGGAGGTCACCAGAGATGGGTGCATTTTGGGTGCTTTGGATTGTGTGAAGCTAACTTTGGTGGCGTCGTCTTCATTGTTGTTGTCCAGCGCCCCCTCGATAATCATCTTCAATGTGCCCTTTAGCTGCACCATCTCCATTGTTTGCCTAATCTCGTCTTGCATTGTCTGTAGAAGTCGCTCGAGTGCCGCATGCAATTTTTTTTGCTGTACACAAACACATTGTTCTCGAACATATCCATCATTGTGCTGGTGTCATAGAGAATCGGTCGCATGGACTGCACCTAGCCAATGTGGGCGCCCAGGAAGTCAATGAATTGCTTTAGGATAGCCTCACTTCGATTCGTTAATGCCGCCCGTAGATCGCTGCGTTGCAGTAGCTTGGTGATTACGGCCACAATTTTTTTGGGATGATCTTTGGTGTTCTCGAAGAACGTCAGCTGTGTCATTTGCACAGGGTGACCGATTTGTTGGGACGCGCCATCTGATTGCGTTGCGTCTCGCGATGGGTGACTAGACCATTAACCATGCCGGCAACGACAGTCAGATCCCTGGCTAGGTTAAAGTGTGCACCGTTTTATATGTGCCCACATCATAGATCTACACATGACAATCCAGGACGTTCGAAAACAAACGCCGGCCATCGAAGCCCAGGCGCTGAAATGAGACGGTTTTGTGATGATTGGACGTGGTCGTCAGCAGGCGGAACAGCATGCTTCAGAGTCTATGTTACTGACTGTTCCACCCGCAGCCGTAGGATGCGTGGTGCCTGCACGTATATAATCGCTGTTGTTGCCCACGTACTGCAGTCTCACCGACTTGTCATCCGCAAAGCTGGCTAGCTGCAAAAATAACTCTCCTCAACGCCGGCAGCCAAGAGGTGGCCGTACCGCCTGAACGTTGCCCTATATGCGGTCTTTTGAAACTTGGAAAGGTTCTTAACGACCAGCTTCGTCACCAGATTCCAGCACAAAGTTATCCGGCTCACTCGGACTGAAGTCGATGTAGTCTATGGTCGTGTGCTCCTTAAGCAGCTCCCGTTTCTGTTTGTTAAGTGTTGGAGATGTAAATAATACTCAATTTGCCAATTTGTACTCAGTGTTTTATGCTTACGTCCAATCTTGGGCCTTCTGTTGAAGCCTACGAATATTAAGTGAATGGAAATTGTTCATAGTTATTTCGGCATCTGAGCGCGCAATTTGAAATTAAACTTATATGTTAATCTTTACAGCTAAGGGTGTCGGCAGCGATAACGATATATTCACAAACTCCTCTTGATTTTAATCAGATACTGCTGCCTGACAGCGCTGTATTTCGGTAAACAATCAAAATATATTTATAGGACATTTTATTTTAATATTTAATAATTGAATATTTCTTTCACAATTTCATTTTATTTGTGCATTTTGATTTGCAAGAGGAGGATTGCCGATAGCTTTACAAATCAGCTGTATAAATAGTCCACAAAAGTTAACAGTCAGTTTACAGTGCAGATTTCAGCTTGCCATTTAGAAACAAAAAAAAATGTTGCTAGCCATATATCGAGAACTCTTTTTCGATCTGAAAACAGGCCTTAAAGAGTCTACGATGCCAACATCCAACATGCAAATATCTCGAATAAACCATTTTAAAATAACGCGCAAAATGAGCGGCATATCTACTTACAGAATGTTGATGCAACTACAACTCTGTTAGGACAAAAACTATGCTCTGCTAACGCAAAACTGAGGCTATTCATGTACTTTGATCACCATGTTGACGCCCTCTGCCGACAAAATATGTATGCTCAGTGCAAGCGGTGAAAATGTGCAACTTATTGGGGCAAAATTAAAAAGAGGTTCGGACTAATGTGTTATAATAAATATGTTCATAATAAATACAGATATGAGCTAGATCTAGACAGAAAAGAATAATTAACTACACTCTGAAATACTTAGGTACATTTATAAGAATCTGGCTATCTCCAAAAATTTGATGTTGAACCAACAATAAATGCAATCTCGACACAGAGATAATAAAGCACAGTTATCCTTGTCAGTGTCCTGTTCTATGTTCAACATGGGCATAAGCAAAAGTGAAGCAGTTAGGTGACTAAAACACACACACCCACTGGCACACATGCGTACACACATACGCATAACAATCGTTACACGCATTTTGGGAGAGTTATTTTAGTGAAACTGCATGCATCTTGCTCGCACGCACATATCGCAGGCAAGCCACCGCATGCGGGATAACATACATATATTTGGCCACGCCCACGGAACTCGTTTCATCCCTATACACATTCACACATATAGGCACACACGCACACTTATGTTAGACATGAGTTTTGGATTCTCACAGGCGATTTGTAACGGCTGCTCTTGAGTGTGTGCGAGTGTGCGTGAGAGTACATATGTGTGAGTATGTGTGCGCACATGTATGTACATATATGTATGCAGGACTCACAGGACTCGCGCATGCATGTGACAGCGACTCAGAAGTTCATCTCTATACATGCTATGTATGCATGTATATATTTATGTATGTATGTACATATTTAATACTTGTATATTATACACCCAGGCACCAAATATTCTTTTTTGTTTTTTGGATTTGCCTTGTTAATGCAACTTGCAACTGTTAGTAAGTAATTACAAAGGGCAAATGAAAGTTTTTTGTTTCGCGTTAATTACAAAACAACAAGCACACGAGAAGTGCGTGGATTTTGTGTGATGTATATACACACACACACACACCACTCGCATGCTGAATAGAATACGCACACTTGCACAATTAGAAGCTTTTACAGTTGTCAATTTGTTTTCGCACCTTCTCTGACAGTTATTGCTTAACAACTTTCTGCGTTTTCATTCAAAATCTGTGCTGCTGCTGCTGCCTCTGTCATTCATTTTTTCCTTTGTGCATTTTCTTTTTTTTTTTTGCATTGTACTTGAAACCTTCTCTTAGTTGGTGCCTGTTTTTATTTCTGCACTTTCACTTTTCGCCTTCTTTCTTTCCAGTAGACTTGGAACAATTCTTGCATTTTTGTTTTAGATAACAAAACACGCCCACCTCTAAAATACACACACACACACACATAAATGCATATACATTTAAAATAAGACAAGAGCGCATAAGAGTTAGAGAGGGGGGAAAATACGTAATGAAAGGCGTGGGAAAGTCAGCGACAAAAAAAAAAAACGTGAAGAGCATCGCATAGCATTTGCCGGTAGCTTATACAATTCTGGGCATATTTTCAATACCATAATGCATTTCGGGTGTATTTAAAATATTATGCCATAAATTAAAGCTAACATATGCAAGCATATATTCTTTCGTTTGTTTTTAGGTGTAGTTCATTGCTGCATATTTAAAATCTTTGTCCTATTCATATATATTTTAATTTATTACAGTCTAAAATTTATATAGATTTTTCGCCTAACTTTTTGCAAAGGTGGAAAGACGAGTGGTTTTAACTAGATGAAGTGCACTGTGTTTGGCACCCGACACTAGGAATCTTTAACTTCAGCATGCACGGCAAGAGAGAGAGATAGAGAGTAAAAGAGGAAGTAGAGGGGATGTGAAACAGAGAGAGAGAGAGAGAGAAAGAGGAAGAAAAAAACGAGCACGCGTTGGAGCACAAAGCATTTGCTGCGTGGTGTAAACTTGACTTTGAAATTTACCTCATTTGCACTTGCTGCATTTGCACCTGACACCCAAAGGCGCCGGCTGCCAGCGTTGTCAGAGTCAAAGTATAAAAGCCACTGCCTCAAAACCCAACTCCAACTCCAATTCCATCTACACCGGCAAACTAAGTTAGCAACTTTGAATGCGTTGAGACATTTTTTATTTATGCAATTTTTTTCTTTTTCTGATATACATTATTTTTTTTCTTTCTTCTTTTGCAGATTTAGTTAAACATGAAGCAGACTTTTGGCACAATGAACACAAGTGACGATGAAAAGTAGAAGAGGAAGTGGCGCAAAATTATGGCGTGGGCCCTGAGAATTATGTTAAAGCAGAACTGTTGCATGCTTTCGGCGGCTTCTGGGGAATAGATAAGAAACAACTATAAAAAAGGAGAAAAAAAAATAACCACAAGCAGCACAAAAAATTCCATGCAGCATGGAGATTAAAATGAATGATATTAAACAGGTTAAGGATATGAATGACTGAGTAACTGGGTTGATTTCATTATTTAAAATGAAAATTTCAATCAACTTGTTAATGAAATGCCGCTTAAATCACTGAAAATGTGTTTGTGTGTGTGTGTGTTTTTTTTTTTGATATTGTGATAAGGAGCAACCGGTTTTAATTGTACATAATATGCTAATATATGCACACACACACACACACATATATATATATATGTATATATATATATATATATATAGTCAAAAAGTATGCTTGGGTATTAATTTCGAATTTTTGGCTTAGATTTTGAAATGAACAATGCAATTTCTATATGAATTAAAATTTTAACTGTGCAAACAACATTTTTGTGCATACAGAAAGGTTTTGAGAACAACTGTAGATTTTTTATTTATATTTCTATTTGTATTTATTTTTATACATATATTTATATTATTTTATGTACATACAACTAGCTATTCAGGTCATTGCTACTGGGTCTTTGCAGCCAGCAGACATGTGTACATTAAATAGATGAATACATACACACACACACACACACACATACATACATACAATGCTAGTGCAACACACACCTACTTACTGAAATGCATGTATATAGAAGTGTTTTTGTGTGTGTGCGCTTGCATTATGCACGTGCTGCACTTTTACTTTGCACTTGCCACATTTTTGTGCGCTTTTTATTTGATATGCAAGGAAGAGAGAGCAAAAAAAAAAAAGAATGAATAAAAAAAAAGGGAAAATCTTTGCCATGTCTGGGCCCAGTAACTGCCACAAAAAGGGGCGTTTGTGTGTGTCAATGTGTGTGTGTGTGTATGTGTGTGTGTGTGTGTGTGTGTGTGGGTGCTTTGTGTCTGTGGCCCAGTGAAGGTTACAAAGTCTCGCTTTAACCTAGAGACACCTTAGCCGCGTTGCCAGATTATCATAAGTGCAACGCACAAGTAAACATGCCGTCGGCACTGAATACACAATGCATGCCACCAAATTATAGCATTGTTATCGATAACATGCTCATATTGTCTGTATATGTGCTCGTTAAATAGTAAACAATCCTCCAAGGAGAGACTTCTATATAGCCCTCTCTCTCTCTCTTTTTATATTTCTCTCTTTCTCCCTTGCTTAGACATATCTATTAGTTTTTTAAATGAATTATTATTATTTCTTTATTCCACTTTGGAAAGACACTTCGTAGAAAAAGAACAAAAATATATATATATGTATAGTAATATTAATATATATATATATATATATATATATATGCATTACAATTGTCTGTTTTGGTATATGCAGAATATTCCGATTACAACAACTCACGTATAGTTTCGGAAATGCATGCTTACAAATCGAATTTGTAAGGTTCTGATAAAACCAACTGAAGAAAGCACACATTAAGAGCGCTAGAGAGAGATAAGAGAGAACGAGAGAAATAGAGAGACATAATCAAATACAATTGCTTAAATCTAATAATATTTTTTTCATGTGGTCCTTCAATTGTTTTGTAATTTCTGCAAGTTATTTCATTCAATTATTGTTTGGTGATTTAATCTAGTGTGTGACTGTGATTCGCCGCAAAATTGTTTGCTAACGATTAATCAACTGCAATTGCTCGGTACATAAATCATAAAAAAATAAAAAAAAATAAAATAAAAATAAATTGAAGGAAGACGAAGCATGCGTCGACAGCTACTGACCCAAAGCCGAGGAGCGTCGCATTTGCCGATGATAATATGGGCACGAACTGAACGCACGCGTAACCTTTGGCCACTGCCTCCTCGTTCCACGCTTGTTGTTGCTCTTGTTGCTCTTGTTGCTGTTGTTGTTGTTGTTGCTGCTGCAGTCGCAGTTGTCACATTTCCGACATACCCAACCCGATTTGCAGCTTAGTTGCCTTCCTACCCACTTTTCAGCCGTATTTTGACCATCCCGCTGCTGGACAGGGGTCACTTGCGGTATTAAATATTTTGAAGAGGGTCGCTCAACTCATTTCTAACTTGATTTATACGTATCTCTCTCTCTGTGTGTGTGTGTGTGTGTGTGTGTACACATATGTATAAGCTATGCTTTATATATATATCTATATATAGATGGATGGGCTTCTGTGGGCAGCATGTGTCACGCCCAGCACTTGAATCAGTTCATCAGACAGTCAAAGGCGAACGGGTGCCGGGTGTTTGCTATTTGATATTTGCTATTTGATATTTGCTATTTGCTATTTGCTCTCCATGCTACCCAAAAAGGGTTGTTGGCAAACGTGTCGAGGTCATTTCTCGGTCAATTCTCTTGCCAAATAGAGTTATTGAACTTTAATGCTTTTCAACTTCAAAAAACTGCTCGGAATTTTAGAAAAATCTCCAACTTTATTTTAAATATAATAGTAAACTATTCATTTTATTTCCTTCTAATTAAAAATATCTATTAGAAATACATAATCTAAACATAGTTTTTTGTTTTTAGAAAATATTGCACACATGTCTAAAATTTAGAATAACTTCCGCTAAATACAAAATCCCTAAAAATATGGCGATTTTGCTATTTTGTTAGAAAATGAGTAGGTCTGTTAGGCAATGTTAGATCATTGCTTAAATCTCTAGTCATGAAATAAATTTAAAGCATTCGATTTAATTGGAACTCAAAGCCAGATCACTCTGTGCATCATTCAGAATTAAGAATCCAGACTTGATTGGAATGAGTTGTACGGCGAATTTTGATTATATTTTTGCATTTATTACATTGCTTGCTATTGTAATTTGTTGTTGTTGTTGTTGTTTTTTGTTGCTTCACCTGTTTCGCTTCAATTTACAATGCGTAATAGGAAAAATCAAAGTGCCTTCGAGTCAGCAGCAGCAGCAGCAGCAGCAGCAGCAGCGATATGAAAAGTGCGCCAAACATCGCCATCATTTTATCGGGTCATCGAAGCGTGCAATGAATGCCTCTGACAAGCAGACAGCAGCCTTGCCACACACCACCCATCCCTTGCCCCATCTCATTGGGGCAAGTGTTTTTTTGCCTTCTGATGTTCGATGGCCCCGTTCCCCCTATCCAGAATACGTACACCCATCAATCTGCGCATAATGGCGACTGGATAATAGTGTTTGTTTTCAGTATGCAAAGGTATGCAAAATACAATCACAATGTCTACACACACACACACACACACACAACCACACACACATGACATACTCTAACTGTGTGTGAACTTTGACATCAATCATGTTAAAAAAACTAAATCTTTTTGATCTTGCTATTTATTGATGTATTTATCAATTGGTAACATCTTGTTAACATCGAAATGTTGCTTCAATTAATCATACTTTAAAAGTATCTCATAATTGAATAATATATTTAATATTTAGTTAAATAAAATTAAATACTTTTATTTTATTTTATTTTAATATATTTATCGCTGCCAAAAAAATCATTTTTGTTTTTGCTAGAGTATTTTCAAATTCGTGGCATAACTCTCAACATGCTTTTTATATATATATATATAGAATATATTTTTTAAATTTTTTCTGGGTTGGGGGGGGGGGGGCTAACGCGGCGTATGCGCGATGATGGCAATCTGTTTGGCGTTGTTTCTTGTATATTTTATGCGTGATTGTTATTGTTTGCAGTTTGCTGGCATAACGGAGTTTTTGAGTTATCCGTTGCGGCTCATGTGCCACAGCAACTGCCACACAATTATGGAGTGTATATATATATATATATATATATATATATGTGTATGTGTGTATGTGGCACATACTAATACTAGTATAGACCATCAGCTCACACACACAGACACACAAATACATATACATGCACATAAGTACGCATAATATTACTTATAAATAAACGCGCGCCCATCTAATTTGCATAGAGTACGAGCCCTACCAACACACACACACACAACACACACACACACACACACACACACACACACACACACCTTAAAGAAACCCGGCGGCTTCGTGGCAGATGTTTTTGCTCACGCCAAATTTTGAACTCAAACTCGAACCCGAACCAGAATCCAAAACCCGAAACCGAACCAGAATCCGAATCCAAACTCAAGCTCGAACCGATTACCCCCATTCTGCTCAGGTGAAGCCGGCTGCTGCTGCTGTTTTTCTGTGATTTTGATGGTTAACTCGAAAATCGCTGATGCGCACACACACACACGCCCCCTGTGGGCAACTTAACGCAACTGTCAGCTGCAAGTGCATGTTGATTTCATTACTCAAATGTGACACATGCCACAAATGTGTTGCTCATAAACATATTTTCAATTCGTAATGCTTTCCATTTGCTACACTTATGGTTTTTTTTTTTTTAATTATTTTTTTTTATTTTTAACAATATTAATTAAGAGTTTTGAACAAGTTAATGACTAAAATTATATGCAATTTATTCTGTTGCACGTTGAAGTAAATTGAAATTTAAAAACAAATCCGTAAAAACTAAAATTTTCAAATATTGCAAAAGCATATTTTGAGTGTATTTTGAATTCGTATTTTTGGCTGATTAATTGCGGTAAACAAATTAATTTGTTTTTCAGTTTTTTTTTTCTTCCAGATTTCCTTTATTTGAATTTGAGATTTAAGGCTTTTGTACTAAAAAATTGGGAGAATCTTTCCTAAATTTACTAATTCCGAATAGTTAATTAAGACAGTATTTCTCAGTGGTAATAATTTTTCCTGAAAGATTTTTGATTTGTAGCATAAAGTTACTATATAAAAATAATTCTCGTATTGCCTGTATGCCAAATTCACATTTGGCTCAAAGCAGCTAACTGAACCCATTTGTTTATATATAAATAAATACAATACCAAACGATAATAAGAATTATTTCCTTATATATACAAATTTATAATTGATTTGATGATATTTAATCTCTGATCCAGTTTTTAACATAATTTTTTTGCATTTGACTGGATTGCTTGGTCATGCAACACTTTTGAGTCCTCTGGTTTTGGCAAGACTCTAAAACATGTTTCCAGCGAGGGTCGTGTTTTCTCTCTCTTTGTATGTATATGTGTATATATATATATATATGTGTGTGTGGGAGTGTGTCCTTTTTGTGCTGTGCTTTAGCTGGCAATGGCAATGGCTGCTGTTGCCCAGGATACATCCGAGGAGATGCGAGCATGCATACAAAATACATATGAGCAGAGCCATATATATACATGTGAGGGTTGTACATATATATACAAAATATATATATACATGTGCACATATATGTGTGTGTGTGTGTGTGTGTGTGTGTGTGAATAATTGAGTATCAGTTTAGTGTCTGTGCGAGGACTGCGATGACTGCGACTGAAAGCAGCCAAAGTTTTATTAATGTGGGTGGGGTTTGTTGCTTTTTTGTTGATTTAGCTGCTGCTGTTGCTAGGCAATGGGGGTAGTGCGGGGCGGAGGGGGGTTAGGGTTAGCTCTGTCAGTGATGGGGGGGGGGGGGGTGGCAGTGGGTCGGTCGTAGCAAGTGGCGTAGCCAACGGCTTCTTTGGTGGCTCTACTCGCGCATTGTCTCATTTATCATGTGCACACACACGTCCTGGACAAAATGAGAGCTGCAAAAAGAGAGAGAGAGAGAGAGAGAGAGTGAGTGAGTGAGAGAGAGATAGCTACAGTGTGTGAGTGTGTGTGCGGCAGAGAGCGAGAGAGAGAGACAGAGACTGATAAAGTGAGATAGAAATTTTGGGGATAGGGTTGGGGATTTTGGGTAAATGTTATCAGTGCCATTTGCAAAACCCTGCGTTGCCTGGGAACCGATTGCCAACATCAATATGTATGTATGTATGTGTGTGTATGTGAAACGAGGGGGGGAGTGTGTGTGTGTGTTAGCAGCAGCAGGTAAGGTTTGAGTTTGGGGTTGTATGTTGGGGTTCTTGAGTCTGAGTTTGGCTCAACAAAGTTTATCTTTTCAATTTGCGTGTGGATGGCAGCTCTTCATGTGTGTGTGTGTGTGTGCATGTATGTGTGTGTGTGTGAGTGTGTGAGTATGTGTGGGCTAATGTATTTGTGTACTAGTTGGATTAGGGTTGCTGCTGAGTACATTTATTTGCGCTCTGCTGCTGTCGCTGCCTCAGCTGACGTCGCCGTCACTGTCACCGTCGCCGTCGCTGCTGCTACTGCTGCTGCTGCTGCCTTGTTGGACATCGTCCATATCAATCATGTGGCAAGGCTTGACAGGCTTTTAAGGTGCTAAACTTGTGGGCGGAGTTGTAAGCCAGAAAAAAAAAATATATATAAATATATATCGATTGGCACAAACGACTCTGAAATTATGGTAAACATTTTTGGTTTAATTTTAGACAATCGATAAATTATTATTAAACATTTTTTTCTCATTTTAAATTGGTTTTGTTGGTTCGGTTTAGTAAATTTGTTAAATTTGCAATTAGCACAAAAATTGTTTAATTAATTTATTGTATTTAGAAAGTTATTGATTACAAATCTAATCGATAAGCAATTATGGAAAAATTTTGTTCAATAAAAAGAAATTATTTTCTTAACTAAGCACGGAAATATTTGTTTTTGAATATTTAAAATTTTTGGTGTTGCAACAATGCAATTGTTATACATTTAATCAATGATGTTGCACATGTGTTGCACATATATATTTATATATATATATATATATATATATGTATGTATAATAATATATATATTTAAGCACATATGTGAAAATCATTTATGCAATCCCAAATAATTCATTTACATTTCGTTTTCTCTGTTGGGGGGCTGCGGTCTTTGGTGGGTGGTGGGTGGTGGGTGGTGCGTTGCGCCGATTGGACGCCATTGTGGCAATACTTGTAGTTGCAACACACACATCGCAGCTATATATGTATGCTTGGGTTGATGATTTGAAATAAACGGCGACTAGTTTCGGGTCCAACGACCAACGGCAGCAATTCAACAGCTCAGCACCACAACGCACCACTGCACGCCCCCGTGGGGCATTCATTAGCGCATGTGGATGCCGCTGTTTTTGCTTTTACTTTTTTGTTTTTTTTTTTTTGGTTTAGTTTGGTTTGGCTTGGCTTGGATGTGAATCGGATTTCGGATACGGATGCAGATTTGGCCTCGTTCTCGCTTCGTTGTTTCGTCTAACATCCCAATTTTATCCCCCCCCCCACACACACACACACACAACCACGCACTCAGTTTCCACTTGCAACAAAAACAAACAATGCGCTGTACAAGTTTTTGGGTTCGGCAATTTATGGTTTTGCATATGGGACGACTGAAACCTAAAGCAAACCTGCCCCTGCAACCCGCCTCAGTCATAGCTGGTAAAATTTTTGGTAGCTCCCCTATATATGTTTATACGTATGTCTATGTGGCAGGTGGAGGCAGCAGCGGCAGCAGCAGCCGCAGTGGCAGTGGCAGCTTCGTTAATGCCGCTTTTAATTGGCGCACACACAAACAGTGGACTATATGGGGTAGGGGTAGGGGTATGGGGAGAACCGAGAGGGGACTGCAGTTGTTGATGTGCTGGGGTTGGCGTTTTGGGGTTAGGCGGGGCATGTGTGGTAATTTAACTGTTAGCTGCGTTGCTGGCGACCAAAGTTTATGGCTAAGTAAAGTTGGAATACAAGCACAGGAGCATAGAATTGCCAGAGTTGTGTCTTGCCTGGGGTTGGGGAACGGGCATCGGTGGTCGGGGAACGGGAAACAGGAAAAACGGGGAACGGGGAACGTGGATTGGGGATCACGGGGCAGGGGTAATGAATGCGAGTGTTAGGAGTTAAAGGAGAGCATCAGAGCCAGTTGGTTCAAGTATATAGAGACGAGCGGCGTTGCCACGTTATGTGTACACACACACACACACACACACACACACACACACACACACACATAGACACACACACACACATAGACACACACATTGCTTAGAACGTCGTCGTCGTCGACGTCGTCGTTGTGGCTCCTCCTAATTGGAAAGCCGCAGCCTGTTCGCCAGCTAGCAATTGTGGCTAGTGTGTGTGTGTGGGTGTGTGTACTATCGAGAGGGGGGGAGGGGAGTGCCATTCTGGCGTCGTGTGTGTTTAATAATGCGAGCGTCTCAGTTAAGTTTTAGACAAAATTCATACAAATACAAACAGAGAAGCCGCCAAAGGGTGTGGCTATCTTAATGAATTTAGTTTCAAGCATGCATTGCTAATTTATCGATTATTTTTATACATGTATTAGATTGATCAAGGCGTCTTATGTGCACACAACACAGTTAACCGTTACTCACAGTTAGGCAATTGATTGCTTATAACCATAATCGATAAACGAATGCAATTAAATTAAACTTTAAAGTCGATTTGTATATATCGATCGGTTATCGATATATATAATTACCAATAGGTTGTATATATACATTAATTTTTGGGTATATCTTAGAGAAAGCACTTATAACACTTATCGATAACATAACCAATTACTAGTTAACTTTGGCTAAAACAAGCCACTCGATTAATTTGATTAGTCGATATCATATAGTGAAAATTGCCAGAATTCAAATTTCATTTTGCTTAACTCTTTTTCTCTTGATTTCTTTTGTTGCCATTTGCTTTGCCCGCCATAATAGAAATGTCACGCGTTGGCTGCGGTCCTTTGAGCGCTGATAACGATAACGATAACAGTGCAAATTGTCAATTGGCAAATGCGAGCTGTTTTGGTGTGAAATTGAAATTTCACAACGCTGACATTTATTGACAAAGCCTTGATTAATGATAAGCATCTTTTCGCGCGCACAAAAGGATGCGCCTCACACATGACTGACTGCCAGCGAGTGTGTGTGTCTCTGTGTGTGTGTGTGTGTGTGATTGTGTGTTCTTATTGAAATGAGCAAAACACAACAAGAGAGAAAAAAAAAAACAGTAGAAACGAAAAGGAGTAGCTCGTTAGAATTCTGACATAAATCAAATGGCAGCATGCTCATCCATCCATCCATCCATCCATCCAGCCAGGCAGCCAAGCAGCCAAAGGATCATCATCATACCGTTATTATTCCGCCCATGCACCACATACGCAGCTAACGGTGTATGGGTGTATGGGTGCGCAATTCACCCATCCCACCCATCATATGCCACATTCAAATGCGCGTGTGCAACATTATGGAAGGAACCGCGAAATATCTATTGACAGTTGGGTGTCATGTTTATCCGAGGTTGTTATCCCATTTTGGCAACATTGCGATTTATGGCAACAAAAAAAAAAAAAAAAAACCCTGGGCGGGTTACGACATAGGATAGTTATAGATATAGATAGACATTGAATAGATACAATGCGCATTTTGCATTTCGACTCGTTTCACTTTTTTTTTTATTCCTGCTTCTGGTTTTTTTTTTTTTTTTTTGTTTTATGAGATTTGTGTGTCAAATTTCCATTAGGCATTTCTGTTTCTCATTTACCCTTACCCCTTTTGCAATTTTTTTTTTTTGTGTGTGTGTGTGTTTTTTTTTTTGTCCAGGACATGCAAATGTCAGGAGCCCTGATTGCACGAAGGGTTAACCCGTCAGGGTAACACAATCTCTCTGCGCTTCCTCATTTTTGTTTTTTTTTTTGCCTAGCTGTTGCAATTTTTTATTTTTTTTTTTTTGCTACCCCCTTGGCAGAAATTTATATTTCTATTTTATTATATATATATATATATTTTTTTTTGTGTTTGATAATTTATTATTTTGCAAGCATTGAAATGTGATTTTGTTGTATTTGAATGCGCGTTGTTTAAATTGAACAATGAAAGTTGATTTACATACCGAAACGATGCCCGAATGTGAATGTTGTTGTTGTTGTTGTTGGTGGTTCCAGTTGTAGTTGCTGTTGTTGTTGTTGTTACCCTTTTGCGTCGTGTGGTAAGTTGGGCACCCCCATGGACTCTCGACATATTTTGCTCTCTGTCTTGCTCAGGACGTGCCGCTGTGTGGTGTTTTTACGGTCATGTCGCGCCACTGCGATCCGTTGGTAGGACGGTTAGGCCAGGGGGCAGGGGTTAGCGAGTTGCCACAGCCAATATTTATTGGCATTGCAACAGCAGCAGCAGCAGCAGCAGCTCCTAAAAAGTCAGACAGATGAGCGAATCGGTGCGATTTTTATGCGTCAACATTCGCACTTGATTAGAATTATTGATTGCGTAACCAAATTGCCAGCTATCTATTCAGATGCGAATACGTACGAGCAGCTGTATCCGTATCCGTATCCGCATCCTCAGCTGTATCTGTGTATATCTCTCCAAATGTCTGTTCAGTCAATTTGAATTTTGCAATCTGTTCACGCTTTTTCGTCGGGCTGCGAGTCAACATGTGAATACAATTTTCAAATTTATTACAACTAGTTCTGTCTGAAAATAATTTGATTTTAGCTCTTTGAAAACCCTATGCGTATATATGGGATATATTATTTTTTAATAAGAAAACAAGTGTAGTTTATATGCATAATAATATATATATAAAACTATTCTCAATTCAACAGGTCGAACAGAGAATAGCAGTTGTGATATTATTTTTGATAAAGGTGGGTAAAAATGAATTTTATGAAGTTGTTGAAAAGTATATAGGAATGTCCGTCTGTCTGTCTCTAAGACCTCAGTCAAATTCAGGAACTATAACAGTTAGAAAACTTAATTTTATTATGTTGGATGTCATATGCATTTCTGGTTTATTTCATCTGATTGATAGATTTTCTTGTTTTGCGTTTATAGATTTAAATTTATCAAACTTGAAAATATATTTGAAATATTAAGTAAGTATAACAATTGATATTATGTTGATCAGCTGTAATAATTTCATCAAGATCGTTCGATAATATTTTAATTTAAGCATCCAAGAATTGCCTTCAGGGTATCTGATAGTCGAGCACTCTCGACTAAAGCATTCTGACTGGCTTTCAAATATTTTTTGTGGTTTTAACAAAATTAACAGCCTCCGAAAAGCTAGTAAAGATCAAGCTTAATATTATTGTTAAATAATGCTTAATATTTTTTGTGTGCAAAATCACATTTTGAAAGATTTTGAAATGATTTAAATAATAAACGAATAAATATTTTGAAAAGTGCTATTAGTGTGAGAGATTCTGGTTGGGAAACTGTTTGATATGCGATATAATCAATTTGGGATTGAAGTGCTCAGCTCATAAGTAAATGGGAACAAGTCAAAACTGCAACTGTAAAACCCGCAAATACAGCAAACAATGTGAAAAGGGTGGCATGAACAGAACGGTGAAACAGTAACAGGAAAGGGGTAGGGGAAGGGGAACGGGAAGGGGAAGGGGAAGGGTAAGGGGAACAGAGACAGAAACGATGAGCATCCGCAATGATAGTTGCTGTATTTCACGTCAGTTTGCAAAATGTTGCGTCCCTCGAAGAAATGTTAATCAGAACCCTTCAGAGGAAACGGTGCCACGACCCGATGTGATCCCGACCTCATCCTTCCCTCTACCCTTGCCTTGTGGCAGTGCTTGTGCCTGACTGCCCCGTCTGATGACTGATGAGGTGTGTTTGTTGTTTGCATATAAATGTAGCATTTGTTGCAAGTATCTCTCCCTCTCTCCCCCTCCCTCTCTCTCTCTCCCTCTCTCTCGCTCTTGGTGGATGCAACTGCAACTCTCGAATTTTGATTGTGAATATGCGGATTAAGGTATTTGCGCACGTATAATTAATTGAACCGCACGACGCTACCGTTGCACGTGTCTACGTGTCTGCCCAAAACAGACACCAAAAAAACACACACACACACACACAAAGAAAAAAAAAAGGTTGCTTCTGCTGCTGTTGCCACAGATTTTGCGGTTGGTCCGCACTGCGGGAGATGTGCATCAGATGTGCCTCTCAATCTAATTTCACAAAATTTGCATTGCAATGCAAATATGTGCAACGCAGCTGAGTGCCACAATCTGGCTCATTAGCTGATCGCTTTCACATATATACGGTACAGTCGGCCCTCGCGATGTGAGTCTCGCCTTCACTCTGATTGTTGCCGAATCACAAATTTTAATTAGCCTCATCGAAATTGCTCAAGTTATTCCATGTTGCATTCAATGCCATCGAGGAGTGGAAGAGAAGAGCTGACGACACGATTAGAGGAAGAGCACTGGTAAGCAGCTGGGAGTGGCTATATATACACTATACTATAGAGAATAACATTTATATTAGAAGTCCAAAAAAAAACAAACATATGAGAAATATGCCGAGTGGATTTACTTTTTCTGGATAAAACTGTTTTCAATAAACTTGCAAAGCATTTCAGAATTTTTTTTCTACAGTTTCAGGTCAAATCTTTGAATATTTATATATATTTTTATGTTCATATTCTTTTTACACAATTGTTGCTGAAATCTGGAGTTAGAACCCAACGGCATCACAATGGGCCAAATATGTTCAATGTGTGTCGATAATTCGGTTTAGAAGTCGTTTCCGATGCCAAAAGGAATATATATATATATATATATATGTATTCTATATGAGACTGTACTGAATGAACTGTCTGTCTAGCTATTTAAATTAAACTTCACATTTATCAGTTATTGTTATCGTTATCGTTTGCCAACAAATTCTATCTATTAATAGTATTATATAGTTCTCATAGAAACGATTTGTCATAAAATGAAATTTTAGGATATTTTTTTGCTCCAAGTCAAACTTAGATTAATTCCAGCTACCAACATTTGGACAAAAGTCCACAGATATCGTTTTACTTTAACATATAGCTTCAATTTTTTAGATAGCCAGAAAATTAAGATGAGCTCAGTTATGCTCTAATCTTTTGATCTGTTATTTTAAATTGGACAAAATTATATACATTATTTTTTGTACAACAACTCTGTAGAAATATGTATTTTGCTGTCTCTTAAGACTGACATAAAAACTTGAATTTCTATACAAACAAATTATATAATACTAATAAGCAAAATGGTTGAGCTAAATGCCCTTTGAAAGAGCTTAGAACCGAAATTTTGTATACATTTGTATACCTTAAGTAAGTTTTTTTTTACTATTTTTTTTTTCATACTTTATATCCCAAAAAGTGTTGAGTCATAAATATGAAATACATTTGAGCTTGGCTCTTGTTGGGCAAAAGGTTAAATGGAAGCCAACAACTGGCAAATGAAATTGTCGCTCGACTCACGTTGAGATTTATTGCCTTTAACATGTGGAAAACCAAAACAAACATAAAGAAACGAACACCAAAGAAAAGGGAAGAAAAATAAAAGAAAAAGAAAAAGAAAAGGAAAAGCAGAAAATAGTTGAGAAAAAACACACAACTAAAGAAAGCCAAACTGGGTGGGTTTTTGGCCATTGAAGATGTGAGTGCATAAATGCTAACGAACTAACTAACTTGCACCATGTATGTGTGTGTGTGTGTGTGTGTGTGTGTGTGTGTGTGTGTGTATGTGTGTGTGTGTGTCACTGCATATAAACGTCGTTCTCAATCACATGTCATGGCACACGCTTTGCGGTGTTTCATTTTTTGTGCGGTTTGCTTCTCTTTCGGGGCCAGTCATATGCAAATACATGTGAAGTGGATAAACCCCCCCCCCCCATCACCCGTTTCCCATGCCCCATAGCTCCAGCACTCCATGTACTTAATGCACACACACACACACACAAATAGAGTACAGGCAAGTCATGTGCGGTGAATAGTATTGCTCTTTTGTCCTAGTTGAGTCCTTGCATACAACCAGACCAGACCAGACCAGACCAGACCAGCTGAGCACAGACAGTTGTAGGTGGTAAAGGGGTGGGGGGGGGTATGTTGGAGGCACACACACACACACACACACATTCAAACAGGATTGCTGTCGCTGCCACTCAGGCAGTCCAAAGCCCAGACGATGCCACCTGGACGACCAGCAGCCTTTTTTGCTTTTTGCCAAAGCACTTCACAAGGCCCACAGACAGACGGAGCGAGACAGACCCACAGCGAGAGAGAAAGAAAGAGAGAGAGAGAGGGAGAGGAAGAGGGAGGGCAAGTGAGAGAGCAGATATGAGCAAGTGTGTGTGCGTGTGTGTGTGTGAAAGAGAGATGCTGCATGTGAATATGACATCCCAAACAGACGAGTGACAGAGAAAGAGAAATACAACGAGGGAGATAGAAATAGAGCTCCAAGCAACCCAAAAACTCACACAACACACACACACACATGGCCACAACTTTGGAGTGCCAGACAACTGCGTGGGGGGGGGGGCAGGAAGAGCGGGGCAGGCAAGCAAGGCAAGTAAATTGAGTGGGCGAGGAATTAAAATTTCAACATGACTGCTGCCATTGCCGCCAACATGGCGCTCGCTGGGCGATGGCCATACACACACACACACACACACACACACACACACACACCCACATGTGTGTTCTGTTCGCTCATGTGGCTGGTCTATGGGAAAAGGGTGGTGCAGAAGCTACATTTGTTGGGCGGTCTGCGGGTGGGTTCTTGGCATTTGCTATCTTGCCACACACACTCGCATAATACTCATGTGTATGTGTCTGTGTGTGTGTGTGAGTGTGTGGGTGTGTGTATGCGTGTGTATTTGAATGGGTCTACTTTCACAGTAAGTATCCAGTGAAGCGTTGGGACGCTGGCTTCTCGGCAGCCATGATGTCTTTTGTGGCCATCAGCAGCGTTCATCCTCTTTGGGGATGTTTCATGTGTGGCATAAGCAACCGCCCTCCCATTACCCCTCCCCAACCCCCAACCCCTATCTCTATACATCACCACCACCATCACCATCACCATCCCCACCTCTATCCACTGCCCTTCTGCTTCGCATAGCCACCTTGGGGATCTGCTGCTTGTGATGTGCATTGTCGATAGGTGAATGTGAGTGTGTGGGTGGGGTGGGGGGGTTTAGATGCTGGGATTTGTGTATATATATGTGTGTGCGTGTGTGTGTGTGTGTGTGCTCGTGCGTTTATTATGTGTGCGTATTGTAAACCTCGATATGCCAAAAATGTTACTTGAAATTGATTGCATTGCTTTGTAGCTGCTGCCGGCACAGAGTTCATTTTATTTATTACCGCCAGGCAAAAGCAACACATTTTCCAAATGCCACACACACACTAAGTTGCCACAAAGCAGAGAACACAGTTGTGTTGGGTTTGGGGGGTGGGGGTGGGGCAAGCCTTACCAAACTATTCGCACGCTTTGTGTTGGATCAAACACATTTCACAAGTACACAAATATTTTTGGTTTAGAAAACTATTTTCAACTTGGCTAAAAATGTAATTAGCTTTTTGCAAAAGGAAGATATATGAACATTATATATATATATATATATATATTTATTTATATATATTTATATGTACATGGTTAAAAATGAGTGTCAGCTGCATTTTGGCTTATTATTTTTAGTTGACTTTTGTGCAGTTAAAGCAAAAAATGCATCTTGAAAGACTTTTGCAATTGCCAGCAAAATCAAGCAAAGTTTATTCAAGACTTTTAAATTAACATTATAACTATCGATAAAAAGAGAGACTTAACATATGCACGGTTGCATTGAATGTAAAATAACATTGTTTTCTACAATTTCCAATAAATAGTT
Organism: Drosophila longiperda; assembly: GCA_035042125.1. Lineage (NCBI taxonomy): Eukaryota > Metazoa > Arthropoda > Insecta > Diptera > Drosophilidae > Drosophila > Drosophila longiperda. The sequence continues at coordinate 632,257 of JAWNLV010000118.1, forward strand.
TCACAATAATTTTTCTAGATTTTGTTTTTGTCAAATTGAAAATATTATTATTTGCCATATTGATTGCATTAATTATGCTTTTTTTTCATATGCCAAAAAAATTAATTCTTTTATTTCTTTTGTATTTATTTATCCTTAGAAATAATTTCTTTATAATCATAGCAGCTTTTTGTATTATCAAAGCATGCCTTTGAAAATTGTAGAAATTTTTTTAGTTTCATTCGTAAACTCGGTGATAAATAGTATCGTAAACAAGTTTTCAAATTTTGTCATAAAAAATGAATGCTATTTGGTTTATACTGCAATTGATTTTTGCTATTGTGTTGGCTGGGTCCTATTTTTGTTTAAGGAATCAGCAGCGGATCATAAATATGGCCAGCGATATTCATTACGAACTGAGCGATGAAGTTCAAAATTATCTTCGATATGTTGAGCTGTGCATGAAATTTATTATTGCATTTTGTTCTTTTTGCACATAAATGGATGGGGTAACTATATGAAACACATTCCCTCAACTTGACTTTTGACTAATGTGCTGTGTCATGTTTCCAGCAAAATGGCAACTTTTTCCATCTTGCCAGCTTTTCAGGCTCTTATCGACGCACACCTTAATCCAATCCACTTCAAATCAAATGGAGGACATATGCATGCCAGGCGGCTGCTGAGAATATTATTATATTAATTTAATGGTTTAATCTCGTGTAATATCACTTGACCCATAAAAAATATTAAATTCACAATAATTTAATCCCAACTTATATTTTATTGTTTTATTTATATATTTCTTTAATCTCGTTAAATATGATTTAACAAAGAAAAATATTAAATTCTTAATTATTTAATCCCAACTTATATTTTATTTATTTATTTATATATTTGGTAATCTTGTGTAATATCACTTGACACATAAACAACATTAAATTCACAATAATTTAATCCCAACTTATATTTATTATTATATTGTTTTATTTATATATATTTTTCAATCTCGTTTAATATCAGTTAACACATAAAAATATTAAATTCTTAATTATTATTTCCCAACTTATATTTCATATTTTATTTATATATTTTATATATTTGTTTGATCTCGTTTAATATCAGTTGACACAGTAAAAATATAAAAAATTCTTTATAATTTTATTCCAACTTTTAATTTATAATTAGCCTGTTGCATTCGAAAATGTTCAAAAAATGTTATTCAAATTAAAATTGATTTTCTAATCGAGGACTCTAAATTAATAACATAAAAATATCATTTGCAATTAGCACAGAGTACTCGAAATGTTCAATTTTTTTTTTATTCGTAGCTAATATTTCATCTCTTAAGTATTTTGTTATAAAATTCGTAAATACTATATTATATAATGATATATATGATAATATAATAATTCATTTAAATCATATATAAAAGGGAAATTCTCAGAGTTTCCAACTTAGAGTTGGCTAAAAATGTAAGCCAATTAAATTACTAATTTTAATATGTTTAAATTCAAGTAAAATCACAATTAATACACAAAAAAATAATAAGTAAATCAATCGAAATTAATTTATATTAAAGAGCATTTGGTAAACGGTGTTCGTTGTAAGGATTTTTAATAAGGGCTATGTGCTTGTCCCTTATGGTTGGCTGTTCTTGGTACTGGTTGTGGGGTGGTTGGGGTGGTTGGGGTGCTTGGGTGGTTTGGGGTGGTGGTTGGGCTTGTGTGGGTTGCCAAGCTGAAAGTAAAAACACATCAATTGGCATGTGCATGGATGGAAATGACACCAGAGAATTGTGCAAAAATGTTATCTTTGGCTTCCGCACCAAGTCTTTTGGATTTACACTGTTTGTCTGTCGTCCTCTGCCCCTGCTGCTGCCGCTGCTGCTGCCGCTGCTGCCGCATTTCGCCAAGCGTAACAATAACAACAACAACAACAACATTTGCAAAAACGGAACCCATTTTAAATAACGGGCCAAGGAGGGTGTGCAAAATGTGCCGTGGACCGTCGTCCTTTACAACACACACCTCCCCCCCCACATAGCCCCCGCTCTGGGCTCAATGCAAAATTGCCATAAGATAACTCGGCAGGCGGCGCAGATACTTACACATAAACACACACACACACACACACACACACACACACACACACACACACAGACATTTATAGCATATAGAAAATTGGCAGTTGGATAAGCAAAAATAAGCAAAAAAAAAAAAAAAAAAAACCAATTCACGAATACTTTGCATATATAATATATTCAAAATTTAGTGGGGCGCTGCCCAGGCAAGAAGTCACCACCACCCACACGAACAGCCACCCAGTAAGCAACCTGAGTGGAGAGGGGGGGGGAAGCTGTGGTGCGCAGGGGTTTATGTTGTGCCACACGCGTTAAAGGTAAACATCCTTTTCAGATGCTAAACACATCGAGGACGCAGGTCAAATGGCGCTGCGAAACGCTTTAGCCGATTGACAAGGATTGGTATGGGTATTGGGATTGCTACATTGGTGGCAGGTGCTGAAGGCGTGGCGGTGGTTGGTGGTGGGGGGGGGGGGGGTTTCTGTCGGTCTGATGGTGTGTTATGCCAGGGTTAGCATTTGATGTGCATAAAATGTGGAAAGCTCGATAAAAATGTGCAAAATTTCCCATTTTGGCACTAGCTATTTTTGTGGTCTGCAAAAGTGCCATAAAAAAAAAAAAAGAAAAGACAGAGATAAATAGTCAGAGAGAGAGAGAGTGAGACAGAGAGAAAAGTGAAATTTCCAGAGAACATAATATTTACTTTGCTTAAGAAAATATGCACAGATTTATTAAAAATAAATGAAATAAAATAAATAAATAAAATAAATATTAAAATAATAAATAAATAAATAAAAATGAATTTTTATTTGAATTGAATTAAAGTTTTGTATGTAAAATTTAAAATATGTTCAATAATAGAATTAAAAAACTTAAAAACCAAAGATTTTGCAATTTTTATTTTATTAGAATATGAATTAAGCTGAAATTTTTTGGGAAACCTTTGCAAATTTTTATAGAGTTTTTTTTTGTTGGTGTCATTGTGCAACGGCAACTGTTGTACACACGTCAAACTGTAGAACAGACTCCACCTGCACCTGCACCTGCACCTCCCCCCCCACCCCATTCAACACATAGTAAAGCTGCGATTCCCTTCATTTTTTGGCTCTGGCACACATTTTTTTTTTTTTTTGTATTTTATTTTATTTTATTTTTTTGTTGTTGTTTGTGTTTTTTTGCACGCTGCTGCAAAATTCGCTTATGATAAAAAATGTTTATATCCTTGGCTCGGCAGGCTGTTTCAGAAGGACGTTGAGCATGGGGTAGAACGGGGAAGAGTGGTTTCGTATGGGGTTGGGGGGGTGTTAAATAAGATGGGGCATCAGGAAACTTGACAGTTGATGTGGTATTGGGGGGTGTGGCGGGTTCTGCATGTGTGTGTTTGTGTGTTGGGTGGGTGTGGCGCACTGTTGTTAAATGGCTGATAGCGAAAATAAAAGTAACACACACAGGCACACACACACACACACAAATGTGCCACACTTGCCGCTGGCCAAGTTTGGGCGTCATGTGTTCTGCTTGTTGTTGCTGTTGTTGTTGTTGTTGTTGTTGTTGCTGCCGTCTCTGCCACATTTGTTGGTTGCCGGAGCTCAATGGTAAATAAAAAATGATGATCCACTCGCATCCATGCCCCCGGAGCAAACGCTTGGCCTCCATGTCTAACGCACCGCTGCGCCGCATCCTGTTAACCTCTCCCCTCTACCCCCTCCCTGCTTCCTTGGGCCAACAGTTCCTTGGTCCTGTTTCTTGCTGTGCTTCTGGTCGACGCTTCGTCTGCCATGAATTCATCGAATACCCGTAGGCTTTTGCCAGTTTTTTTTCTTTTCTTCCTTTTTTCTGAGAGTCATCGGAAATCTTTGCCTGGGCTACATCTCAGGAACAGGAGCGTTCTTACACTTAGAAAAATAATAATATCATTCTCTTTCAATTTATCATTTGCTGCAGTTTGTGGTTTGATAAAATGCAGCGTTTTTATTTTTTTTATTTATATTTTTGCTCATATTTGTGAAACAAATTTTTTAAATTTCATTTTATTTTAAATATTTAACACAAATATTTAATTATTCTATATAAGAAGACATTTTTGAGAGAGCCTCTTCTTAAATAACATCTAAATAAAAATAATAAATATATATATATATATATATATATATATAGCTACACTTTTCGAATAGCCAGAGAATATTAGATCTCTGCAGCTAGCTATGGTATATATATATATAATAGGGAAAATAAATATATATATATTTTGATTGTTTAAAGAATACCATAAATTTTTGTATTTTTGTAAATTTAAAAAAAATGTTCTCACGAAACCAGAAAATCTTTAACATTTTAGAGTTAACATTTTTGCTGAGTGTAAAAGTAATTGTGTGTGTGTTTGTGAGTGTGTGTGTGTGTGTGTGTGTGTGTGTGATTCTTGGTAAGCAAGTGAAGTGTAAAGAGCTCTTTCCTTTATTGGTTTTGTATTTTATTATCGCATTTCGTTTATTCCTTCGCTTTGCGCTGCTCCCCCCCCCCACACACGGCTCTGTGTGTGTGTGTCCGCGCGTGTGTGTGTGCGGTCCATCCATATAATATATATATATATATATATATATATATATATATGTTTGTGTGAAAATCATATATCTCGTACGACCGACATTTTTGATGGCATCCTTTGGAGCGCCTTAGGCTTTGATGACACTTTTGCTAACCCCGCAGCGATGTCTCCACTATATCAAGCCGCATCAGCTTCCTCCCCTACCCCCCCTCCCTGGAGCTATCTCTCGACGTATCCCCGCTAGGTTTATGGGCCATATGGGACTCTTATATGACAACGCAAATATCCGTTATGGGCCGAGAGACACGCACCAAAGCTGTAATACCCGGCGGGGAGCAGGAAACAGCAAGCAGGAAGCAGGGAGCAGCCAGGCTGGAGTCGGGGTAATGCTGTCATGGACTTGGGCTTATAGATGGCTGCGTAGGTGGTTCAGTTGTGTGGGTGGGTTTTTTGGTTTAGCTGTTGCCGGGTAACGTCCACGTTCCACGTTCCCAACACACATTTATCTTAAAATGATTTTTTCAAATACGAACTGAGAAAACCTACTCAATTTTAAACCAGATCCAACCCCAGCTCATCCAACTCCTTTGCTCATACGAATTCAGTTAGTTGCATAAACGTTTCATTTTCCATTTTCCATTTTCCCTTTTTCCCCTCGGAACATTGAACATGTCAAATCACTCAAGTTATCCCTTTGAGCCTATTTGAATACAGACATTTTAATGTTTTAAAAAGTGATTAGATAATTCTGATGCAAATATCGGACGGGACTGAAAGACTATATTTTATTATAAGTAGTGATCGAGAAAACTTTAGCACTAACCTAACTGAACACTAGAAAAAATCTTTTCTTTTTTTTTTGGGATTTTTAGACATGTTTGATAATTGAATGTGGACGTAAGATAATTAAGGATTTTTAGTTGGACAAGTTATAGATTTCTCATATATGATATTCCAAGAATTCGGGGATTTAATCAAATGCTGCAAAAAATTATTGATTTGAGTGGACTCTTCAAATTGAATGAATTTGCAACTAAACTTGCTGCCAGCTGCAGGTTTATAGCTAATTTTCGAGTGCTCAACTATATATATATATATATATATATATATAAATTAATAGTACATATATATATATATATATATATATGTATATACATTCATAGAGATCTATTTGTGCAATATGCAATTCAACATTTTCGGCGCTGTTTAATTACACAATTTGGGAACGCAGCGCTTGAAGGATGTGGCAAAGACACGCCACATAATAGAAATATATATACATATATATATACATATATATATATATACTATTAATGTTTATGTATATATGTAACTGAGTGTGTGGGTTCTTCGTTAGTTAAATGAATTGTGGACGCTTCTCCTTCGTTGTCTTTCTCTCTGTGTGTGTGTGTGTGTGATTTTAATTTACACACATGACTCAAGAAGTTGTTGCAATGGAAATGTTTGGAACTACACTCGGGACCAGACCAACTATTGTGAATTTGTCAGCCTCACCCTCAACCTCACACACACACACACACACACATACGCACACACAATGAAATTAAAACAAATCCTTTCGTTCCATATTAATGGTCGCCATCTTTGCAGCAAATGACATTCGAAAACATTTATTGCGCCACATACACACACACACACATATACACACACATGCACACACACACTTACACTCACATATGCCCATGTGTGTTCGTCTGTGCTGCTCTCGGGCGGCTGCTCGTCTCACATATGTGACCAACCCAGTTGAGCGCCCAACCACCCAATAAACAGCCAACCCACACCCACCCATCAGCAGCAGGAGGACAGCAGCAGCCCGACAAATGCCAACCCCCGACCAATTCCCAGCGTCATTATACAACACACATCAGTTCGCATATGTGTACATATATATGTGTGTGTGTGTGTGTGTGTGTGTGTGTGTGTGTGTGTGTGTGTGGGTGTTCATTTGGTATGTAGTGAACCCTACAGGACACATTTCTCACACGATAGTCGAAAAGGGGTGAGCCTTGAGCCTCCTGCCCTCCTTCCCGCCCCCTTTTGCACACAGAACAAAAGGCAAACACACACATTCACACACACACACACACACACACACATGTGAATGTATATGTTTGGTGTGAATATATAGCATGTACAGTTATTTCACTTTACATTATTTACAATTTCGCCCAACGACTACACGTTCTGTGTCCCACCTTGCCCACCAACCCGTTCCATCGAAAACCCTTCTCACACCCTCCCCCCCCCCCACACCACCTAAAATTGTCCCGCAAATTTGCGCTGCTGCTGCGTAAAACTTTCATTTAGTTTTCTAATTACTTTTTTAATCAAGAAACCAAAATTTCTGGCAACCCTTCTTAGCAAAAGTAAAAACGTTTCTTTTGTCACGCATAAACGTGACTCACCAAAAATTGCTTGGCTAACAATTTACCATTGAGGGGAAGTAAGGTATGGGGGGGGGGGGGAGGTGTGGCTCTGCTGTGGTAAACATATTCTCTTCATATTATTAAGAGATTTTTTTTTGTGTTGGCTAATGGTCGACAAGCCTCAATTTTCAATTATTGATTTCTTGATCTTCAAAGTGTATTTTTCCATGACATAAGTATAAAATATAAAATAAAATAAAATTCTGCAAGCAAACGAATTATTTTAATTATATATGAAAACAATTATTTAATTAAAATATAAAATAAAATGCTGAAAGCAAAGGAATTATTTTAATTATATATGAAAACAATTATTAAATTAAATTAAAGTGCATATTTGTATTTATTTAAGTTCTTCTCACTGCTGGTAATGAAATTCCACATGAACAAATAAATAGAAACTAATAAAAATATGTACCAAAAAAAATGAAAATCGAAAATTTGGTATTTTGTTTACATTGTAATTCGAATTCCAATATCATAATTTATTTAAGCTAGCAAATCACTTTCAACTTAAGTTTAAAACCTATTTATTTACTTAAACTTAAACAAAAAGTTTTATTGCAAAATAATTATCGCAAAGATTTACTAAGTAATTCATGTATATAATTTGAGGTGTAACAAAAATTTTTTTTAAAATTTTTTTTTTATTATTCTCATGCATATTTATTTATGCAAATGCATAAAACATGTGTCGAAAGTTGATGGAAGCCAATAAAAAATGCACAGGATGCTGTGACATAAATTATTTCATACAAAACTGGTTCAAAACTGTTGTGCTGATTTTCAATATTACTCCACTTTTGCACTACATATATATATCTATATATATGTGTAATTTTTAAAGGCATTAATACTTTATGTTCTCAATTATGGAAATGTTCAGAAGGCTTTAAATTTAATCATCTCAGCTAAATAAGCCAAATTGGCTTATAACACTCAATTTGCGTCCTTTGACTTGTTGATCTGTTGGCCAACCTTCAGTTTCTTAAGAATGCATTTTTATTAAGTTTAATATTTTTATTATTATTATGTATTATTCTACACAGTATTCTCGACTTTTTTACTTTCATTTCAATACCTTTGCCGCATTGTTTTTATATATATTAATTCAGAGCGTAGTCAATTTTATTGTGCATTTTGTGGCGCCTTCAAGGAGTCTTCTCCGAATCCTTAATGTATTTCGTGTAAAGTATAAAGTATATTTCTCTATATATATCTGTCAGTTTCTAGTTTTGTCTTAAGGTAACTTTGCATATATCAGCAATTTGCAATTACAGACAGCTTTCATCATATAGTTTCCATTTGGAACAATTTATCAAAAGATGAGTTCTTGTCTGAGAAACTGTTTATTATCCAAAATATTAGAATTAATTTTACGTTAAATGTATAGTTTTATACTTTAAATTTGTTGTCCATAAAGCTGATATATGAACGATCAGTAACAAGTTGAGTTTTAATAAATATCACTTGGATATCTGAACAATATTTTGAAAAAATGATTTCTTGGATGCACAACTTTTTTTTAGTTTATCAAGATGTGCCACAAATGCCAAAAATGAGTAGTTGCGAAACTTATTATGCCACTCAACTTTTAGCGGAAAATCATCAATAACTGTCGACATTTCATATAGATTTTTTTTGCTTTTATATTTGTGACGCAATCGAAATGGCAACAGGTGAACTCCACTCAGCAAAGGGCAGTCCTTTCCTGTTTTCTATTATATTTATTGCATTTTCTTTACCTGTTTGTTGCTCTGGCCAACTTATTGCCATCTTGCCTTCCGTTTTGGCTTAAATAACCCAGCTTTAATCATCTCTGCGAGCTTTGTTTGTTGCTCTATGGATTCATATTGTTTGGTCTCTCCTTGAGCGCATTGTCCAGTCTGGCAGCCATTTTGAATAAGCACATACTCTGTGTGTGTGTAGGTGTTGTGTGTGTGTGTGTGTGTGTAGGTGTTGTGTGTGTCTGTCTGCATCAAGTCGCTTGGTGAAATGAAGTGTTTGTCCTCGCGTCTGTCTTGTATTTAAGTAAGTTCCTGCTGGTGTCATCTACGGCTATCCACCTTCAACTTTCCATCCCCAACACCAAGCTCAGCCCTTACCCAAAAGTCTCCCACACCACCCCCCCCCACCCTTTGGAGCTCTTGTCTGTGGCTGTCTGTCCCCCCAAGTCTCGACCAGTTCAATTCCCTGGCCGGCTGTCAGTCAGCGCGTGGCTGCCCCGTGGCCAAGTTGCAAAATATAAATACATTTATATATATATAGATATATATGTACATAGGATGACAAGGATGGGTTAATGCGGCAGAGATGTTGCCAAAGCGCAGATTCTGTCAAGTTTCGCCTTCGATTTGTTGTTGCCCCTTGCAACGCTGATAGTTATTGAGTTTAGCCCGGGGTGCGGGCCTAAGCATTTCCAATTTCAACCGGACTGCTGCCCCCCCCCATCCCCGGGAATGGGGAGCATGGCATGGCAAGCCGACAGCTGGGCAATGTAAATGTCAATTTGTTTAAAATTGAAATGATTCAAGGGCGAATTCCGAGCATCGAGTGGTGGCGAGAGTTGCGCTATTTCTGGCCAGTTCGAAGGCCTGCGCCAGACGCCCGTCACAGGGCACGGGGTACGGAGCACGTGAAGCTGGCGGAAACGGTGGACTTGGGACTTGGCAGCACTGGACTGACAGAGCTGTGTATTTATTGTTACGACGCTTTTTGTGGTCGCAAAAGTTTTTGCTTGTGTTTTGCTCAAAAGTGTCGAACGAGCACTGCAGTCAAAAGGGGGCAATTGACTGTGGTGTGTGTGTGTGTGTGTATGTGTATGTGTGTGTGTGTGGGTGTGGGGTACGTATCCCTTGATCCGTCGCGTCTCTTACATAAAATATATATATGCATTATTTATCCCCAATGTCGGACGCTGGCCATGTCTATGACTCTGCTTTTGGCCATACAGTTTGGGATAAAATATGAACATAAACCCCCTGCCTTACCACTCACCCCTCAACCGACGACGTCCAGTGATTTCTTCCCTTTTTAGCAGCAGCAGCAGCAGCAGCTAGTTGTTTATGTGTCTGGGCAGGATTCGACACGAAGGCGGGGGCAATTTTTCGCTGATTCAGCATTTTGCCCTGTCGACCACCATTTTGTTTTGTCGCTGACCACTGCGCTGCTAAGGGGGATGTTTTCAGAGGCGGGGGTGGGCTGGGATGTGGTATGGTTGGATTGCCATGCTGTTGGTTAAGGTAAATTGTTGGGTAATTATTGATTTCTTGTGGCAAAATCAGATTCTTGTATATAAATTTAGACCAGCCGTTTTCTAATAAATCAAAAAAAAAAAAAAAAATACAAATAAAAAATGATTTTGTTGTCGATTTGTGATTTGATGACTTGTTTCAATTTTTCCTTTATTTCGTTTTTTTTCAACAGTTTTTCTTTTGGCCTTGTGTTGCTTTCATATTCATGTAATAAAAATGTTGCTTTAAGTAATGAATTTTTTTTTTGAATTTACATCTGATTTTTCTTTTCTTTCGTTGACTTACAACAAATCGAATAAAATTTTTCAGAATGCACATTTAATATTTGTATTATAATTGGTTTGTGGAATTGTTAAAGTCATTTTATAAGTTGAAAAATCGATGCATTTATGAAATAATACAAATTGATATTATATTATTGATAATTGATAAATAAAGTAAATAGCAGATAAAGAGAAAACGTACAATTTACATTTAAATAATTGTTAAGCTGTCACAATAATTAAAATAAAGCAAATATAAAATCGATAAAGTAAATCTTAAATAGTAAATAGCTATCGATATAAAGTCTGTTTAGCTTTCAATTAGGATTTGCTGGTAATATTAAAAATGAGATATTGATAAATTAATTTGAATAATTCCATTTCCAGTTTTTTGAGTATTCCAAGAATACTTTGTGCTCGATTTTTTGGTATATTTAACTATATCGAAGAGTAAGTTCCGCATTAAGCTCTAAAGAGTTGGAACAGAAGTGAGAGAGTGCTGGGTAGCTGATGGTGAGTGAATTGGGGATGAGATATGAGGTGGATGGAAGGACAGCAGGACAGAGGGACAGCAGGAGAAGCGCGGCATGCTTCGTTGTGTGTCGCATTAAGCCCAAAGCGTGTGTTCAAAATAAACAAAATGAATGTTCAAATGTCGCAAGCAGACCACAAGCTGTCACAAAGCTTGCTTCCTTGCCACATACTCGCGATGCTCGCACACCAATGCATACACATATCTATGTACATGCTGATGTACATACATACATATGTATGTATGTACATACATACTGAATATGCATATATGTATCTGGAAGAAGTTTTCACATACGGACAGACAGGCAGACGTGAGTACAACACACACTCACACACATGTGTATGTGTGTGTGTGTGTGTGTGTGTGTGTGTATGCTACATGCCTGCCCAACAGCAGCAGCAACAATAACAAAGCTTTGACGCAAACTTCCAAAAGTAGAAAAGCAAAACGACAGGCAGCAGGCAAAGGGGGGGCAAACGGAATGGAACGGAGTGGAAGAAGGGGTTTGTAGTAGCAGCAGCAGCAGCAGCAGCAGCATTGGGCAACAACGTTAGTAACTATGGGTTAACCGTTGGCCGCCCAACAACGCCCACACCAAGCAAACCGCCCACCGTCCTTCGTGCTCCGTTTACCGGCTCAAGCCTTTTGTTGTCTGCAGTAAAATGTTCCATGCTCTGGCGCTGCTGTGTGTACGTGTGTGTGTGTGTGTGTGAGTGTGTGAGTGTGTGTGTGTGTGTGTGTGAGTGTGTTTATACGTGTGTGTGAGTGTGCGTTCGAAAGTTTAATTCAAATCACAAAAACACACACATGCACACACAAAATACAGGCAGTGTGTGTGTGTGTGTGTGTGTGTGTGTGAAAAGTTTGAAATTCGTGCGGTGGCAAACCGACTGACGTCCTCCATGTGAAAATAATGGTCTAAAATCCTTTTTGGAACCCCCATGCATGTGAGCATCTGCCCCATTTCACTGCCTTCTCTCGCTCTCTCTCTCTCTCTATCTCTATCTCTCTCTCTCTCTTTCTTACTCTCCTTTATGCAGTCATGTTATGTGCACACACACACACTACACACACAAAAACGCAGGCATTCGCATCTCGTGTAGAATTTGTGAAAACTAAAATAAAATAAAATACTGAATAAAGCAGAAGAAGAAGAAACAGAAGAAGAAGAATTTCTAACTAACTTGTGAAATTTTTGTTATTTGAAAATCTGCTCTTCTTGTTCATTTTTGCTTTTTCACTTGCTTTTTTTCCTACTTCCTACTTCCTACTTCAAATTCCATTTGCTTTCATATCACTTTTTCTTGGCTCTTCAGTTTTAATTAATATCTTTTCAATCTATTAACATATACAAAATACAACTAATTTATTAAATGTTATTTATTATAAATAACTGTTAACTATAAATGTTTGGAATCGAATATTTTTGACCTGTTTAATTATGCATTGAATTTAAGGGTCTTCAGTTTGCTATTGTTTCCATATTATTTAATCTAAATTTTTGTCTAAGCTAAAAAATAAGTTATTTCATGTTGGAATTATTATATATCTTTGAGCAGATACTAAAATATGAATTATTATAATATGATATGATAATTATTATAAATACGATTCTTCCATTTTAATTCATATTTGTGTAAGCTAAAAAAATAATTTATTTAATTTTTGAGTATTATATGTTCTCTAGCAGATACTCAAAGATCATTTTAAGATATGGTAATACAATTTCAAGTTGATTCTTTGTTGATTTCTTTTTGGATTTGCTCTTTGTATTTCTAGAAACATTTCAATTCATATTTTTCTATCAACATATTTATTTCATCTAGCAAATACTCAAAGTGGCATATGATAATTTTTTAAATATGTTTATAAATGTTTAAGTTGTTTCTACGATTTCGAGAAACCTTTTCAATTAATTTTTGTCTCAGCTAAAAACAAATTTTTTATCATTTTGGAGTATTGCTTAATCTTTTTGAGAATTCTTAAATATTGTACATATACAGACATATAAGAGAAAAGCCACATGAATAATTGAGTTTAGCCAAATATAGCTAAAAGAGCTAATCGAGGACGACACAATTGAGGGTTGCGAAATGTTTAATTGATGGGGCAATATTGACAAGGACATGCATTTTAGAGAAGGATGGCAAAAAGGTCTTGATATGTCAGTTAAGATTACAACAGACTAAGATGGACTAAAAATAAAAATAAATAAATAAATGAGTAGAATTTAAAGAGTATATTCAATAAATATTAAAGTACAAAAAAAATGTTTTCTAATATTTCTTTTTCATTTAATAATGTGTAAATAGATCCTAAGATTTTCCTTGCTGGAAATAGGGAGTTTTGTGGCTTTGAGTTTGACATACATCTTAAGTGTGGGTATATGTTTGGCGATACTATTAGCAGGTGCCTTTGCTGGATGAATAGTTGATGATGTGCTAAAGGCGACAGGTGAAAACGAGGCCGGAGCAGAAGCAGAAACAGATGCAGTGGAATCATTCCGCACATATTGTCAGCAAACATTTTGTTGGCATTGGATTGGGATGGGCATTGACTTGGGTCGTTGGGTTGTTGGGTTGTTGGGTTGTTGGGTTGTTGGGTTGTTGGGTCGCGCAATGGTCGTTAGGCAAAACGACGAAGGAACAAAGTCTTGGATCTTCGGGCATCAGTAACTATGTCGTAAGGATTTCGGTGCCGAAGCGTTGTTCTGGCAACTGAGACAGCCGCGGGCGTATGCAGACTCCGAAGCCTTTCACTAAAAAACTTTCATCCTGACATGTGCAGCCGAAAAGAGACGTGAACCACAGCACAGCACAGCACGGCGTGCCACACCATGCCACACACCACAGAACACCACCCAGACTCAATCGCACTTCCATTCACATGCTCAATTCCAAACCGAAAATCCCCGACAACCATTCCATTAAAAACGAGTCACATACGCGAGATGTGCTCTCTGTGTATATACAGCGAATCACATATATACATCTGTACATATATATAAATATGTGTGTGTGTGTGTGTGTGTGTGTGCGCGTACATGTGTATACATATTTATCGACTTTGTGAGCTCGTGAAAACATCAAGTGAACGGAAGCAAAGTGGAGAAATGGAGTGGAGTATTGCAGAGTGGAGCTGAGCCAAGTGGTTTGAGTAGCAGGCAACGGACGACGACAACGACAACGACAACGACGACATCACAAAGGGTGAGATGATGGCAAGTTAGAGGTGGGAGTTGGGACTTGGGTGGTTGGGTTGGGTGGTGATGCCAAAACGAATGACTGGGCGAATGTTGTCGTCTTTCTATAGTTGCTGCTGTTGTTGTGCTTACCAATGTGTTATGGAAAATGTTCCATTAGTACTGATGAGACGACAAGGACGGGCTGAAGGACCGACCAGAACACTGAGAGGAGTACCCTGAACGAGCACAAGAGCCAAGTCGACGGCTCGGACGACGAGAAGTTTTCGGTTTGCATGTGCCACTTGAGAGCCAAAAAGACCACCCATCCACCCATCCACCCATGCACCCACCCACAAAATAAAGCCAGACCCTTTTTGTCAAGCCATATCTAGACCCATACCCATTCCAAATATCAATTCCCGCTGCACTCACATATGGCAAATGCATTGGCAACCAAGTTCTCGAGCTGCACATCAAGTTGACGCAGCTCCATTTGTGGTTTTTATTATGGGTTTTTTTTTGCTTCTTCTTTTTTTTTTTTTTTGGTAACGTTTTCGTTGGAAAATAATTGGTCCTGGTCCTGAAATAAAATTTGTGTTTACTGAACTGCAGCTTAATTTGAACTGATTTGCTGTCCTTTTGAGTTTAGTTTAAGTTTTACAAATTTTAATAGGAATTTCTTGTGGAAATTGTTTTTGTTTATATGCATAAAAACGAAACTTAAAAAAAATTAATGTAGTTTTGGTTAATTTTGAACGATTTAATTGGTAATTGGTGCAAAAATATTACAAATTTCTATTTAATGAATTGCATAAGTCTAATTTTTGTAAATCTGATTGAATATAATATTTCATAAATATCAAATCGTTAGAATCTTTTGACCATAGTTTGCTTAGCTTAGTTTTTTTTAGTTCAGGATAGTTTGCTCGCATCATTTGCTACTTTGGTTTTATATGTGATTTTTTTTTTGTCTTAGCTCTTTGGCCTGAGTCAAATTCCCCCTACCCCCCCTCTTAATTCAGTCATGTTTTTTGCATTGTTTGCTATTAACAATCGCTGACGGCCCTGGGCGAGTGGGTTGCCTGGCTGGCTGACTGGCAAAGCATATCCGTGATGAGCATTTCGAGGACTTAGTTATAAGATGCCTTACCCCGACAAATCCTATACCCCCCTCTCACACTGCTTACCGAGAGCAGTTACTGAAACAGAAAGAGGAACAACAACTGTAACAGAAAAGCTTTAGCAGCATATCCCCAACAACAACAACAACAACAACGAATGCTGATGAAAACGCCCAACAACTAAACCGGAAACAGTTGACATGTGAGAAGTGCGTCTGTGTATGTGTGTGTGTGTGTAAGAATGTGATTAAGTATCTATTTGTTGTGGTACCCTACACATTGGGGCATATCGCTTTAACTAACTCAATCGAATTATTTAAATTGCAGTTTTAACTTTTATATTTCAATTACACAATTTATTTACTAGTTAAGCTTTTATTTATTTACTTTTTTTTTTTTGGCTTTGGTCATAGTTTTGATGTGTGTCGATGTGCCGTGTTGTGTAGAGTGCACAACTGATGCTGATGCTCACAAACCAACAACAACACATACGGGCACACACACGTGCACGCACATACATCAACAAGTCTGCTCAGAAATACAATTT
This sequence comes from Drosophila longiperda, assembly GCA_035042125.1. Lineage (NCBI taxonomy): Eukaryota > Metazoa > Arthropoda > Insecta > Diptera > Drosophilidae > Drosophila > Drosophila longiperda. The sequence goes on from JAWNLV010000118.1 coordinate 648,215, forward strand.
ACTTTGCCTTTGGATTACAGTTACCCCTCCTGCCGCCGCCTACTCCTCCTCATCTTCCTTCATTTCTATCTTGGTGCATGTCCTTTTTCTTCTTCTTACAACGCTTGTTTGTCATTCGCCTTGGCAAATAAAAGCCGCTCAGCTCGGGCTTGAAGGTGCGATGGCGAGTGGGGAATGTGGGAAATGTGTGTGTGTGTGGGGGGGGGGGGGGGGATGATGGGTGAGTGGATGAGGGTTTTCTAGGTACCGCTTCTTGCCGCAAGCAAGCAAGCAGTTCAGTCAGCTGAGGCGGAAAGTACTATAAGCTCTGTCAGTGGCATAGTTTCCGTTTTAAGCATCTGGCTGGGGATTATTATTTGCCATATTATACGAAAACGGTTTTAGTTCAAATGTCAACAGCATTTATCATACGCCCCTACGACATAGGTGGACACGATGACAGCACCCAAAATGGTAACGGGACTCGGAACGGGAATGTAGATGCAAATGGAAATGGAAATGGATATGGGAATGCAAAGGCGAATGCAAAGGCGAATGCGAAGGCGAATGGAAATGGAAATGGAAGCCGGTAAAAGCTGAATGCTGAGCTTCTATTGACTTGGATATTTGTGTAAGAAACTGCAAGCAAGTTAAATAAAGGAATGCAGGCTAAAGGAGATTAAACAGATTACATCGTTGTTATAAATATGTGGTTATCATTGATGCAACATATGTTGCAGGCATACATTGCATACGTATTTATTTGTAACTTATATTATTATATTTAAATAATTATATGATATTAATATTATATTATTGTATACAATCTAGCAAATACTGTGGCTTATGACCATTTTAATATTTGGTAATACAATTTCTAGTTGATTCTACGATTTCTAGAAACATTTTCAATTAAAAACAAATTTATTACATTAAGGAGTGGTATATCTAGTAGATACTCCAAGTGGATTATGATAATTATTATAAATATGATTCTTCTATTTCGAGAAACCATTTTAATTCATATTTGTTTAAGCTAAAAACTAATTTATTTCACTTTGGAGTGGTATATACCATCTAGCAGATAGTCAAAGATAATTTAAAGATATGGTAATACAATTCCAAGTTGATTCTTTAATTCCATGCGCGTTTTCTTCTTGAATATGCTTTTTGTATTTCCAGAAACATTTCAATTCATATTTTTCTAAAAACATATTTATTTCATCCAGCAAATACTCTAAGTGGCATATGCTAATTTTTTAAATATGTTTATAAATGTTTGAGTTGGTTCTACGATTTCGAGAAACCTTTTCAATTGATTTTTGTCTCAGCTAAAAACAAATTTTTTATCATTTTGTAGTATTGCTGAAGAGAGCATTAAATCAAACTTTAATAAATTATTCACAGTTTATTAAGAATTATTCAGTTTTATTAAGCTGCAAATGATATATTGCCCAATATTTTGTGTTAATAACAAGCCTTTAAATGGCCACAGGAGATTTGATTTGAGAGTTGAGAAAGAGAAAGAGAAAATAGGGAATCGACCAATCGCCTCGCACAAAGTATTCCCCTTTTTATTGTTGTTGTTGTTGTTGTTATTGCTTTAACCGCCCGCCTTTTAGTGTTGGCCAATTCGATAATAACTCATTTGACGCATGCGTTGTAAGCAGTAAGTCAAATATGTTTTCATGTTTTGATCGTGTGCCCAGCCCACTCGGCTGACCAATGTCCTAATATATGCATGTGCCGTGTCCTTTCACAAATTTGTTTGGGTCTGGCAAAAAAAAAAAACGGTGTCGGAGGGACGCATGCTGAGGGGCTGGCTTTTGCCTCCATTTAATTCGGTGATTTATGTTCTGTTTAATGTGAAAAATGCAATGTTTTTACCATAGAGATCACTCCCCGATGACGATGCGACCCCGCTGCCCGCTCGCTAATCAAGTTGACCGCTGGTCAGAGTCCGCCACGAGCCCCGTGAACTGAACTGAACTCGACGCGACGCAACTCGAACCCGAACTCAACCCTGGACCCGTTCCGCTGCCTGGAACCGGTACAAATTCATTAAACGCACAACGATCAACGCAAAAAAAAAAAAAAAAAAAAATGATGAACTTTAATTTGCATACCAATTGCTTGAAATGATTTTCAAAAACAACCCCCAAAATTGTTTTCATACGCAGCTGCAAAGGGGGTTGCTGTGACCCTCTGTCCGCTGTCCGCTTGGCCGCTTGGCCGCTGGTCACTCATTATGTGAACGAACGTATTTCCAAGCCACCATCCCCAGCTGGTGGTGGTCGCCCGGCTTGCGCCTCTCTCTCTCCTTTGATAAGCGTGATAATGATGATGGCTGACCTTTCGAGCTGTGCTGGCCCAATCTTGTCGGACTTTCGGTAGACCTCACAGGCACACATAAAATGGCCGACAAACTATACTCTTGGACGACTTGGTAGACTTGGACGAGAGCGACTTAACTTTTGACCAATGGTCAGCATGTCGCACGCGCTCAGCAGCCCCCTTTTTTTTTTTCTTTTTTGAGACGCTGGGCGATGGGCACAACAAACATTTGGAAACATCTTGTTGGCAAAATCGCATTAGGGGCAGTCCATTGACATTGCAGGCAGGGGGTCGTTAGGGTTCCGGGTGTCCTTAGAGTGTATTTGTACGGATCGGGTGGTGGTCAGCGCTTGTCAACATTATTTCTCAATTAATTTTTCATTTTTCATAAAATTAACCCAGAAATTTTTGTGCGCAGTGACCTTCGCACTTGGCCATGTTCGCATGTTTACAGGATTTCCTTACGCGTGTGTGTGTGTGTGTGTTTGGTGTGTGTGTGTTTGTTGTGGCACGTGTTGGTCATTTGGTCATTTGCACACAGTCACTTGACTGGGCTGCTGGACGCAACTAAACTGGTTTCAAATTGCCTTTTGATTTGCCAATTGGCACCAAGAATACCAACAACAACAACAACAACAACAACAACCAAAGCGTCGTTTAATTTACGCTTATTTATATATTATTATTATTTTTTTTTTTTCTCAATTTTAACACATTTATTCTGCCATCCTTTCTAAGCCGCAGCAGTCGAGACGAGTCCTTAAATGAAATTAAGTCCGTGCCGGCATGCACTGCTGCGCCCGGGCAGAGGAAGTGATAGAATGAATGGCTGCCAGCCATTGCAAGTCTACGACAAGTAAGACATAATGCACCAAAACCCCAACCCCCAACCCCCCACCCTCCCTCCACGCCACACAACAACACCAACTGCCAACCAGCCGGATAAAAAAACGGCAGCAAAAAAGAATTGGGAAAAAAAACACACTTTGCACAGAGAAAGATGAGAGAATAAAAAATTGCACAGGCAGACTTCCTGTGGATTTTCCGGAATTTAATTTATTAAAACAACGAACGACAAGTGCTAAGGCAGCGCCCCACAAGTCCTCCAAGCGGAACAGAGATAGCAATACTGTCATATTGACTTTAAGTTGTGATCATGATTCGCGTAGTCCTTCCATTTATCCAGAGATGTACACAACTCTGTAAATGGCAGTTTTGTTTCTTTTTTTATGCATTGATTTTCCAATTTAAAATTTTATTACTATATAAAAACAATTGTTCATTTAAAGCATTGCAAGTTTTTTTTTGATTTTTTAATTAAAAATTTTTTTTACTATATAAAATTAATTGATAATTTTAAGCATTGCAAGTTTTTTTTTGATTTTTTAACTTACAAATCTTTTTACTATATAAAATTAACTGTTAATTTTAAGCATTGCAATTTTTTTTTATATTTTTTAATATAAAAATCTTTTTACTATATCTAATAAATTGTTTATTTGAAGCATTGCAAGTTTTTTTTTGATTTTTTAACTTAAAAATCTTTTTACTTTATCAAATAAATTGTTCATTTTGAGCATTGCACTTTTTTAATAAGAGCAATTAATTTGGTTTGCGTTTGTGAGATAGTTTAATTAGTAGAATTTATTTTGGAATAGAGTTTTTAAGAAAACAAACTCGTCTTGCTGATTGATAATCCACATTACTTTTGATAGCTGTTTAAATCAATGCAAATTATATTATAAATGCGTTGATAATTTTAGAATCAATAGTTTGCAATTTCTAGAATCTGATTTAAAATCTGTCAGTTTGCCAGGTTGGTTATTATATTTAAATACTTTATTGTTATGTTATTATATACCTTCTATCAGATATTCAAAGTGATTTATAATCATTTTAAGATATGGTAATACAATTTCTAGTTAATTCTACGATTTTTAGAAACCTTTTCAATTAATTTTTGTCTGAGCTAAAAACAAATTTATTGCATTTTGGAGTATTATATACCATCTAGTTGATACTCCAAGTGGAATATGATAATTATTATAAATATGATTCTTCTATTTCTATAAACCATTTAATTTATATTTGTGTAAGCTAAAACGAATTTATTTCATTTTGGCGTATTATATATTCTCTAGCAAATAGTCAGAGATCATTTTAAGATATGGGAAATAAAATTCCAAGTTGATTCTTTGATTCCTTTTTTTTTTTTTGGATTTGCTCTTTGTATTTCTAGAAACATTTCAATTCATATTTTTCTATCAACATATTCATTTCATCCAGCAAATACTCAAAGTGGCATATGATAATTTTTATGATATGTTTATAAATGTTTGAGTTGTTTCTACGATTTCTAGAAACCTTTTCACTTAATTTTTGTCTAAGCTAAAAATTAATTTATTTCATTTTGGAGTATTGCTTGAGAAAGCATTAAGTCAAACTCTAATAAATTATTCACAGAATATTAAGAACTCAGTTTTAATAAACCACATTATTATATATAATATATGATATAATAATTATATATAATAATATGCTAATTTTAGAATCAATATTTTGCAATTGCTTGAATCTGTCAGGTTGCCAGGTTGGCAAGCTGGCAATTTTTCAATTAACACAAAAGCCTCTTACAAATCACACAAATCGAATGATTTAAAGCCAATGCCCACTTTCCGATTCAATGGGCAATATGTGCACTGAGTTTTGAAGAAAACATACAAATAATATTCAACGTTTTCGGGCCCACACTTGAACCTTGTTCCCCATTCAGCGTTTATTAATATTGCAGAATTAAAACAATTCAACAGCAGGGAACAGCTTTGGTCGTTGCATTGTGCAGGACTGTAAAACAATCTCATTGAAGGATCGCAACGGGATCCAGTTCGGGAATGAACTGAACTGACCGGGATGCGGATTGCGGTGCGACGACGACTGTCAACGTGTCAATCAAGCGGCGCTGCCTTTGCATTCCTCACGCTCATTAATTCAGGACGTGTCCTCATTTCTTGACGTCCTTGACGCAAAAAAAAAAAAAATATATATATATATATATAAAATATATATGTATATATATATATATTTATTGTGCACCCTTTGCCACTGCTGTGCAGCCTGCTTTTTGGGCTGTTAATATTCGCTAACCCTTCTGGCGGGCCACGTCTCTTGGAGCTTGAAGACGTCAGCGTCGCGTCCGGAATCAGAATCGAAATCAGTGTAAAAGACAGAGTCGGTCTGCCGGTCGAGACTCATGAGATTCAGATTCAGATTCTGATTCTGATTCGGCCCATGACGTCTCACACAATTTCGGCCTTTTGTTAGTGCGACACATGACAGCTATTGTGATAGTGATATGTGTGCCTAATCCAAATCCATAGTGCATCACAAACCCGACCATCGCACATATTCCTTATAGGCTTTCTAATTATTTAACAGCCAGTCTGGTTGTGCCACTGATAGTTAAATTAAGTATTATTTTATACTTAATATTATATATTTAATATTATATATAATATTATATATTTAATATTTTATATTTAATATTATATATTTAATATTATATATTTAATATTTTATATTTAATATTATATATTTAATATTATATATAATATTTTATATTTAATATTTTATATTTAATTATATATATTTAATATTATATATTTAAGCTCATTCAACGTCAAAGATAATAAGTCACTTTTATAAAACTTCAAGTTTATGACGCTTAATTTTGATTGACAATTATAAAAAGAATGGCTTAAATTAATTAAATAAATTGAAAATATATTTCCATATTTTTCTTGAAAGAACAAATTAACCTTTGTTGCCTAAGCAGATGTTGGAAAATATAGTTTGTGCTTAAAATTTCAAACATTTGACTCTTTATAACAAACTGATATCATTAACTGTATTATATAATATGGGATATTGTTGCTAAAGTTTCTCAAGATTATGTTTTGTAACTTGCCACAAGTATTTTCGGTTTAAAAAAATAAAACAAAATAATTTAAATACCTATTGTAAATTTTTTAAAAATAAAACAAAATAATTTAAAAACCTATTGTAAATATTTTATGCAAATGCATTTAAAAATTGTTGGATGCTTATCTGTCAAATATTCTTAACTTGAGCACAGTTCAAATATAGCCTCAAATGCCAAGTCCGCACACCAACCCATACCAAACATAGCATATCACCCCATCCCAAATTTCAGCCCTAATAATTCTTACCTAATCACTTTGAATTAGTCTTGAATTAGTATCTGATTTGAGAAGTGAACTTAGTTAATTAATTAATACATTTCCCTATTTTATGATCCAAAACATACCTTTACTTCTGCAGCGGAGATCCGTGTTCGGCTGCGACTTCCGTTGCTGCTTTGCCCTAATTGCGAACTGTGAGATTCGAGGCTCGAAATCTTTGATCTCAGCCAGCTTCTTGCTCTCTCTCTCTCTCTCTGTTGCTCTCTCTCTGTTGCTCTCTCTCTCTCGCTCCCTCTCTCGCTCGTTCGCTCTTTCACTTGGCTCACTATTGTAGCATATTTTCAAAATAGGGCTGCGTTGTCATTTGTCTCTGGAACATCTGTTGTTCCATTTTTCAATTCACTTATATTTCTCTATTTCTCTATTTTTGTATTTTTGTATTTTTCCATTTTTCAATATCTCATCTACGCGTTCGCGCAAAACTTATGCAAATTTGCATTTTTAGGTCTTGTTGTTGCCGTATGGGGATTAAACAACAAAAAAAACGAATACAACGGAAGAAGGAAAAAAAAATCCTACGGAGCTCCTGTTCCTGTTTCGGATTCTGTTTCAGTTTTTTTGGTGGCCTGGCGCAACCCTGACCCAAAAAAACACTCACACGAAAGAATAAAAGATTATAATGATGCAGTTGGCGAAGTTGATGATGAAGAAGAAGAAGATCGTGCGTATTATAATTTACATTACTATGCAGAGGGGTATAGCATAAATATGCCCTGTCATTAAACCTTTTTTTTTTTCTTTTTGCTCTGCCCTGCCCCACCCCTTCCCTGCGCCATGTGCCCTATTCAAATCAATAAATATGCAAATGCAAAATGTTGAACATGTTGTTGCTGTTGTTGTTGTTGTTGTTGCTGTTGCTGTTGTTGCTGTTGCTGTTATCCTTTTGCAACATTGCTCACAATGCGATTTTGGGATCGTGATTTGGGTTGCTGAAATTCGGAACTCGCCTTTCTGATTGCATTGCATCGCATCCCAATTTCCATCATTTTTGCAAATAATTGATTTCAGCTTGAACATTCACAATTCACAATTCGCCATTCGACATTTGAAATTTGGTTATTTGAAATTTGAATATTCAAATTATAGGCTGCAAGCTTGCACATCCGGTCGTTCCCCCTGTCCCCTGTCCTACTACCTACTTTGCATATGAACTAACCCCTACCAATCCTGGTCTCTGCCCGTTTCTAACCCCTTCCCTTGCGGCCAATCCAATTTTCAATTTCATTGCATTTGTTTAGCTCGGTTTCGAACTTGGGATTTTTTTTTTTTTTGGTTTGGGTTCAGGTTCGGTTTTGGGTTCTGTCTGCTTCACGTTTGTTTCGAAGGTGTGAAATGCTTCCAAGTGATGGCAATGATAAGACACGATTACAATTTGAACAAGGCTCTGCCTTTTCTCCAGCAATCTACTAATTTGTAGCGGCTTGATAAAAAAAAAGCCAAGTTTTACTCAATTCAGATTGATCATTATTTAAATGATTCTATTGAAAAAAATGGAATCTATGTTGTTGGAGTTTTAAATAAGGTTTTCGAGGAGTAAAAGTCAAATAAGTTGTTTCTTGTACTAAAACCATTTGGGAATTGTGCGAAAAAACGAGTGAAATCAGTAGTTATTTTAATGTATTTCATGCTATTTATTTTAATTTAATTTATTTATCATAATATTATATAAACTCTTCTTAAAATGTACAACTCTAAGTACTATCTTTATTTTAATTGGTTAAACCAAATTTTATATTTACTTCCAAGTTGAAATTTAAAACAAAATCTATGTGAAATCTTGAGCGGGTTTTATAAGTGAAATAATTTGCATATTGAAGAACTTATGTAAGCAGTTTCAAAATATGAACAACCCAAAAATAATAGCAAAAAAAAAAAATATATTAAAAAAAATATAAAGGAAGAGCAAAGAAAAGAAGAGAAAAGAAAAGAAAAGCTGGGAAAACATTTCAAGCGAGCCGTCATGAAAAATCGAATATGAAAGTTCTGCCACATGTGTGATGTACATATATGCTCCGTGTGTGTGTGTGTGTGTATGTGTGTGTTGGGAATTCAAATATACACACATGTGAGTGTACATATGTGTGTGTGTGTGTGTGTATTGGCTTACATAAGCTTTTGCACTGGCCTCTCCGCCATTTTCGACCGCTCTTTCGCCCTCTCTCTCTGACACATACACATTCGCACGCTTACACTGGCCTTGCCCTCGCCCACAGCATACACCATACAACCCCTACCCCCTACCCATCACCCACAGGCTCTGTCTCTTTTCCGCACGCTCTCTCAATTGCACTCATGTGGCCGTTGCTGATAGCACGAAATGTGCATATGTTTAAAAGTGCTCCACACACACACACACACACACACACACACACACACATGCAGAGAGCGACTGTGTGTGTGTGTGTGTGGGGGCGCACCCGCAGGACATATATATGTATGTACATGTGTGGAACGTACAGGAGACAATGTGAAGTGAGCGTGGGACGTCTGCACGGTAGTCAAAGGGCTACTCAGCAGCGACGCGAACTGCGCAGCGCTGCCGATGCCGATGCCAACTGCTGCTGCTGCTGCTGCTGCTGCCTTTTGTGTTGTTTAGCAACGTTTGACGTCCTCTTCTTATGTGCCCTACCAATTCCCCCGTGCCCGTGTCCTAGCATGTCCCGGGCAATGCCCATTATAAGCATGAGATATTCATTTGCTTCCCATTCTTCACATATAGCCACTGCCATGGACTCCACACACACACACACACACACACACACACACACACACACACATATGGAGTCAGAGCGAGCTAGCGCATCAGTTTTGTATGTGACAGGTGGACAAAGGGGAGTGTATGTTGCTGGTGTGTGTGTGTGTGTGTGTGTATGTGTGTGTGTGTGTGTGTGTGTGTATGTGAGAGCTGCGCAAAGTCCTTCAATTAAAGATGCGGCGATACGGCGAGCGAGATGGAGCAAACGAAAGTTCAAAATGTGCGAAAGCGAGGCACACACACACACACACACACATACACATAGGCACATACATACATGCGTGTCTCATGCATGTTAGTCAAGTTTCGGCTGCGACTAATATTCAATGTATGTCTGTGTCTGTGTGTGTGTGTGTGTGTGAGTTTTTGGGCGCTTCGCATTCGAATAGTACGCAGGTCGAGTAATAAAACACGAAGCGCCATGTGAGACAACATGTGTGTGAGCCACAACACACACACACACGCACAACAAAATGGACAACGACAACGCAACATGTTCGGCCAGCAGCAGCAGCAATGATGCTGCCATTGTTAGCAGCAGCAGCGACAGCAGCAGTGACAGCAGCAGCAGTAACAGCAGCAGCAGCAGCAGCCACTCTCGTGCTTAACACGAGCAAAAACGAAGCCGAGCACGAAGACAAAGACGAAAATGTGAAAGCGAGAGGCGAGAAACGAGAGGCGAGAAACGACCGCACACATTCAATAGCCTTCGATGAGCAATACATTTTGCTTCCCTTAAACAGGCCAAACGCTGCGCTAAGGCTTAAGCCCAAGCCGAAGCCCACCCACACACACACACACACACACAAACACACACGCATAGCAAGCGAGTGTGCGAGTGGGAGAGTGAGTGAGAGAGAGAGAGAGAGAGTGAGCAGCACATGCATATAGGCAGCAACACACCCTCACATGTGTGAACATGTGTGTGTTTGTGTGTGCTGTGTGTGTTCTTGTCTGCCATTGCTGTCACTCCAGCGCTGCTCGGGCTCTGCCCACCACGTCCAACCACTCAATGACCTGACCAAAACCGCCAGCTGAATTCCTCCCCAGCAAAAAACAACAACAACAACAAAAAAAACCACCTTCAATTCTGGTTTTGTTGTTGTTGGTTTTTCTTTGCAGAAAGGGTGCAGCTGACGTCGCTGCCGCTGCCGCTGCCAGCGTTGCTGTTGACGGCCACTCGCTGCTGTACAGCAAGCTTGGGGGTGGCAGGTGGTCGTTTGTGTGTGTGTGTGTGTGTGTGTGTGTGTTTGGACCCCGTCCACACTTGACATGCCCGCTGCCAGCTGCCTGCTGCGTTAGTGGATACCTGGTTAAGCCCCAAATGTACCCCACATGCCACACATGCCACACTCGCAACTCCAACTCCCCAATCAGCTACCGTTGCCTCTGTTTTTCCTTCTTCTTCTTCTTCTGCGCATAAATTAGTTTTGTTTGCTAGCAAATGAGTTGCACGTCAGCCATTTTGTGAGCATTTAAGCAGACACACACACACACACACACACACACACACACACACACACACACACACACAGATAGCATGAACATGTTTATATTTACCACATTTGAATTGGCGTATTTATTGAACTTCTGTTTATGAATAATTATTTTTAATTTATTCGCAGACCAAATTTATTTTGAATTCTATCTAAAAATGCATCTCAAAGAAATCTTTAAAAGAAGAAAAATTTAAAAACGAAAGAAAATAAATCTTCTCAGAACAGAAAAAAACAAAAACTTGATTTTCCACTGTTCAGGATTGTTTTGTAATATTGCTGATTAGCTAATTGAAAGATGTGTGTTTTTTTTAATTTTAATTTTAAATATATCTTTAAAAAAAACCTTGTCTCTTAACTGAAATTATTTATAGCAACTTTATTAAATAGGGCTGCATTTCGATAAATTTAACAATTATCGGACATATTCAAAGTTGTCACAGTGTTAGCATTGACAGATGATTATATTTACTCGTATGACTAGAAATATATGTGTTTTTTTTATCTTCATTCCAAAATTTGATTTATTTTAAAAAATCAGAGCTGGAAATTCGCATAGAAAATGGCTCTGGGCGACCACTGTTTTCAACGTATATATCTATATATATATATATATATATATGTATATATATTTATTTATGTGCAAGCCAGTTAGCTCCTAATTGAGTTCACACACACACATGCATGTATTATATATATATCTATATATATATATATATATGTATACATGTGTGTAAAAATCGATTTCAATATGTTAATGACGTTGACTGCTAGGACTGAAGAAATTAAGTGAAATTCGTTGCCCCGACAGCTGATGCATATGTATGCTTCGATGTGTGTGTGAGTGTGTGTGTGTGTGTGTGTGTGTGTGTGGACATTGTCACGAATCTCGAGTCGCTCCCAGTTGAGCCAATACTCGTACATGCCGAACTGAACTGAAGTGAACTGAACTGTGTGTGCTGTGTGTGTGCTGTGTGTGTGTTGTGTGTGTGCTGTGTGTGTGCTGTGTGTGTGCTGTGTGTGTGCTGTGTGTGTGCTATGTGTGTGCTGTGTGTGTGCTGTGTGTGGGTTGCATGAGTGTGTGGAGCCTGGACCCGCTGGCTTACCCCTTGTTCTAAGCCACCCAGCTAGGGCCACTGCCACCGTCCCTGCCACCGTCCCCTGCCTCTGCACCAAGTCGCCTACAACATGCGACCTATCTGCGCTCTGCTCTACGCCCACCTTCCCTTCAACCCCTCCCCCTCCCCCCACCCACCGACAGAGCGCACTGTTTCAAGTCCCTTTTTTGCTCGTTTATCTTCGCTGCTGCTGTGCTTTGCGCGCTGTTTCTGACAACAAAAGCAACAATGACAACAACAACAACGTTATCAACAACAACAACAACAACAACAACAGCAACAACAACAACAACATAAACTGGCATTGAGCTGTGGGACTTTTGGGGGCGGTTAAGTTTGGAGAAGGGTTCGCTAAGTTAAAAGTCAATACATTTTGCTGACGTGTGGCTGTGCGTGTGTGTGATGTGTGTGTGATGTGTGATGTGTGTGTGTGTGTGTGTGTGTGTGTGTGTGCGTGTGTGTGTGCGTGTGTGTATCTATGCTAAGGTACAGTTTTCAATTAAGGCAGCAGTTCACAACTTTTGACAGCGCCCAAAAATGTTCGAACTACATTTTCTTTTTTCCTCCATTTATCTTGCTGCTTTTTGTTTTTAATTTTTAATTTTTAAGTTTCTTAGTGCAATTAACTAATTTAACATTCTTAAAACATTTTTAAAATATATGTGTTCACATAGTATTGCTTAGTATTAAAAGACACTCGTTGATTTTATATTAATTACTTTTAATTACTCTGCTTCATTTTGCCATTTCTCACAGTTCTGATTTAATAAAATGAAATAAATTTCTGATTAATAAATTTAAAAGATACAAAAATGCAAAAATTTACATTTCTTTTATAAAACGATAAACTATAACGAGTATATATTTTGTGCATTTGCCTAAAATCAGCTAAAAGTTTATTTGAAAGTGTGTCATAAATATAAATCTCAATTTTAAGTTATTTAAAGCTACTTCAATTTAAATACTATATATAAAAAAATACAAAAAAAACACTGAAAATTAATTTCAAATTAAAATCCAGATAATTATTTACAAAGTATTCTGATTCTCTGCTGATTGTGAATTGAATTTTTTATATTTGTGTAGTTAAATTTTGCATACGAATTATGCCGCGACGGATTTGTTCTATGACAGCTATATTATATAGTGATTTGACGGATAAATGCCAAATTTCAAGTACATTCCATTAAAATTGAGAGCCGATTTGTGATTAGTAATACTGATCAAGAATATAAATTCCTTATGAAGCCAGCGACGCTTTCTTTAAAAATAATGTGTATCCCAACAAAATTGTAAAACCATCAACAAGGGAAAAAAAAAATTTAATTTTGTATTACATTAATTAAATTAAGTAAAATTAGTAACAATATAGTCAATATATATTTTGGACTAATGCACATTTTTAGCGTTTTTTTTAATTTGTACAAAATGTTTACCTTTCAACTTTCCCAAGGGGATTTCGAAGGCCTGTCAATCAATATTTGCGTTTACTCAACTGTCACCTGGACGCCAAATGCAAATTGTACCAAATTACGGAATTTTATTTTTCTTATCGTGCGAATTTTCTTGAGGCAGTAATATTTGCATTGTTGTTGCAGAAAGACGGAAAATTGCTGCACAGTTCGCAACCCTTTTTGGCATTAATTGCATGGCGGGTATTTTGCATGCGAGACTACGGGATTTATATGGGATGATGTATGGAGGATGCATGGCATTAGGGCCTGGGAAATGGAAAAAAAAACGGTAAACGTAACCTGCCCTTTGACCCGGGTTCGTTAGCATTGTCGAATCTCTTGCACCTATCTCCCTCTGTCGCCCAGCGTCTTCGTCGTAATCAAATTACAAGGCTCAATGCTGAAACCACAGGGCAGAAGGGTAGCGCTAAGGTTTGGTTAGGGTAAGACAGGGTTACCGAAGGGGGTTCAACCAAAAGGGCTCAAAGCTATAAGCGGGCGCATGTAAATTTTCTAAAATTTCAATGCGCGCCCCGACTTCAATTATCTGGGCCGTTGATGGATATGCAATCTGAAGACCAATCCCTCAATGCATCAAAAGTATTACCAAGCCAAGACATGTGCGCACGTGTGTGTGTGTGTGTGTTCGTGTGTGTGTATGTCTGGAAAGGAAAAACCCTTGGTTACATGTATGTGTACGCCGCAATTAGAGAAAGGCGCATTTCACATTTGTCCCCCGAGTCGAAGCTGAAAAATTGCAATATGCAAACAGGCGACAGGCTCGACGGATCGACGGGTCGTGGAGGGTGGAGGGTGGAGAGCGGGGAGAAGCGGGAATAGACGATGCCATTTAATTAAAAATTCGAGAGAAAAAAAGGTGCCTCGCTTTGAGCGCAATGTAACGGTTAACGGTTAACGGTTAACTGTGCAGCTCTCCGCGTATCTCTATAGAAAAATTATTATCCATGCAAATTGGGCAGCGAATGAGGAGACGACCCTGTGAGAAGCGAAGGGTGTCTGTCTGCCTATGCCATATGTGTCTCTATCTGTGTGTGTGTGTGTGTGTGTATGTGTGTGTGTGTGTGTGTGTGTGTGTGTATGTGTGTGTGTAAGTGGTTGAGTAGAGTTGTGTAACATGACACACGGCATCGTAAACACCGTGAAAAATTATTACATTTATTGCGTATCGCATGGCCCGTATAAAGTATTCCATATACCATATATATATATATACCATATACCATATACTCTGCACCATATCTCATATCCGGAATCATGAATCCAGTATCCTGAACCACCCTCACATCACATCTAATCTTTTCCATTTGCCAGCTTCTTGTTGCATTTCACACAAGAAGACTTCGTTTTGCATGTGTATTAAAGAACACATTTTGCTAAAAAGGAATTTTAAAATTCTTTCTTACCAACAAGTTTCAGCGGCTCAGTTGGCTAAAAATAACATACCAATTCCAATACATTTTCAAATAAAATGGAGTCCATTAATGGGCATTTTATATAATTCATAATTGATGGAATATTTGTACATAAAATATACGCTCAAGACAGGCTCAGTTGTTGACATTAGTCTTCATATTCATATCATAATTGATGCTCAACAAATATGAATTTTTAATCATTCCTTGAACACATCATTTTCATGTCATATTTCCCAATTAATTTATCTTTAGGATAATTAGAAAAAACATATCAGGCAATCAAAGGAATTTATCTATTATTGTCAGCTTTTCGATTGACTTCGAAAGTCCATCATCTGATGCCAAAAAAATGTTATTTGCCTTTCCTTTGATAGTGGATGAAGTTGACGCCATCAGCGCCAAAACCTTCACAGGTTATCCAATCACCCGAAAAAAATAAATACCTATTATTCCGGAGAAAAATACTCAAAAGTCTATTTTTATCTCGGCAAAGATACATTTTAAATATAGAGGGGGAAAAAATACACTAATTCTTATAATAAGTAGAGAAACCCATTGATTTAGCTGAGGGAGCGTTGAAGATGATGAAGCTGATCGTAATCAGCTACTTCACAGCGTGGCCAAAAGTGAAGAGCATCCGTCGAGGACTTCTTCACACACTGTCGCCTGCCAGGATCGATAGCGGCACATCGAGCGAGCAGCAGCACCAGCTGGAAGGAAGGATGGTGTTGAGCTGCCCGCTGGGCTGTAGATACCGTTTTTTTTTTCTATTTGACAGTCACCACCATCCAGCCAACAGCAATCAGCCAACAGGCATCAGCTATCGGGCAGGAAACATCATCTCAATGAATGCTTCTGTTAAATGTAAATTATTCAAGTGGTTTTCACGCCATTTCGTCAGCAACCAGTTGAAATGCATAAAAACCTATAAATGAATATATATACGATATATATAAAACTATTTTAAAATACCTTTTCTTTATATATAATTCTTTTTTTTTTTTGGCACGATGAACCCTAAAATAAAATGCTGATTTACCCGTTGCGTCTCAAGTGTGCTTTCAGCTCGCCAAAAAAAATGATTGAATAAAAAAAAAGAATGAAAAATACTTGGCATAAATTAAAGGCGAAATTATTGAATGCAACTGACGGTTTGGCCTGGCAGGGGGTGCAACGGATGTATATGGAAGAAGGTAGGCGTGGCCAGCCTTTAACTGGCAATAAATTTGAAGGTCACTTAAAGCTCTCTAAACTTGCAGCACAGCAACAAGTGTTGCTTGTGGGCTGGGCTGCAACTGTTGCTGTGTGCCAGCAAGTATTTAAAAAAAATGCGACCTGAAAATGCGGCACCATAAAAAATGTGTGTATAAAGAAAAGCGAAATGCAAATAGAAAACTGCTGGCGTCGCACCCAACCCCACCACCTCCTCCAACGCCCACCAACTCGCACTGTGTGTTTTCCGCCTCTCGTCTGGCCTCTCTAATGGTGGCTGCTGCTGCTTCTGCCACTGCCACTGCCACTGCCACTGCTGCTGGCTGGCACGTCCTTGCCAAGTCAAGTCTCAATTTGAATTTTAATTTTAAATGCCACAATTTTCCATCTATTTACAGCCAGAGTGGGGCAACGCAACGCGACGCGTTCCCCTGCCAATTGGCACAGTGGTTAAAAGCCTACACAACACAAACTGAACATTATCCTAATTGACCTTTAATTGGATGTGTTTCTCAAAGAGATTCGCTTTCAATTAAAACTCTTAAAAATTTTAAATTTTGTGAACTTCTTTTAAACTTCATTGATTATATTATAAACATGGTTGAACTTCTCAATTGATATTATAAATTGTTTTCCGAAACTTTCAGGATTTCAGATTTAATCAACTAAAAATTATGTGGAAATATAATAGAATGACAGATATTATTTGAGTTGATGATATATTTATTGATATATGATAAAAAATTAGAATAAAAATTTGAAGATATTAAATTGAATATTTTTTTTTTTATAGTTATTTAGTTTATGAAATGGAGACACACTGTGGCTCTGTATTAGTCTTAACTATAAACACTTGTGTTGCTCGAAGGTAGCTTAGGATGCCAGGAATGGTGAAGAAGAGGCGTGAGGTTGGGGGTGGGGGGCATGCAAGCACTGGTGAAACACCAAAAGTTGTCCAAGTACCTCACACTTAACGGTTTTCTTTTCATGAATGAATTTTTCTAAAAAAAAAAAAAAAACAGTAAAGAATACAAAAAAAAAAACAACAACGAGACGCGACGCGAGCAGCGGCAGCGGCAACGGCACAATAAAAGAATGCACAACGCAGGACCAGCAGCAAGGACGAACGTCGAGCAAAAGCAAAAGGCGAAAAAAAAGAAATAAAATAATGAAAACAGAAACCAGAAATATAAACATAAATATATTTATATATATATATATATGTATGTAATTGTGTGTATAAGTATATATTAAGTCTGCAATGCGAGCGTAATGAGTCTCTAATTGACGACATTGAGCCGGCGTAGCATACCCGCCTCCGCCTCCTCTCAGTCACAGCAGCAGCACCCCGGCAAAGAACAGCGCAGTTTTTTTGCTTCGTTTGCTTTTGGATTTTTGTTGTTAGAAATTACGCTATGGATAATGTAAGAGGTCTCCCCACACACCCCCCTCTGCCAACAACCACAACTGAATGCTGTGACCTTTATGGGGAAGGCGGCGCGGGGGGGAAGTGTTTAAATGTGAGGGGTGTGCGCTTGTGACTTTGTAGACTGATTTATTTGAAGGCTCTTTCTGCCATTTTTATTATTATTATTTTTTTTTTTTTGGTTCTTTGTGCCGCTCC
Source organism: Drosophila longiperda (assembly GCA_035042125.1). Lineage (NCBI taxonomy): Eukaryota > Metazoa > Arthropoda > Insecta > Diptera > Drosophilidae > Drosophila > Drosophila longiperda. The sequence continues at coordinate 665,882 of JAWNLV010000118.1, forward strand.
TTTTCAAGGTCGTCGCGCCGCCAGTTCTTTAATGCGGAAATGGAAATTGTAATGAAAAACTTTTTTATTTTCGCTTGTCGCGCGCTCAATTCAAGGCGGTTGCGGTGCAGGGGGCAGGGGGCAGGGGCGGCACTGTTGAAGACGCTAGACGCCATTTATTTGCGTCGTTTTGTTTTGGCCCGCTTTGTTTGCCATGCCTCACACACTTTTCACGTGCGCCCTTTCCGCCAACCTCTCCGTCTACGTCTCCATCTCTGTCTCTGTCTCTGCTCTGTCTCTATTTTTTTTTTTTTCTCTCCCATTAAAGCAAATAATTTCAAATGAGATAAGAAAGCATGGAAAACAGTGAAAAAAACGGAGGCAAGTAAAGAAATGAGTGTGCAACAAGTTGGCAAGTTTGCTGCCAAGGCAAAGTGAAAGTGGCGTCACTTGGGAACAACGCCAGCTGGGTGGTGAAGGCGGCGCAGGGGCACAGGGGCACAGGGTATGGGGGGCCTGTTAGTTGGGCTTTTGGCTTGTAAAATGAACTCATGAAATTGCACAGTTTCCCGACTGCTGCTGCATAATTTATTAGCTTTTTCACTCTTGACTCTGTGCAAATTCTTTTCGCCTCCTCCTCCTTTCTCTTGTGTATCTCTTTGGTCTATGATTGCCACTGTCTATCAGCCACTGAAAAAAGGGGGGCAACTACCAACTTCCAACTGGCAACTGGCAAGTGGCAAGTGGCAAGTGGCAAGCTTTAAGTGGCATTATTGCACTTGCACAATAGCCGCTTTTGCTGCCCAGATACAAAACTTTCAAATAAGCTGTTTTAAATGCGTCTAATTGCTGCAATTAACCCTGTTCAAGAGACACAGAGACAGAGAGGGAGGGAGAGAGAGAGAGAGAGAAAGAGACAGAGACTGAAAGATTTAAATGATTTATCGTCCTAAAAGGAAAACTGTAAAAATATAATTTTAAAACAGTTTTCCGATTATCCGTTTGAACAAATTATTTCTTGGTTTTCAAGTGGCCAAATTGCTTCTTCTTCCTCTAAATATTTATTTTTTACTTTGCTCTTTTGGCTTAATTCGAAGTATTTAATGGAAATGCCAAACAGTTTTTAAATTAAGTTAAATTTATTTTTGTGTTTTATTCATATTTTAATGAAACGCATTATGTAAATCAAACTAGGGGATAAATTGTAGCTAGGATGATAAATCTCGTTTATATTTTAGCAATTATTTAGTCAGTTTTAAAAGATAGTTTATGGAATATTAGAAAGCTAAATTTAAGAATGAATATTGGGTATTTAAAAGTAGACATTTTCAAAATTAATAGAATCGAAATGGAAAGACTAGGATTATTAATATGGTATGCAAATTGTTGATTGAATAGTTGCCTTTTTTTTAATTTACTCTGCAATGAAAACATTTTTTTTTTTTTTATATTGAAATCTGTAAATCTGCTTTTTCCTTTAACATTTACCTGAACTCTTTCTTTACTAAGATTCAATACAATATTTTGTTTTTAAATTTGCATCATTATAAATTGCATTTTCTTCGAGTTTTTTTTTTTGATACTCTTTGCTGGGAAGTTAAAGAAGAAGCAGACAGTCCTATTATCTGCTTAATAGTCAATTAGAAGTTCAATTACGCCGTCTGCATATTATTTATATTTATTTCTTTAATAAATTGCAAGCAATTCCAATAAATCATTGCCATAGCAGCAATTGCACAATTTCCCATGCGTTTTTGGGATGTGATGGCGACGCCATCGCCTACAAGCAGCAGCCTGTCTGCATTGGTCAATTCAATCACACACACACACACACACACACACACATACACACACACTCACGCAAACACACATCAGATAGAAACAACCCACATGGCATAGGGATAGAGGCTCGTGTCCAGGACATGCGGGCTCTGTGCATGCGGGCAGGCGAGGCATGGCATGGCAAGGCTAGGTAGGGGTAGGGGTGGGGAGGGCGTGCTGTACAAATGGTAAGGGTGTGGTCAAAGCGGCAATTGCATTTTTGTGAATTGTGAAAAGTGCGTCAACTGCTTTCGGGGTTGAATTCTACGAAATTCGTAACGAATTTCAGCAAATTGCCAAAACTGTCAAACTGTGCAAAATGGCAGCCATCAAACAGCAGCACACAAAACATTTGCGGGGGTGTGTAAAGGGTGGAGGTAAAGCAAACAACTTAGAATGCTGCCCAACGAGTGTGCTGGACTAGCACATACCCTGTGCCATTTTTTTTTTATTGCCCAATTATGATTAAAACATAAATAAATATTTATTTCTTATGAAGAGTGACAAATCAAGTCTTAAATTTATTTACAATTCTGCAATTTTTAATTGAATTTAAATTTAAATTTATTTTGTCAAAAAATCAATATACCCTTTTGAACCAAAGAGAAATAACTAAAAAAAACCTACTGCAAATATGAATAACTGTACATTTTCGACAAAATATGAAAAGGGTTAACAAATATTTGATTTCGATTTGTAATTCACACAAAGTTGTTGGAATTCGCCAGTTATATAAAGTACAGTAATACAGTGGCACAGTAGTTGCTCGATAATGAGAACTTGCCCATATTAAAATCGACATATTCAATGAGAAACTGTTTTATAAAAAAAGAAGTTTGTCCTGAGAAGTTATTAAATTTCAAATCTTTGATGATATTTTTTTAATAAGAAACGATGTAAAATATGGTAAAAAAATATAAGGTCAATTCAACTCGTGATGAAATCGCCATAAAATTCCAATTTTTCCCTAAGTAAATCTTAAGAATTTTTAAACTTTCTAAAATGTGAACTTTTATAATGTTTATGTTTATTTATTAATATTAGATATGAAAAAAAATCCTTGAAAATGAGATATATTTTTCAACAGTTTAGAAAAATATGCGCTGAAATTAAGGAAATAAACCCACTTATAAATATACTTTTTGAGATTATTTCTTTTCTTTTTTAATGTAGTTTTCTTATAATTTATAAAATTTTTAAAATGTAAACTTTTTAAACACAAATGTTTATTATTAATATTACATAAAAAAAAACCTTGGAATGAGCTATGTTTTTCAACAGGTTAGAATTTTAGAAAAGAAACCCACTTAAAAATATACTTTCTGAGATTATTATTATTTTTTTGTTTTTTAGTGTAGTTGTCTAAGCTGGCAAATTCAAAATACAAATTATTTCCGAATTGAAAGTAATGCAATTGGCCAGCGATAACTGTTTTTTTGCAGGCTTCGCTTTTATGCAATAAAAAAAATTTTGATTTTTAGTTTTAAAAATATTTTGCTTTAGTTGATTTGGATGATTTGATGTGTGTTTTTGACCTCTTGACAAGAACATTTATTTAGCTAACTCGCAGTTTTCATTGACATGTTTCTCTCTTTATAACTGCCACTTTTATATGTGTGTGTGTGTGGGTGTGTGTGTGTGTGTGTGTGTGTGCGCATGTACCATACACAATAGCTGTTCTATATACATATATGCACATGTGCGTGTGTATGTGTGTGTGTGTGTGTGTGTGTGTGTGTGTGTGTGTGTGTGTGTATACTACAAAAATGCCATGGCATAGCATACGCAACTGTACTGTTTCGGAATTCGAACGCTAAACCAAAAACATTTGTGCAAAAAGTGTTCAAACTGACGCTAACTGTGTCCCCTGTGGGGGGGAGGGGGGGGATGGGTGGTGTACGCAACACAAAAAAGTGAGCAAGCTATGATGGTGGGGAGGGGAAGTGTAGCAAAAAAAAGTTAGTCGATTGCGGAATGTTTCCAGCGACGGACTGCAGACCAACCAAGTGGCTGAAATGCTTGGCATGAATGTGGTTCGTTGTTCGTGGTTCTCAAATCATTTGGAACGAGCTGTCGAATCGCAAAATAAAACACAAACACTCACACACACAGTGCAAAAAAAAGAAGTGTTTTTTTGGAGGCTGAACAACAAAAAAAAAAAAATGTGCAAAAAGAAAACGATTCGAAGCCAGTGCAGAGCAGAGGCCATCCATCCATCCATTCATGGAGCTCAGGTCCGTTAGCAAAGCGAGATTTTCTGACTAAAGGGGAGTGCTGGGAAGATGGGTGTGTGTGTGTGTGTGTGTGTGTGTGGAGGGGGGGATGGGTGTGCTTGAATGCTGGTCTTACGCCAAGTGATTTATATTTTTGATATGCAAAACATCTCGTACATATCGTCTCAGGGGCGTGGACAAGACCGTCGCATTTGCATGGAGCGCAATAAAAGAGAGACAGCAAGTGAGCAAGAGAGAGGTGGAGGGTTTTGAGCTGAGCATAAGAGCGAAACACACACACAGACACACACAGACATACACATAAACACGACAGTTTTCCTGGATTTGTGCAAAATCGGGAATTTGCAAACGTTGCGAACATCGCCAGCGCCATCCAAATGACAAATATACAAGGGACATAAGCATAAGCAATGTATAAGGACAACCACACACACACACACACACACACACAGAGAGACACACACACAGAGTCGTCTCTGGACCGAGGCGCGGTTGGAGCTTTTGTGTGCCGGATGTGGTCGTTAGATTAATGCGCTTTGGAAGCTTGCCAGTACATAAAATCTATGTATGAACGATCCAGCTAGCATATACATACATATATATACATACATATGTATGTACATACACTCATCCATATGCTTTATGTGTATGTGTGTGTCTCCTATTGCTCTTGGCACTTAGCAAGCCCCTTTTAGAAGCTCAACCTGCGGCTAACAGCAATGTTTTTGTGTGTGTGTATGTGTATGTGTGTGTGTGTGTGTGTGTGTGTGTGTGTGTGTGTGTGTGTGTGTATGGTTGTGTGTAAGTTAGCCTGGCCAGCGTTTGAGATTCAGTATATCAAGGCCAATGAATGATGAAGGCTGCAGTTGACTTTCTGATTCCCTCTCTCTCTCTCTCTCTCTTACTCTCTCTTCCTCTCTCCCTCTCCCTCTCTCTCTCTCTTTTAGTTGGTAAAATATTTAGTTCATAACTGTAAATATTGCAGCACAAAAAAACTGTAATGCTTTTATTATATGTAATGAATTTGCAACAATTTTTACTAAACTGTTTGAAATAAATAATTCAAGATTTATTTTATTTTCTCATTTGTTTTAATATCGTTTTTAATTGAAACATATAAAAAAATTATATTATACATTATACAAAAATTACTGTTGTGCACCATATAAATTTTGTATTTTTAATAATACTTTTAATTGTTGCCAAAATTAGCTATGTTTTTGCATATGTCAAGTGTAAAAATAAACTTCTAAAATACATTTTTAATACTTTTTATCTTAAGTAATTTTCTAGCTCAGCAAACAGCTTTAAAAATGCACAATAAATATGCAAAATTTAGTTATAAATAAATGAGAAATTATTACAACACTAAAAATATTCAAATGTTTTCTTAATCATTTTAATGCAATTATTTATTATGGATTTTTATAAGCCGCATTTCAGTGCAAAGTCTCAGATATTTTGCTATCTTTTCTTTCTGTCTCTCTCTCTCTCTCTCTCTCTCTCTCTCCTTCTTTTTCCTTTTCCCTTTCTACCTAATCTTAATATTCTACTTTCTTTTATGCTTCTATTTTCTCTAAGTACTCACATATTTTTGATCTGATTGAGTTTTTTCTGGATTGTCCCAATCCTTGCACACAATTTTTAACCATTTTATTTTTAAAATATAAATAAATAAAATGTGGCTAATATTTTATATATTACATTCTAATACAATAGTAAATCTTAAGTGTACTTTTTTTTTTTTGAAAATTTAATTTTTAAATATTAATAATAAATAAATTTCGTAATTTTGAATTAAATTTGGAATGGCCATCCATCTGGGTACAAAACTAGCTGAGTCTTAGATAATATTTATACTCAAAGCTGTAGCTGAAAATAAACGCAAAGAGTGGCAACCCTCAACTCTGTTTTGGCTGGGCAGTTGTTGTAGTTCAATATCCTTAGCAAGGACTTTATTGGATTTGAATTTGAAATTGCCCAACTATGTGTATTGATGGCTTCTGCGAATTTGCCTCATTTGCATATGCCGTTCTCGCGCTTTGAGCTTTGAGGGTGGACAAACACACACACACACACACAGAAAACACAGGGTGTGTAGAGGGGGGAGCGGATTGGTAAGCGCGCGAGGACATAACGAGCGATAATGCTAATGCCTTTATGGCGCACATATAAAATGTCCTTTTTTTTGCGAACATTGTTGCGATGATGATGATGCAGCCGGATGCGGTGCGGGCTGTGCAGAGGGGGAGGAGGAGGAGAACGAATGGTAGCAAAAAGGTAGCCCCGGCCAGCAGCTAGACGAAGTAAAAGAAAGGCAGCTAAGTGTGTGTGTGTGTGTGTGTGTGTGTGTGTGTGTGTGGAGCTATCAAGAGGGTGGTTTGTCTTTATATGTGTGTGTGTTTGTGTTGGCTGCCATTATATGGCCATAACATACAACAACAAATGCAGAGGCGAACAAGCGACAAGTTGACTAGGTGGGTGGGTGGTTGGGTTAGGTGGCTAGCTGGCTGCCTGGCTGGCGGGCAGGCGGGTGGGAGGGCGGGTGGGTTTTATGGAATGGATTGAGTGCTTAGATATTGTCTGGCTTGGCTTCGCTTGGGTCTGTGTCTGGTCCGCAAACATTCGCGAAATGTATACAAACCCACCACTGGGCCGTGTGACCAGTGCGAACCACCACCAGCACCAACCCACATAGCATACACACACACACACCCAAACACACACACACACACACACTCAGGCACACAGAGCGAGGGCGACACACTTGCAAAATATATAAATGTATATATATATATATATATGTGTGTGTACATTCAGCATATATAGAAGAGGACGCCATGTGTCCCAAGTTTGAGTCCCTTCCCCCTTTGACAGCCCTTTAGCCCATGGGCGAATAAAATCCACCCGGGCACGTCTTGCGCTTTATCGCGGCCGTCAACTTTTGGCCATATGTATATGTAAAGGCGAGGGTGGCTCTCCACATGTGTGTTTGTGTGTGTGTGTGTGTGTGTCCAAATAACTTGCCAAATATGTGGCATATACATATGTGTGTGTGTTTGGTGTATACATAAATATTCATAGCTATGTATGTGGCATGCATATCCATATGCACATACATATTTAACAGCTTATGTACATATATGAGGCGAGGGGGGGGGATGGATGTACTGTTGGCCACTGTGGAATCCTTAATGCTCCTCCTCGAATCGATAAGAACCTACACACACACACACACACAGGCACACACACCAGAATTGATCTCGCCTTGTGGTTTGTGTCTTTGCTAGCCGGTTTGGCACCTATTTTTATGGCACCGATCAGCAGATTGCATACTTTTAAGCGCAGCGCCTAATTTGCATTTCGAATTTTCTACGAAAATCTGTCAAGTTTGAAAAGAAATGAAATTTTTGTTGTCATTAAGTGATTTATGTATTTTTTGTAATCGTTTTTATTGATTTTAAGCTGATTGTCCAGTTTGGCGAACATGTTTGCAGGTCTTGGCACCTAGACGCCACCTGTGGGCAGCTACTGTTTCGACGCTTGGCACACAGATGGCGCCACTAAAACTGATTGGACACGCGCACTCGTAAATGCCAATCAGAAGACTAGAATTGGTCGCCTTTTGGGGTGGTTTTCCCATAAGCACATGTGTCATATATGTATATATGCGTGTGTGTGTGTGTGTGTGTGTCTGCATATGCTTAGCCGAATATATACACATGTGTGCAGTATGTATGTGCCGTGAGTGTGTAGCCTCTGGTCAAGAAAACTGATGTTCAATAAATATCAAAATTATATGCAATTCCAAATATGAGCTCAATTAAAGTCTAAGCCAAGTTAAAAGTGATTCTCGATTGAAAAAATATATAATATATTCAATATTTCAAAATCCATTACAATTATTGCCGTTCTCTGCTAAGATCAAGAATTAAATATATAAATATTAATAAATGCATGCTATAAAAAAAAACCTGAAGTTTCATAACTTGAGAATTTACAGATAAACGTAAACTTCCACATTAAAAATTCGTTTCATATTTCGCCAGAAAAATCAAGATTTATATTGATCAAGACTATAATTTATAGAAATTATTTAAATTATTGTTTTATTTATTTATTTATTATTTTTTTATATCGAAGATAAAAGTGAAATTTGAATAGCTAAAAATGAGACGAGTATATTCAGAATTAGTTGAACAAATACTGAATTGACCTGTGGATCGCTTGAGATGAAATTCAAGATGCCGCTGCTTGCATAACTGTACATTTTGCGGGTTCCGCCTCAAGGACCACAGCAGGCGGACGGACAAAGGGAAAGGGAAAGAAACGAACAAGTCGCTCTTCAATTTCCAATTCTCTTTTGTTGTTGTTTTCTTTTTCTTTTCGTTTTTTTTTTCTGTGGATGCCTCTAAACATAACGGTGCCAGAGATCCAAAAATGTGCGCCTGTTTCTGGCTCAAGATGAAGATGCCATAAATAAAACAACGCTTGAGCTAGGCAACATTTTTGTTGGTTTTTTTGAGGGGAGAGAGAAAGGGAAAGAATGTCGCTTGACAATGAAGACAGAATCAGGGCACATGTACATCTGAGTGTGTGTGTGTGTGTATGTGTTGGTGTGTGTTACACACCCCCGCGAACAGTGACCGGGAATTAGACAACTTGAGATTCAAGTGACAATGATAAACATCCTGCATTTGGTCGCCTCCATCAACAACGCTGGCGCTTCAAAACCACACCGAACCAAACATTCCACACCAAAAACCGTATTACAAGCTGATCTGGAACACAAAAAAAAACAAAAAAAAAACCCACATTTGAAAGTATCTTTCAGCATATTTTTGTAATATAAACATGAGAAGGAAACCAGCGATAAATTTTAACAATTATCCTGCCTATATGCAAAACGGTTTGTCAACAATATCAAAATTCCACATTTGAGTTTGGGATTTGATATTTGAAATATCAAAACGGTTTGTCAACAATATCGAAATCACATCTTAAATTGAGTTTGAGATTTGATATTTGAAATATGTCTGTTCGTTTACAAATTTTGATTATTTAAAAAAAAACAAAATAAAAACATGAGTTTTCCTTAGATAATCTTTAAAGTTTCTTACATTTTATTTAAAAACTTTTTTTTTATTATTATTATTATTATTTCTTTCAATCAGATTTATAATTTTATTTTTTATGAAATTTTTGCTTTAAAAAAAAAAGTAAAAACATTTTTATTGGTAGAGTTGAAAGACATATTTAAAACTTGCATTTCCAAAAGAGTTGTGTGATTCTTTTGATATTTTTAAAATTTGTAAAGTTCGCTTGAAAACTGAATAAAACATAAAATGTACCGTTATAAGGGTCTCAACATCAGCTCTTCATTAGGCCAGTGACATTTATGGGCAAAAGATGAATTTAGTAATAACCATTTGCGGATTGGGAACATTTCCGGGTTTTGCTCTGATGAACCACTATGGCAAATGGATGAAGGCAAATCGAATTGAATGACAAGTGCTGTGTTTTTATCGGCTGATTTCTGATTAGTCCAATGCTGCCACAGCCTGCAAAATGTTGCCACAATTTGCATACAAGCTGGGAAAAACAATAGACAGCTTTAATTGTGCGACTGTCGAATTGTCGTTTTGTCGAATTGTCGTTTTGTCGAATTGTGAGATTTTGGCTTGGATTGTGGGTTGGATTTGCTGCTGCCAATTAGCAGCGCTGCAGCCGTGTCGAATGCAGATAACAAAAGGCTCAGACTCAGATTCAGATTCAGATTCAGATTCGAATTCAGACTGATTGATTTTGATGATGCAACCGCGCAGCATTTGTGATGGACTCTTGCTGTCATAAGGGCCACAAGCAGGGGCAATGGCAGTGGCATTGGCAGTGGCAGTGGCCGGGGCAGTTGCATGTATAGAGGCTAAGCAAAAGCAGTGGTGCATGGTACGTGTTGCCGCTGCTGTGCGGGGCCAAGGCTGGACCACCCAATTGGCTGGCAATTCTGACAGCTCGGCTCAGCTCGAGTCCTGAGACGCAGACGGAGCATATTGAAACCAATACGTCAAACGTGAGATTACATAAAAAACCGCAAAATATGCGAAACAAAGGGCAATAATAACAAGCAAAACACAAACAAGCACACACACTCACACACACACACACACAGACACACACATTTGATCATGGCTGACCTTTGGAATTGGGCATTGTCCTGGCGCAAAGACTCGTAAAAAACATGAGCAGACAGAGGCATGCCGGCATGCAGCATGCAGCATGCAGCATGCAAACATCCTTATAAGGATATTAAGGATATATGGATATATATATATATATATATATATTGCCAGCATTTGGCTCAACGCACGTACGCAACGGCAAATCATCGATTGTTATTGCAAAACTGGACAAAAAAAAAAATCAAAGACAAAACTGAAATGGAGAGAGAGAAATGCATCATGCATCGTCCCCTCCCTCTCCCCTGCTGGCCACCCATGGCCAATTCAATGGAATGGGTTAGCAACAATATTTCTGATCTGATCTGATTGAAGACAGCTGGAGCAGAGACACAGTTCGAGTATATTTTTTATTCCCCTCAATTATAATATTGGAAATACTGGAAATATTTCAATCTTTGTCAAGATTTATTTAAGCAAAAACACAATAAATAATTTTCCAAGTTTTGCTTAAGAAAATCAACTTTTTTTCCCTTATTTTCTTTACTATTATATCTATAATACTTTATATTAATATTATTCTAATATTCAAAATAATTTCAAAGCATTTTTTCATATAAGCAAAATTATTAGAAATTTCTTAAATTTATAGATTCATCTTAAGCAAAACAGTTGGAATAACAGCTGAAATAACGTATTTATTGCTAGATAAAAAAAAAAACTTATACTAGGTCATAAAAAACGACGAGAAAATCAAACAAAAAAGTGATAACAAAATGGATGGAAAAAAAAAACAAGTTTTAGTTAAAATCTAAAAATAAATGACAAATTTGAGGCATGCCATCTTTTTAGGAGACTTGGCACGGGCCATTATCTAATCGAGTATATGTCAAATAACACCTCGCACACCCAACCCCCCTGCCCTCCCCGTCCCCTGAGCCAAACGTTTGCCAAATAGAACAAAAGAGAAAAAAAAATTGAGAAAAGAGGGCAAAAACAATTCGGAAAATTTGCACAACGTTTCGACTGTTTGCACAATTGGCGATTGGTGTCTGAGACGGGAGGGGAGGGGGGAGGGGAGGGGATTTTTGGTTACTGGACATGGGCTGCTAATTTTTTGCAATTCAATAAAAATAAATCTTAACCGCAAACACAAATTGTGGCTGGCATTCGGACAGCGGTCGAGAACTCGAGTTGAGGGTTCAAATCAGAAGCAGAACCAGGAGCAAAAGCAGAAGCAGAAGCAGAAGCAGGAGCAGCAGGACCACGACCAGTCGCATTATGTTCGAGGGTTTGTCCGAGCCCAAAAAATTTGAATATGGATTAGATAAATTGTGCGTGCGACGGGCACACGGCAACAATTTTGCATACGCAACAAAACTCACGCCAAAAACGAGGGTTTTTTTTTTCCGTATTATTATTATTATTATTTTTATTTTTTTTTTGTTGAGCGGACAGTAAATTGATTTTATCGCCGTACCAAAATGCGGCGGCTGCCAATAAAACAATTTGTGGGCCTGTTGTCCGCCTTTGTTCGACAAACACACAAAATAACAACTACAAAACCTCTCTCTCTCTCTCTCTCTCTCTCTCTCTCTCTCTCCCTCTCCCGCACACACTCAAACCCAAAACTGTTTGTGTGTCCTTTTTGGATTTTACGAGTATTTTGCCGCAAACTGGCAAAATCCGTCGCAAGAGCTCAAAGTCAATTTTGTTGCCCCTTCAAGGGGCACATCTTAACGACCAGATGCATTGGGCAATGACCGGCAATGCTGCCAGCTCAACCAGCTGGTCAATTACGGTATTTATATATATATCTCAGTTGTATTTTAATCATCTACCCAACTCGGCCCCCTTTCCAACCCACAAACATCTGCAACTTGGGGTCAAAGCTGAGTCGGAAAATGGATACATTTTTCCCCGCCTTTTTTTTTTTACATTGGCAGCAACAATTTTTAAGTTTTAATGATTGAATTAAGTATGCAAAATTGTTATTTGTATTTTTTTAATTTTAATTTTTGTCTCAAATAGATTGAAATTTTTGTTAAACAAAATTTATTCTTTAGTTTAAAAAGTTTGAATTGAGTTGAGCGCTGCTTTGGTTAATTATAAAAAAATAAAGTTGTACCAACATGTAATCGATGGATGTGCAACAACATATGTTGCACATAGTCATCATTTATTATAATACTTTTGACTCAGAGAAATCAAAGAAACGCGTGCGGCGGAAATGTTTTCACTTCCTTCTGCATAAAAGCAAACAAGAAACGAACTAATTACGCAAAAGAAGCAGCAAAGAGAGAGAGAGAGGGAGAGAGAGAGAAAGAGAGAAAGAGAGAGAGAGAGAGAGAGAGGAGGCACTGGTATTTGTATATATATATATATTACCGATCGCCGTTGAACTTGACTTTGACTCTGAGTTTGGCAACGGGAGGCGACCAAAAATAGACCAAAAAGTATCTAGGACTAGTCCGGGGAGGGGGGGAGGGGGGAGTGGGGATGGGGCAGTTGCTGCAGCAAATGAATATGACAGTGGCTGCATAACCATTTCAGTACAGCACACACACACAAACACACACACAAACACACACACAAAAACACACACAAACACACACACAAACACACACACACACACAAACACACACAGACACACACATACAGTTGCGAGTGGGACTAAAATAAACATACGCATCCGTTGGATGTGGAAATCTTCGGCATGGCTTGGTTGCAGATGTGTGTGCACGGTGACCGTGAAGTTGCCACTATTTGTGCCCGTTGTGCGTGCGTTGCGTACACGTGATTGTGCGTGAGTGTGTGAGTGCGTGAGTGTGTGGCACTTATACAACGTTAAATGGAAGGGGTGAGGGGGGGAGGGGGAGGGGGGCAAGCATCATGCGTTACGCGTCCTGCTTTTGGTGTCCAAAATGTACTCGTTCGCCTCATATGTACACGCATTTAGATGTTGCACAATGATGCTGGCTGCAACGCATCTGGCGAGTGCTCTTGACATTGACATGGTTGCCACTCTGTTTACTTAATGTCATCCCATTGTATCATTGAATATCTGTGCGTCCAAGTCTGGCCTTAAGGCGTTCGCCTTCGCCTTCAGCTTCAGCTCCAGCTCCACCCCCACCACGGACTGACAATGTCTATGACAGTGGCACTGCCAACGGGGGCATTGCGGCAGCTGAGCTGACTCTGGGCATAGGACCAAATGCAGTCAGTCATTTTGGTATTGATGCGCCCCAGCCGTTGCCCTCGACGCCCTGCCGGAGGGGTGGCTATTTTTAGTGTCCGTTTCACATTTGTATTACTGTACTTTGTGTCCGCTTCGCTCGCCGGCTCGCCGGCTCCCATCTACCATCTCTCTGATCTCGCCGGGGCAACGCAGATACTCATTGCAGACAGCGATACAGATACAGATACAGATACAGATACAGATACAGATACAGATACAGATACAGATACAGATACAGATACAGATACAGATACAGATACAGATACAGATACAGATACAGATACAGATACAGATACAGATACAGATACAGATACAGATACAGATACAGATACAGATACAGATACAGATACAGATACAGATACAGATACATATACAGATACAGATACAGATACAGATACAGATACAGATACAGATACAGATACAGATACATATACAGATACAGATACAGATACAGATACAGATACAGATACAGATACAGATACAGATACAGATACAGATACAGATACAGATACAGATACAGATACAGATACAGATACAGATACAGATACAGATACAGATACATATACAGATACAGATACAGATACAGATACAGATACAGATACAGATACAGATACAGATACAGATACAGATACAGATACAGATACAGATACAGATACAGATACAGATACAGATACAGATACAGATACAGATACAGATACAGATACAGATACAGATACAGATACAGATACAGATACAGATACAGATACAGATACAGATACAGATACAGATACAGATACAGATACAGATACATATACAGATACAGATACAGATACAGATACAGATACAGATACAGATACAGATACAGATACATATACAGATACAGATACAGATACAGATACAGATACAGATACAGATACAGATACAGATACAGATACAGATACAGATACAGATACAGATACAGATACAGATACAGATACAGATACAGATACAGATACAGATACAGATACAGATACAGATACAGATACAGATACAGATACAGATACAGATACAGATACAGATACAGATACAGATACAGATACAGATACATATACAGATACAGATACAGATACAGATACAGATACAGATACAGATACAGATACAGATACAGATACAGATACAGATACAGATACAGATACAGATACAGATACAGATACAGATACAGATACAGATACAGATACAGATACAGATACAGATACAGATACAGATACAGATACAGATACAGATACAGATACAGATACAGATACAGATACAGATACAGATACAGATACAGATACAGAAACAGATACAGATACAGATACAGATACAGATACAGATACAGATACAGATACAGATACAGATACAGATACAGATACAGATACAGATACAGATACAGATACAGATACAGATACAGATACAGATACAGATACAGATACAGATACAGATACAGATACAGATACAGATACAGATACAGATACAGATACAGATACAGATACAGATACAGATACAGATACAGATACAGATACAGATACAGATACAGATACAGATACAGATACAGATACAGATACAGATACAGATACAGAAAACATAATTTTCATTATTGATTTTTTAATTATTGGTTTTTTAATTTTTAATTATTCACATCTATAAATATTTAATTATATATGTTTATGTTTTTGTTTTATATCTATATTTATATATTTATATATTTATATATTTATATATTTATATATTTATATATTTATATATTTATATATTTATATATTTATATATTTATATATTTATATATTTATATATTTATATATTTATATATTTATATATTTATATATTTATATATTTAAAATAAATTTCAAATATTAAACTTGATTTATTAAATGTTTTATAATATTATATTTGACATTTATTTTTAGCTGATCTTTGCTGGCAGACTTATTGCAGACTTACTACTACTACTATATCTACTATATTCAGTTAGTCTATATCGTATATATACTATATGCAGTCCATCATAAAATCTATCGATTGGAGCGCAAAAGAGATCTCGTTTCTCAAGAACAGTTTCCCCAAAAATAATTTTCACACGGCAGCTGAGTGCTGATTGCACACAGGATGCGCCAGGCGATCAGTTTGCCTGAGAGCTGCCTGTACAGTATACACTCTAAAAAACGCAACTACAACAAAGAGAGAGAGAAAGAGAGAGAGAAAGAGAGAGATAGAGAGCGGGAGCAAGAGTAAAAGAGAGAGAAAGAGTATAGAGAGAGGGGAGTACTTGGCTGAGATTCTGGTCATGTGACACATGTGTGTCCATTTTGGATGCGTTCTTCTTCTTATTGTTCCTGTTGTTGTTGTTGTTGTTGTTGTTGTCGTCTCTTTTAATCCCCCCCCCCCCCACGCAACACGGCGAGTTGCTTGCTGCTTTGGGCTTGGGTTTGGCAGCTCGTTTGGCTCGGGATTTAATTCTCGAGTGGAGCACTGAGGCTTGTATCCGCTCAATAATGATGACAACAACGCGAGCAGAAATGCATTTTGTAGGTTGTATCTATATCTATATATATATATATATATATATGTATCTGTATCTGTATATATTTGTGTGTTCTGCATCTTTGAGTGGTGTTGCTGTTGTTGCTGTTGCACTTTGATTTATTTGGGCGCTTTTCAATTCCCACGACAGAGTCGAAGACATCGAAACCGGGCAATGCAGATGCACAATTCCATATATTCCATATAAGTAATTATAAGCGCATGCAATATGTGCATACATCTGTATGCTTACACACATACACACATACACATATGCATTTTTGTATTTCCTGTGCGGATCCTGCGGGGCGCTACCCGCGAATATTGAATAACCAGAAGACCGGAATTGTTTTTTTTTTTTTTTTTTTTTTAAATATATATTTTGGAATTTCTTAAATATGCAGAAGCGTCAACTCGTCCAAAGTGGTGCAGTCAAAGGGCTGCGCAAAAAAAAACATTTACCCCTAATAAACCGGAACTAAAAGAAAAAACTATGCATCACACACACACACACACTCACACACACACACACATAAAAAGGTCGTAGACAATTTTTTATAAGCATTTGACATGGATCACACGGGCAGTTTTTTTTTTTTTTTATTTCAATATGCATTTCCCATTTTCCGTTTCGCTTCTGTCTCGTTTTCTCTTTTCATTAGTTGACTATAATTTATTAATTTACATGCGTCCTTTGCATATGCGAATGCCACAAGGGTTAGCGGGGCAACGGGTCGCGGGGCAGCGGGTCGCGGGTCGCCGGCTCGTTGTCAGCGGTCGCATCTTCAGGGTAACTTCATTGGCAGACCTCGATGACCCGCGACCCGCCGTACACCAAATGCCAGGACATTGTCAACCAATTTCGCACCCCTCCTCGCCACGCCGCGCTCGCCTTTTCGTACCATCCTCAACGGGCAGGTCATGTTTGTAGGTAAAAAATAAAAAAAAAGGCCATTAAAAAAAAAAACACATACACAAATTCAACACCCAACTCGAGGGGTGGTTCCACAGTGATTTCTATACTTATCTATGCACACACTATTCAAATTCAGTAATCAGTATCTTTTTCGGGTTAGCTTTTTCATCCTTCCATGCGGGTTTTGGCCTGTGGCCAATTTAAAGAAAGCCACACTCATTAAAACCTTGGGAAACTGCTAAAAAAAAAAAAACTCTTCACTTCCTCTGATATTCGAATGGGATTAGCAGCAGATACTAATGGATACTGCTTATTAAATTAATTTATATTTATACAAATATATATAAATTAAATAGTAGTTGATGCTGACTAATAAATGAATTTATATTTATAAAAATATATATAAAATATATATTAATTGATACTGACTAATAATTAAATATATATTAATAAAAATATATATAAAATATATAGTAATTGATACAGCTTACTATATGAACTTATATTTATTAAAATATATTCCAAAAATATTTACTAATTTATACTGCTTAATTAAAGAATTCAAATTTAAACAGATATATATAGTAATTGATACTTCTTATTAAATGAATTTATATTTATAAAAATATATATAAAATATATAATAATTGATGCTGCCTAATAAATAAATTTATGAATGAATTTATTTGAATTTATATTCATACAAATATATAAATGTACTAATTTTTACTGCTTATTTAATGAATTTATATTTATACAAATATATACAAAATATATACCAAATATATACTAATTGATATTGCTTATGTAATGAATTTACATTTAAAAAATATATATTCAAAATATATATAACTATATTGATGCAGCTTATTAAATGAATTAATATTTATAAAAATATTTACACAATATTAACTAATTGCTATTGTTTACTAAATGATTTTATATTTATAAAAATATATTCAAAATATATAATAATTGATACTGACTAATAAAAATGTAATTGATACTGCTTATTTAATGAATTTTTATTTCAAAATATATAATAATTGATGCTCTTAATAAATAAATTTATATTAATAAAAATATAAACATAATAAATAAATTTATAATTATAAAAATATATTTTAAAAATATATACTAAATTATAATATTTATTTAACGAATTTATATTTATAAAAATATATACAGTAATTGATACTGCTTATTTAATGAATTTTTATTTCAAAATATATAATAATTGATGCTCTTAATAAATAAATTTTTATTAATAAAAATATAAACAAAATATTGCTTATTAAATGTATTTTTTTTTTTATAAAACTTAAAAACTTTTGACTCTCTTTTGACTCTGCTGAACACTTTTTGAATACGCGAATAAATTTTTTTGTCAAAATAGTCTCGTTTCTATGGTCAATCTAATCGATTGCATGGAATTATATATGGCATATAATTCGTAGATCCGTTAATTGGTAGATCTTTAAATGATGTAGTCTTGAGAACTGCATCAGATCAGTTTAGGTGCGATATCAAACTGGCTAATTCGATGCAGTTTGTAGTCCAACTCAAATTCAACTCACATTTGGCATTTGGATTTTTTTTATTGCAAACTCACGCGATGGCCATCTTCGGCTTAATCCTTGTAGCTTCTTCCGCACCACAAGTTTCCGCCTTTGCGTTTTTTTTTTTTGTATTATTGTTTCTGGCAATTGGTTTGCAATGCACAAAATCGATTGACTCGAAGGATTTCATTAACTGCAGCTACGGCGATTTGTATTGATTGTTGTCCAGTTGGGTTAACAATTATTATTATTTTTTTTTAGTGTTTCCGTTAAGCGCAATTAAGGTGTAGATCCGCAAAAGGATCATTTGCTGTAGGGTTTTTTTTTTGATTTTGCCGGCAATAATTAGAAGCGCACACCGACAAAGCATAATGGACAATGTATATACACACACACACACACACACACACATATATATACATACGCTTAGTATTTACCTGTATAAGCAATTTGGCTCATCAACGCTCTTCATTCCAAATCCAATGAAAACACAAGCTGGATTAGTGCCGGGCAATAGACAAGAGCCGAAAGCAGCAACAGCAGCAGCAGCAGCAGCAGCAGCAGCAGCAACAGGATCAGGATATCCACTGACCGCAGTCGACACGGAAATGAATCGACTGCCAAGTGCTGCCCAGTCCTGTTTGGTTCACGGCTCCCCCGCTGTGTGAGACAAGAGCTGCAACTTAACGGTACCAGATGTGAGGGGCAGGTAGGCAGTGGTGTAGTCCACACTGGGTCCTCGCCAGGTAGTAGCTGGCCAGGCGCTGACCTTTATCCTGGCGCTGTGATGTGTTTGTAAACACGTTGAAAATAGAATAATAGATCAAAGCCAGATACGAACGCGATCAGCATACACAAGGATTTCACACACACACACACACACACACAACACACACACACAACACACTCGCAAAGTATTCACAGTTGTGCGATGTGATTGCTTCGTTCTGTGCACTTGCTGCTGATGCGGGTGTGTGTGTGTGTGTGTGTGTGTGTGGGAGTGAGAGAGATGATAATTAAGTATGTGCCTCTGATACTGGACGGACTGTGAGAATTACCGGAAATCGTTGGCTGCCCCTCTCACTGGGTCCTGTCCATTTTCATAATTTCCATGGCATTTGAGAATTTGTAACACACATGGCGTTTCCTTTCAATCACAGTGCACAAGGTGCACAAGGTGCAGAAGGTGCACTGCACCCACACCTACCTAGATACCATCGGGGCAGTTCGACAAGCATCTACACATTTCCCTGGAGTGTGAATATATATGCCGATAGTTAAGTTACAACAAAAATTATCCCACGCAGTTCATAATGGAATTTCAATGCCACAAAATGTCAAGTCGAGTTGACATTCAAAAGAGTTTTTTTTGTGGTTTTTTTTTATGGTTTTCAAATTGAATGCGTTTGAAAAATCGCATGTTGGCGAAATTTCGATTACTCTCAGATGAAAATGAAAATATTAATAAAGTAAAGAAATTAACTAAGAGATATAATATAATAATATATATAATATAAGTGATAATTACCAGATGAAATTATGTTTGATAACATAAAGCAAAAGTTATGATTTTATTTTGATATAGCTAAAATTATTGTCTGAGAACTAAACTCGAGTCTGAGAGATCTCAACTAATCTACAAGTTGGGACTGAACAGTGGCAATGACCTCAGCTCTCCCCTGCGAAAAAAGTAGACGAATCTTCTTCTTTTTTATGCTTCTTTTTTTTTTTTAGTGGGGTTGGTAACCACCTACAACTACAACTACTTGAAAATATTTGTAGTTTTTTGTGTGTGTGGACGGCAATCTTCTACGGTATCTGCTTTCTAATATTGTTCCCATTTTGAGCGTGGACAAAAGCCGAATGAGAAGCGCTGCAAAGAAAAGAAGTGAAATGAAAAGAAATGAAGAGAAAAGGAAACTTAAGACGCATCGACCGTTTTTTTATAGCGGTACCAACATCCTGCCCCATCCTGTTAAACTAAATTGAACCACAAAAATAGCAAAATGGACCCGCGCCGGACGACGCATAGCGGACAGGGGAACAGTTGCGAACGGGGGACGAGGGACGCGGAACATTGGACGTGGGATGAAAACATACTTCAAGAACAAATACCTAGCGGTTTTTGCTCTCTTTCCACTCTGCGATCGCTCCCCGCACAATCCCCCTTCCCATTTCTGCTCTTTCTTCTATTATCATGGTTTTTTTTTTTCTTTCTTTAGATCTCTTTTCATTTTCGCACGCCACGTAAAAAATAGGCAGGCGCAACGGAAAAAAAAGAAAGAAGAAAGGAACAAGAACAAAAACAAAAAAAAAAACGAAAGATGCTGCGAAGCGTTGGTGGGAAAGAGAGAGCTGATCACAATAATGATCAACGATGACGATGATTATGATGATGATGATAATTGTTTATCTGCTTAGCGGTGTCGGTTTGCTTCGTTGCGCATTCGAAAATTGTGATTGATTTTAATTGGGGACCCAAAGCAGCAGCAGGATGAGCAGGAGCCGCAGGACGAGTGCCCAGCAATGCCAAGAGCTGAGCGCACTTCAAACATTTTACTTCGATAACATCAGGGAACATTCTTCTTTCAGATAAGTCTCTCTCCTTTTTGCTCTGTGCCGCTCCCAGGACATCTGTTGTACCGTTGTCCTGTAAAATTGCAATAAACTGTTGTCGTAATGTGTGCAAAATCCATTAGATATGTGAGATCTACTCGATGGGATTATGCACCCAGACAAATAGACGCCCAGAAAACATTGAAAGACATGTCGTCTACACACACACAAACACACACACACACACACACACACACACATGCTTAACTCTCTGCAGCATGTGCAGGCAGTTGTGTCATCAATTTTTGGCAACAACAAAAAATGCAATCGCAATCTCAAATCTCAAATCTCAAATCTCAAAACTCGCATCTCTCATTTCGCATATTGCATCTCATATCTCAAAAAATCGCTAGTTGCAGTTTTGTTTTCTTTAAAGATACAATTTGCAAGCAGCTGAAATATCAAAGATTGTTTTTTTAAATAAATAGTTAATTTTTTAAGCTGTATTTTCCCATCAGCATTGCTGATTTTTAATTAAATTAATATTTAAATTAGTCATTTGTGAAAGTTTCAGTTCAAAACAAGTTGTTAAGTAAAAAACATATTAATAAACTTTGAATAAAAATGTAAATTTTGATTAAACTAATTGCTGATAGCTGGCGTTCGATATATGAACTTTTAAATGTTTTTTATAATATAAAAAAAAACCAAATTGAAATCTTCTTCTTTTGAAAACTCTCGATTTGACAGCCATAAATATGCTTAACTAATAAATATTGTTTTAATTACAATTACAGCAGTAATCAAAAACTTTAAACTTTGCACAATTTAAGTCGAAAGTTTGCAAAATTATTTATAAAAATTGCAAATGTTTTTTTTTTCCAAATGTGTTTTATTCTCGACTTTGTGCGGCGAATCTATTATTTATTTGGGAGTAGAATATGTGAAAATGGTATTTGAATACTTTCGATGCTAGAATTTAGCTAGGCAACAAACTAAACTGGGCTACTGGGCTGGGTCAATCACTTGGTTGCCACTGTACATTGTGCGAGATCTCGCACCCGACGACAAAGATGATGACGACGATGTCGACGACGACTCATCTGGCCAAAGGCGGCAATTGCCAACTGGTTGTTATTTGTTTTCTGTTGGCAAGAGAGGGAGGGGTGTCGGTGACGGTGTAAAAGGCAAACTGGTGCGGGAGGTGCGGCAAGCAAGGCAGGCAAGCCCAAATAAATGTTCATAATTTTTCCAAGTTGTCAACGGGAGCGGCCGCCATCGAGCCATCGAGCATTGAGCATTGAGCATCGAGCTTCTGCAGCGCCAATAAAAGCAATTGCGCCATTTGGCTAATGGTTAAGGTCCATGTTAGACTAGACGCTCCTTCAGTCAGCCAGTCAGTCAGTCAGTTAGTCAGTTAGTCAGTTAGCCAGTTAGCCAGTTAGTCACTTGGCTGATTGTCCAAGTTTATGCATTCACCAAAATGCCATCATATGGCAGCAGGCAGCAGGCGGCAGCAGACAACAACAACAACAACAACAGTAACAACAACAACAAACACAACAACAACAACAACAACAACAAGTCATCGTCAGCATTTTTGTACTGCATCACGTTTTGTGGGCAGCCAGCAAAGATTTTGACTTTTGATTAGGACAGCGAAGAACCCAAACCCGAACTCAAACCCAAACCCAAACCCAAAACTCCAAACCCGAAGAGCAGCGCCAAAAGCAGCTCAAAACCAAAAAAAAAAAGAAGCAGATAGAAAAAAAAAACATCAGCGTCTGGCCCTTGGTCACCTTATGGCCAGCCAGCCAGCCAGACAGACAGACAGTCGGAGCCCACTTGGTCATAGTGGCCAAAAAAGGGACAACCTGCCGTCCAGTTGGCTCAGAAGTCGTCTGGTCTATTTGGAACACCATAAAGTTCAAACAATTTGAACTTAACTTGGCCAAAAACCATGATGTTCTCATTGCTCTCACGGCTGCAACTGGCCCAAAAGTGTATGGTGAGGAGGTGGGGGGCAGGTTGCCCAGGTAGATCCAATGCGGCAATCGTGAATTTCACAGCAGTCACATTATATGCAACTGCAACTGCAACAGCAACTGCAACTGCAACTGTTGCTGTAGTTGGAGACAAGTTGGCCAAACAAAATTTGTGTTTCTCAAATGCGAATTCTAATTTCGCTCTACACAAATCATTGTCATGATCAATAATTGGAATTTATTCTCACTCCATTTCTCTCTCTCTCCATTTCTATCTTCATTTCTCTCTCGAACTTTACGCGAACTTTGCACATTTTGCATATTTGCAAATTTCTTATTTTTCTTGTTTTTTTTTTGCGAGTCTAGATTTGAATACAGCTTAAAAACAGCGCCATGAAAACATGTAAATTATTAGAAAAATCATGACTCAGCAAGCCAAATTTGACATCTGAAATCTTTCGATTTTAAATGCATTTTGCAATATGTGAGAATTTACTTTCAGCTGTTAAACTAAGCTGTAAATACTTTGTTTATATAAATTTTTATATTAAATATTTTGTTAACATAAATCATAATAATTAAATATTTTGTTTTTATAAATTATTAGAATTAAAAATTAAAAATTTTTAAAGATATTTTTAGGCATTTTTCCTTGCTGATTTCAGCTTAATTAACTGAATTGAAATACATTTTACAAATTGTTGCATTTGGCGAGAGAGTGAGAAAACAGAGACACACACTAAGAGAGAGGGAGAGAGAGAGAGAAAGACTAGCTATCTCTCTCTTTCTCTCTCTCTCTTTCTCTCTCTCTCTCTCTCTTATAAAGTAGGTCAAATCACATTAAATGGCAATTTATGCTCAAAACATGATGAGTTGCCACAAAAGTTGTTTCAGGCTAAATTTGTCAACGCGCTCACTAAAACACACACACTCACACACACACACACACTCACACACACACACAGACACAGACACACACAGACACACACACCTGCGACTTGCAAATTGTGTGCCACATTTGGTGGCTCCTCAACGATCAACACTCAAGCTGTGTGTTTGTGTGTTGTGTGTTGTGTGTTGTGCTTGGGTTCAATGCCGAACCCATTGAGTGCCGCATGCCACATGCCATATGCCGCAAGCCGCATGCAAATGTGTCAATAGCTTCAAACTGGACATTTATTGCATTTGCCATTTGATTGTCGTTGTTGTTGTTGTTGTTGTTGCTGCTACTCAAGTATCGAGTATCGTGGCACAAGTATCGATGCATTTTGAACATCGACTTATTCATGTTTTGACTTTGGGCCGTTCACTCCTAGTTTTTGTTGTTGTTGTTGTTGCTTTGTTTTGTGTGTGTGTGTTTTTGTTGTAGCATGCCCCATGACCGGCTGGGAAAATACTTGGCAAGCGGGGGCAAGCGGGGCCAAAACGGTGCAAACGTTGCCAACTCGTGAGTGAATCTGGCATACAATATTTTGACAATTCAAAGGATTCTTCAGCAGCAACGCTCACCTTTTTGGCATGCAGCCCCAGCCGCTCCACTGACATGCAGCTGTAGATCTACAGCAACCAGCCCCCCCCCCACCCCTCGCAACCTCCACCTACCTTCACATCCCAATGTTACCCCACCATTCTCTTCGTGCGCTATGAGTTGTGCAACGCGGATTTGTAGCGGCAACATTCAGTTTGGTCTGGCACTGGTCTGGCCTGGCCTGGTCTGGTCTGGTCTGGTCTCCAACTTCAGCTCCAGCTCCAGCTACAGCTACAGCTTCAGCTCCAGCTTTGGCGAGAGGTTGTCGATTTGTTGCACAGATTTGCGCACTCGTCGCGCGCAGTGACTGGCAAAAAAATAGCAACAACAACACACAAAATCCTTCGCGCCGCATTTTGCCTTCTTTTCTATTTTAAAAATTTTTGGAACACAAAAAAAAAAAAAAAAGACTATTTGGCAACGGAACCGTCTCTTACCTTGGCACAATATCATCGCAGCAGCAGTGGCAGTGGCAGCATTACCATCATTGTAATCATCATCAATGATCATCTGGTTGTCATCATTATGATATTTCGCCAGTGGCAAGCAACATTCGATAGCTGCAACGCTTTCAGCGCAGCGTCTATTCGCATGGCCAGTTACCTCTGACCTCATCAAGTTTCCATATATATATATATATATATATATATATCTGAGCACGTCCTTGGTAAGAGTTGGCACCAAGTAGGTCTATAATACACCCGTTAGAGTATATATAATCTTCGACAACATATCGAATAAGTGTTCTTTCTAATATTTTGCATTAATAAGGTTTTTTTTTTTTTTGGTTTTTTTTGTTGCCTCATTTACATGTGGCGCGCTCTTGAAACTGCGGCGTCTCAAGACGCAGATCACTTGCAGCTAAAATACTTTGGCAACAACTTGGGCAGTCATGATTATATCGTAGCTGTTGTTGTTGTTGCTGTTGTTGTTGTTGCTGTTGTTGCTGTTGTTGTTGTTGTTGTTGTTGCTGTTGTTGTTGCCACAGCCGCCTAAAACACTCATCATCATGTCGGACAAACAACCTTGTTGCCGTTTTGCCATTCGCCGTGGCCGGTGCCTGCTTGCCTGGTTGTTCGTGTTTGTTGTTGTTGTTGTTGTTTGTTCGTTCGTTTGTTGGTTGGTTGATCTGCCCGCAACCCGAGGCTGTCATTGCTTCCTCGTGGCGCTAATGTGGCCGCCACGGCTGCTGCTGTTGCTGCTGCCTCTGCTGCTGCTGCTGCTGTTCCATTAAAGCCTGGCGCGGCTGCCGCTTATGACAGCAGATGCACGCTTGCCCGACATGCAACCAGCGACAGCAACTGCAACAGCAACAACAACAGCAACAACAACAATGAGCAACTATCAACAACATGCCGCCTTTTTATATACCCTAACTAACTTAACAATCTTATTGCCAAAAAAAATTGCCATTTCATGTCTTGTACTACTCATAATTTTTCCCTAATTTTAACAACAAATTTTGTTAATATTTAAAATAAAATCCATATAATTAATTGCTCATAATATTTAAGCAGTTGTTGCCATGATTTATTTTATCTAATATTAAACGCGTTTCGTTTCAATAAATAAAATACAATTAGATTAATTGAATAATATTATTATTAATTATTTTTATTTTTTATTATTTGTTTTTGGTAAAGCTAATGTAAAAGAAAGTGTCAAAATTTTGCCTCAATTAAAGTGGTTTTTTTTTTCTTGTACAACTATTGATTTTTAGTGAATATCAAATATGAAGATTATTAAATAATTTCTATATATGAAATGAACTTTAGCAAACGACAAAGCGTGCTTCGGCATAGGGTAAATACAGATATATATATATATATATATATGTATATATATATATATATATAGAAACGGTAACTGTAGTGCACAAAATATCTCAGCATGAAAACAATCTTTTAATGATCGTGTGTAATTTTCAAACATGTGGGGATGGCGAAGTCATGGCATGCCACAGTCAGAGTCGCAGTCTCTGTTGCAGTTGCAGTTGCAGTCGCCAGAGTCGTTCGTCACCTGACCCCAGCTCGACTTTGCTGGCAATCACTCAAGAGAGAAACATAGAAAATAGAAATAGGAGAGAGGAGTGGGTATGAGGGGAGAGGGAGGGGGGGGGGGGTGGAGTGGGGTTGTAAGTTAGAGACAGAAAACAGAGACAGAGGCGTAGCTGGCTCCGACTTTCGGTTGCATTGCACCTTGAATCTTGGAGCAGTGCCATCGCATCACTCACCCACTAACCGAGGACCAATGAATGCATCGTGTGGCCTGGTCGCATTTCGCAAGCAACAACAACAACAACAACAACAATACAAACAACAACAATAAGAACAACAATCAGCTCGTTCACATGCCACTCAAGAAGTCGTGGCACTGAATTCCCCAGTAGTAACTCGCATGCCCCACGTACTTTTGCATTTGCAAATACAACGTGGAACGTTGGGGGAGGGGGAAGGGGGTGCGGGTGCGGGTGCATACAGTGGAGAAGTTAAGATGGATTTGAACGTTTTGGGCAATTACAATAGCTCAATTTGTTTGGCACTGGCAATCGTTTTGTCAATTCTACTGTTTGTGTGTTTGTGTGTGTGTGTGTGTGTAGTTGTTGCAACTGAGAAAACAGTGCACCGCAATTTGCAGTTATATATTTATGTTCAAATATTCTACTTTTAGTTTTCAATTAGCTGCCGCATCATGCATCAGGCATCAAGCGAAAGGCAAAGAGAATGGTAAATCGGCCACAAAGTGTTGAGTAATCAGTTAGCTGATGAGAAGCCAAAAAAAAAATTAAATAAAAAAATTATAATAATAATAAATTAATAATATTAATATTAAAAATAATAATAATAAAATAATAATATTAACAACTTTCTCTCTCTTTGTTTGTATATGTTGTAAATATGTCAATTAAAATCTATAAAAAAATAACAACAAAAATTATGTAAATTTTGTTTAAATATTTTATATACTATTTGAGGCAAGTGAATAATAATTTGACTATTTTAAATCGTTTAATTTAAACATGACTCTTTTAAATAATTAACTTTTACACATTTTTACACAATTATCACAATATTTTGTTATCTCATTTTGCATTTTGCTATTGTTTATAAATAAAAAAAAAAAAAACCATATTAACAACTCTTTCTCTTTGTTTGTATATGTTGTAAATATGTCAATTAAAATCTATATATAAAAATTTAAAAAAAATTATGTAATAAATGAGGCAACTGAATAATAATTTGACTATTTTAAATTGTTTAATTTAGGCATACATTTTTTCATATATTTATTATTTATTGTCAACTTTCAAATAAACATTTACACATTTTACACAATTATCACAATATTTTGTAATCTCATTTTGCATTCTGCTATTGTTTTTTTTTTTAAATTTATTCTTTATTTAAGTTGTTTTCATTTATTTTTTATTTTAGTTGTTTTCATTAATTCTATATTAAATTTGTTTGAATTTATTTTTTATTTTAGTTGTTTGAATTTATTTTTTATTTAAGTTGTTTTCATATATTTTTTATTTTAGTTGTTTTTAATTTATTTTTTATTTAAGTTGTTTTCATCTATTCTTTATTTTAGTTGTTTTCAATTATTTTTTATTTAAATTGTTTTAATTTATTTTTTATTTTAGTTGTTTTCATTAATTCTTTATTTAAGTTGTTTTCATTTATTTTTTATTTAAGTCGTTTTACTATATTCTTTATTTTACTTTATTATTTTTTTTTTTTTAATTTAAAGCCGTTGCAAGTGGACACATTTACTCCAGAGTTGACTTTTTGTGATTTTAACTTCTTTTACCTCATTGTTAATTTTATTTTTATTATTTCAGTGATAAATTTGTAACCTATATTTGGTTATGCAATAAATAACTTTAATTTTATAATTGAAATTATTCTGGTTTGCATTTTTCAACACTCGCTGAAGATGCTTGAGAAATCGTTGATTTGGTAAAACTGAAGCTACCATTTACAGCCACTGAGTGGGCCAAGATGAAAGCGGCTCTGAGATTCATGTCCATGTTTATTTTTTTTTTTTTTTTTGTTGTTGTGTGTTTTATTGTTAGTGTAATCCTAACTTAAATTGTAACTATTTCTCTTGCTGTATCTGTTATTGTTTTGTGTAAATGTATCTGCATTCTGCATCTGTATCTGTATCTGTATCTGTATCTGTTTGTGTATCTGTATCTGTATCGTTTTATGTCTGGTGTTTAGCATTTTCAATTTACATATTACACGGGCAGTCGAAACAAGATTTGTAGCCACTGGCCTCTATGGCTATTCCTGGCCTCCTCCTGGCCTCCTCCTGGCCTCCTCCTGGCCTCCTCCTGTTAAAAGAGAAAAACAATTTATTGTGACACGAGGTAATTGCCTTGGGTTGCATTACGTCTACTTTGGCCAGAACGGACACGTTAAGGCCAACAGACAGCTGAGAGTCAATGCCTTGGTCAGCACAGGATTCTCTTTTAAGGCAGAGAGAGACAGAAAGAGAGAGAGTGAGAGAGAGAGGCACATAAAAAGTGACGGTCAGTCAAAGGCTAAAACTTCGACTTCGACTTCGACTTGGTTCACAGATCGATCAGCCAGTGGCACGATGATGCCAACTAGCCCAAAGCAGCTGAAGAAGATGCAGCAACAGCAGCAGCAGCAGCAGAAGAAGAAGAAGAACATATTTGGTGTAACAATTATTTCGTGATTTAATTTCGACCTTTAGCGACCAATTTAATCGATCCACACAGCTCCATTGTTGCTTTTGCCTTGGACAGCAGGCCAAGCTGCTCAGCTCTGGGAGTGGGCAGCCAGTCAGCCAGCCAGCCAGCCAGCCAGCAGCAGCTAAAACTGTACATTTTCCAGGGTTGGTAAGGACGGGCGAGGGAGGGGTGTTTAGGGGCTTTGGATTTGTGTGCAGCGTTTTTGGCCGACTATTCGCTGCATTGTTTTGGGCTGCCAGTGGCTCCTCAATCGTGCGCGATATTCCGCCAAGCCTACAGCCCCAAGGCACACAGCAGCCAGCCAGGCAGCCAGGCAGCCAGTAGTAGTAGTTGTGGTAGTGGCAGTGGCAGACAGCATCCAAGCAGGCAGCAGGCAGCAGTCAGCCCGATTGCCCAGCGTTTGCCAAGGGGCAGCTGCCTAGACACAAAGTTCCCACGTCCACGTCCATGTCCGCCGACGTCGTCGCCGGGCAAGTGCCGGTCCAAAGTTGCGCTACAGTTGTTGCAGCAACGGTACACAGTAAACAATTTTTGATAGCACTTAATTTAAAAAAATAAATGCAGCTAAAATTTGTTTAAAGTATTAACAGAAATTTAATTAAAAAAATTTAAATTGAACTGAGTAAAAATTTTAATAGATTTTTGGCATGTGATTCTAATTTTAACTTATTTAATACATTAATTAAATAATTTAATTTGTGAAATATATGTGAGAGAGTGATCAAACGAAGCGAATTAAAGACTGAAAATTTGTATTCAAATTAAATTATTTTTTTATTGTTCGAAGAGCATTCAAAAGAGAAAAGCATTAAAAATTATTTAAAGTATTAACAAAATTTTAATTCTAAATTACAAATTGAGCCTACATTTTTTTATTTTTAAGACAAGCTAAATTTTTAATAGATTTTTGGCATGTGATTCTAATCTTAACTTAATTAATACATTAAATAATGAATTTAATTTGTAAAAGAAATAAAAGAAAGCGACCAAACGTGATGCAGAATTAATATAATATATAATAAAACGACTACAATTAAATTATTTTATATTGTTCAAAAATTATTAAAATAGTTTTTTTTTTAAAGCAATTTTTAAGTAAAAAATACAGCAAATAAAAAATTGTTGACGGTGTAAAATCTGCAGCAGAAGCAGCGACAAGCAGTGTCCCCAGAAGCGTTTCGAGTGAAAATTTAAATTTCGCACCGCAGCAGCAGCAGAAGCAGCAGCATCATTATGCTCATCATCAGCATCAGCAACATCATCATCATTATCATCATGATGAAGATCGTCGTGCTGCGGGTTCAGTAACGTTGTTTCTTTGTTTTGTGGCTTGCTGCTGTTGCTGCCGGCAACTGTTGCCGCTGCTGCTGCAGCTACTCTCTCTCTCCATCTCTCTCACTCTCTAGCTATCTCTGTCTGTCTTTGGGCCAGGTCAGGTTCGCTTTGACTGTGGCTGCTGCTTGGTCAGCCCGACACGATTACTGGCCGCTAATAATTGCCATTGATTTGGATCATGAGGCGGCTACACAAAAAAAATAAAAACTAAAATAAAACAAGGCGACTCTTGGCAAAAAGTGCTCGCAATTTGTGAAATTACATAAATCAGCTTTTATTTATTTATACATTTGTTGAGTTGCGAGCGGGAACTTAAAGAACTTGGAAGCTGCTTGACTTGGCCTGGCCTGAACTGGACTGGCCCGGCTTGGCTTGGCTAGGCCTGACTAGCTGATGTTGCCTAGGAGTTTGCCTGGGCCAGCAGCAGTTGGGTGCTTTGTGCTGTTGTCGTGTCGTCTTTGGCGTTGGCCAGCTTCCTGTGCCAATTCTGTTGCTCTTTCCCATACCTTACACCCATTGCGCTCTTGCCTGTTGCCTATTGCCAATTGCCAATTGACTATTGCCACTTGTTCATTGATTACTTATTTTCCCAAAATAAATATGCATTGTAAATTGCGCTGTAAAACTCATTTGAGAGGTGCTTTTGCTATTGCTCTTCGCTTGCGGTTATCGAGCGATCATCGCGGAGGCAACCAAACAGCGAACGAGGCAAACGCTGTGTTATCGTTAATCGATCGAACGACCTACACAAAAAAAAAAACCAAAAAAAAAAATAAATAAACGAAGAGGCACTGATAGAAATGCACGTAATTGAATTGAGGTTGCTTTTACAACGCCAACACCAAACCACACACGCACACACAAGCTAAAACACGCACACACATACACACACACACACACGCGCACACACACATTGGCAGCAAATGTGCAAATTACCGCAAGCTTGGATGATAACTTTCTTGAAAATTCGTTATTTGCATTATTTAATATTACGAAATTCATAGCATTTGATAAACGATTTATCGATAAAAATCGATACAATCATAGTATATCTAGTGAATAATAACAATGCTTCAATTTCTCTGCTCAATTCAACAGCTGTTCTCGAAATAAACTAAGCATCAAATGCCCAATGATATGATATGAATCGAGTAGCCTGTGTTATCGATAACACAATCGATTGCATTTAACTGATCTAAATTAATCGTTACTAATATATGTATATATTATATATAGATTTGAATGTTTCTTCGCTCGCTTCAAATTTGTTGTGCCCAGTTGAGAAGTGCTGGGAAAAAACGTTAACACAATTTCCATGGACGTTGAAAAGAGACAGAGCGAGAGAGAGAGGGGGAGTGGAAAGAGATGGAATGGATCGATTTATGAACTTGTAGTCGGAAGTGATTAGAGTCCGTGTGCGTCCACCTTCAAGTCTGTTTAATCTACCGTCTACTGCCAAAACACATAGCTCTTGCTTGTCTACCTCTCTGTGTGTGTATGTGTGTGTGTGTTTGTTGTGTATTTGTGTGTACCATTGACACGCTCCGACTGAAAGTTCAAATGATTGCAACTTGCGACCGTCTGCGAATTGCGAATTCCGGCAATGCACAGACGCGAAATTCATTCATTCATCGAGCACTCGTGGAAAAGCCGAAATACCGTGGACTGACTGACTGCCAGCCTGGTTGGTTGCCTGGCTGGCCTGGTCGTTGTTGTTGTTGTTGTTTTTTGGTTTTTTTTTTTTTTGTTTTTGTTTTTGTGGTTTTGGCCGCGAATCGTGTCTGCCATGGAAATTGAATGAGTTGTGCGCGTGAGCCACGATCAACGAGACTGCGTAGAGGGCGCAAGTTTGTAGCAGGTGGAGATGGGCAGCGGGTTGCCGTGTGGAGTGGATGTGGGGCACGGCCAACGGTCGCCTCGGGGCGACAGCCAGTGTTGTTGGTGCTGCTGCTGCTGTGGATGCTGTGGCAACAACTGTTTTGTGGCGCACTTGCAAAACTGAATGTCTGCTCTGCTCTGCTTTTGCGGATAATGAAGAATTATTGTTGCTCATTGTAAATGTCTCTTATTATGGTTCATTAATCAATAAAATTGTTTAGGCCGCCTCTTACTCTCCCACACACACACACACACACACACCACCCCCCACCACAGACCAAAACTGAGCTGAGATTGTTGTGAAAATTATGTTTAAAAAGTTTTTTTTTTCTTCTTTTTTTTTTTTTGTGCACGCCGCGCGATCTATCGACATGTGTTGTGTGGCATGTATTGCCAGATCGTGATATTTGTAGTGGACACACGTTTGTCTGACAACTTTAACTTTACCAACATACCCCCCCTTTCCCGCCCCACCCACCAGGCAATTCTAACAGCTCGAACAACTAAAACTAAACTAAGCCTGAAATTGCGCGCTTCAGTTCCGCTGAACTTTCTTATCGCTCTTTTAATGGCCTAATATGAGTTCTCGTTTCTGTCTGTGTGTGCGTGTGTGTGCGTGTGTGTGTGTCGTTAAAACATTGACAATAGCTGCGACCAGTCGACGCTTTTGATAATGTCGACCAAGTCGACTAACTTGTCCATTTGCCTCAGTTGTCTTCGTTTTGCGCTCCACTGACTGAATGAAAGTGGCGCGACTTGTGCTGTTTCGGTGGTTCCAGTGGTTTCAGATGCCCAAAGATCACAGCGCGACACACACACACACACACACACACACACACGCACATACACTTACCTATGCGTATTTAGCCATGTGTGTGTGTGTCCAAAAAGTGTACGTCATGCACATTTAGCTCTAGTAGAGTAGACTAAACAACACACTGCACCACCGCCCGCACCACAAACACACACACACACACACACATACAGAGAAGTGCGCTTTGCTCATGGCCAAGGTAGATGACACGAGAACCTTCTCAATGCTATTGCCTGGTCTTTGCAACATTTGTGGCGCTTTACCGGCGTGAAATTGGTTTAACCCACTGGTCACAATTGCATGCACACACACACACACATACATATAGATAGTAAGAAGGGGTGTGTGTGTGTGTGTGTGTGTGTGTGTGTGTGGGGAAGGTATACAAATAGTTTGAAGCGCATTAACATTAACATTAACTGAGCCGCAAAAGCGACAAGGGCAACCGACCAGCGCCTTCCCAGCAGAACCAGAACCGAAAGTGCCCAAAGAGCATGGAACCCAAAGGCACCAAGTAGACACTACTCCAAGTGCTCCTCTGTCTCTGTTATCTCTGTCTCCATATCTATACATATGTTTACTCTTTGTGTGCGTGTGTGTGTGTGTGCGTGTGTGTAGGCAGTGTCCAAGCTCATCGTATGACATACAAGTTAATTTAAGCCAAGTCGAAAAGTCGTTGCACTTGGCTCTCGACACTCATTTAGTTGCCACACTCATAACTAGTTGCAGCTTTAATGTTGTTGTTGTTGTTGTTGTTGCTGTTGTTGTTGTTGTGGTTCACTTGAAAGTATAGTTCTCTGCTGATTATCAGTTAATTGTGCTACTTCTAAGCACATTAACTAAAGTCAATTATTTTTTTTTCCTTTTTTCTTTTCTTTTTGGTATATTTAATTGTTGAAAACTTGCAGCAGTTTTTGTCGCAATATTACCTAAATCGAAATTATATATATTTGATATTTGATATATATATATATATATATATATATATATAATTTGTTTAAATATATATTAAAAATGCATTTCTTGTGTTTGAGTGGCTTTAAAGTACTTTAAATTTAGCACAAATTGAAAGCAGCTAAAACAATATAGAAAATATATATATAAACTAAATAAATTAATAAATATAAATTAAATATAAATTCCAATAAATTCGAAAATTTGTTAAGTGAGCAAATTGGAAAAATTTTAAAAAGAACAGAGTTTTGGCAAGAGACCAAAGACTTGCTTTTTACGACTAAACTTAGAAGCAACAAATTTTTGAATATTTTGAAAAAATTCTACAAATTTTAAATGAGCGCAATTAAAAGTAGTTTTTTGAAGATTGAATTATGCAAATATTTGAAATTTAGCAGATTTATTGAGTGGATTTTTGATTTTTGATTGTTGTTTGTGAAGTGATCTTAAAGTTTTGCCAAACGGATGCCTAATTTCAGCCAAAACAGACCTAATCCTGATGCTAGTTTTGATTTGGTTTGCTTTGGGTGGCTTATCGAGCTGTGGGCATCTGAGCGGACAGTGGTTGCTGAATTGGTGGTTTGGATGGTTTGGTGGTTTGGATGGTTTGGTGGCTTGGATGGCTTGGTTGTTGCGGTCTGTGGCGGTTAGATGCGCCTGGTCGCCGTTTAATTTCATTCGCCTGCCTGCGTCGTCTTCAAGATTTCGAGTGGTTTTTAATAATCGCTGTTATTGTTGTTGTTGTTGTTGTCGTTGTTGTCGTTGTCGTCTTTGTTGTTGCTGTTGTCATCATCATCAGGCGATTAAACGAGGCAGCAACAACAATGAATAATAACAATGGAAGTAGAAACTAGCGGCAACCGTCACCTACAATAATAATAATAAATATTTCTAAACAGTTAGTTACATTAAGAGCCGCAATGAAAACAGTAACTCACTTGTAAAGAAATAATTTGACTCGCAACTCACAACTCGCAACTCGCACTTGGACTTTAATTTGCCACGAAAATGCTGCTGCTGCTGCTGGCCCCTTTCATGCTGCTTGCTTGTTGCCTGTTTGCTGCACTCGTTTGTGCCACATGGAGCTGTGACTATAGGGCATAACGCGACGCTTTTCACTGCGACAACAACAACAACAACAACAAACAAACCAACTAACAACAACAACAACAACAACAAATAGCAAACAGCAAAAAAAGCTCAAAAAAATGTTACCCTGTTTTTTTTTAGCTGTTTTTATATTATTAATTCTACAAACATTCTGAAATTTTTGTGGTATTTTAAAATGAGTTGAAAAAAATACAAAATTTAAATTGTTTGAAATTTTGGCAAACATGAAAAATGTTTTCAATATTTTGAGATTTCTGTAGAACCAATTTAATTGTAGAAATACTTATTATTTTTTAGAAAAATTTGTTAAATATTAAATTGTTTAGAATTTGACTAGCATAAAAATTAATGTTAATATTTTGAGATTTCTTTAGGCCCAATTTAATTGTCGAAAATACTTATTATTTATACAAAAATTTTGTATATATAAAATTTTTTGGAATTTGGCTATTATGAAAAATATTGTTAATATTTTTTATTAAAATTTAAAGTTACTGTAGGTGCAATTTATTGTAAATTTCGATAAAAAATATTTATTTATTGAGTTGGAGTTGGACGAACAGAAACTTTATTGTCTTAATTCGTTTATCTAATCATCTAATGATATATATATATATATTTTCATTCTAGCAAGCCCAACTTTAGCAAATACATTTCTATAGGGTGCCACAGCAACAGCAAATGTAGCAGCAGCAGCAGCAGCAACAATTGCTCGTAGGCAATGGATGGCAGCTCCAAGTTGGAGCACTCCATGGAGCCACATGAGAGCTTCTTCGTTTGTCTCTGTGCAAGTTCCGATCTTTTGATGATAATCAGCAGCAGCAGCAGCAGCAGCAGAAGCTGCTGTCCCGCCGTTTGCTGCTGCTGTTGTTGTTGTTGTTGTTATTGTTGTTGTTGTTGTTGGCTTTGTGGGCAGCGAGCGTGGAAACAGTTTGGAAAATCACATGCGACATTTGCTCAGCACTAGTTGCAGTAGAAGAAGAAGAAGAAGAAGAAGAGGTAGAAGAAGAAGAAGAGGAAGAGGAAGAAGAAGCAGCAATTGCAGACCGTCCAGGGAGGTGGTAATCTTCAGCAGATGCAGCTACTACTACACATTGCCACAGAGCAATGCACGATTCCAGCACCCAGGCTTTAAAGTCAACCTCTCCCTTTACAGCTTAGCTAAGCTAAGCTTACTCTCCCCCCTCTTCTCTTGTCGAGTTGCACCTGCCCCCCTCGCCACCACCACCACTCTTCTGTCCATCACTCCCACGGTCGTTTATTCATTGGCCCCGTTACATGGCAGCCATTTGGCGACAGTTTTTGCCAACGCTGGCGGCTTGCGCTCCACTGGCGACAATTTGCTTAAAAAATAAATCACGAAATCAGCCAACGACCAAGTCGCGCCACAATAAAATGCCCAGCAATATTAATAATACCCCAAACTCAGACCCAGACCCGTACCCAAACGGAAAGCCATTTGTTTCAGACAGCGGGAAACGGTAGCGTTTGTTCATCTTTGTCCTCGTCGGCGCTAATCAATGGAAGCGTACCATTCCAGCCCATTGGCAGTTTTCTGGCTGGTTTTGATGGGGCTGTGCTTCCAAAGTGTTGTTGGCCTGGCCAGCAGGCACGCACAGTGGTCCAAAAACTCCAACAAAACATTGCAAGCAAATGTATTAATTAATCTTAACAATCGATGAAACTATTTATCGATGCGGGCTAAGAGAAATTGTTGCTCAAAACTGATATCAAATTTAAATAAATTATAAATTACTTGAATTTTTCTTATTGTTAGTTGTTGTACAAAATTATTAAAATTTCATGCAATCAAAAAATAAATTGAATTAGTTTTGTCGAGTTTACTAGTTAAGCACAAAAATCAGATTCGGTTCGATAATAATCGCTTTGCCGATAAATTGCAAAAAAACTAAAATGCAATTAAGTTCAAATTTATCGAAAAACAGTTGCAATGTTAATCGCATCTCTGTTATCGATAACTATAGGCTTCACTTGACAAGCAATCGCAATGTTTTTTGGGAAAGTGCCATCCACCCAGCTAAAGCCACCCACTCAAATAAAAAAATAAAAAATGATGAGTGAAAAAGTGAAGCTGTGGCGCCGCAGGAGGTTCGTTGGGGCAGTCGGGGGCGATGCTAGCGTTCTTTCGAAATTGTCAAATGATTTACATCCGACATACATATGCAAAACTCACGAATCCATCGCTGGCACGATTAGGACACAAGCGCGAAATTCGCCACGCGGTGCTCTCCCAAAATAAAAACATGCTCGTGTTTGGCTCACAAGCACTCACAGGCATTCACTCACATGCACTCACATGCACTCACATTCGCACTCACATTCGCATTCACATTGCTATTCGTCGTCTGATGCATTCATTCAACGGGTTAATCGTAATCGTGGTTATGACAAATTTGGCTGCAACACATTGCCATAAAGGGATTTTTGGTTCAGGGGGGGAGGGGGGTTGCTCTACTATAAGTGTGCGCAATCAAAGACAGAGTGAGGTAGCTGGTGGGGGAGGGGGTGGATCCCCTTAAATGCCTCTGCTTAGGCGTCTCGCGCGCTGCCATCAAAGTAATTGGAACTTTTCTCACTTTCACGCGCACAAATTATGCGATTGTCTTTGCTGCCCGAAATAATCTACGAACTTTCTTATTTTCAGTTTTTTTTGCTGTTTTACATTTTTTTCTCCTTCTTTTTTTTTGGGCTTTGTTGTTGCTGGTTTCTTGTGATTGCTTTGCTGTGGCTGTGACACGGCAGCTCATCTCATCGCTTCGTGTTTGGCTAGTCATGACTTCCGCTCTGTCGCCTAGCTGCAGCTCCAGCTCCAAATCCAGCTCCAACTTCAGCTCCAGCTTCAGCTCCAGCTCAACGTCTCTCTTTTGTCTATATATGTCCATTGCCCTGTCCCTGTGCCTACACTCAGCAAAATGAAAACGAACATAAATTAACAAAAATAACCATAATTTTTTGCCTTACTTTTTTTGCCATACCTTTTTTGCCATACTTTTTTGCCATAATTTTTTTCGTCAGAAAGCACATTTCGAAAACTAAAATTTGTGGCTTTTTTTAATTGCCAGTGTTTTTAAAAATCTATTTTTAAATTGCAGCAAATTTTTTTTGTTAATATATTTATTAAAAATACAAAAATAATTCTAAAAATATATACTTAAATTTAATTTTTTTTATTAGTGCAACAATGCAGCAGACAGTGAACAGTGAAGGCGACACGGCTGCTTGCCACTTTGGCACAAATCCAGTTGCAACGTTTCAATGTTTGCCCATTATGTGGCATGTGTGGCTTACATTCGGCTGCAATGTTCTGCTGCCCACACAAGCCGCCAAGCATCGCCAAATGAGCACCAATCGAAGCACCAACAGCCAACCCCACTCAACTGTGGTGCCATCATCATCAATCGATCGATCGATCTGCAACCACGTTAATCCATCGATTTTCAACTGCGGCTGCATTTCGACACTCATCTTCAATCGGAGCTCAGTTTACTATATATCGCTCTATATATATTTAGTATATATATATACCATATCATAGCTTAAATATCCATTATAAAATTATTGCAAAATTAATTTTTCTTATATTAATTTTGTCAATTTAATATTGATTGATTATGATTGATTGATTGCTTTATTTTTAAACTGTTAAATAATTTTTCTTGCAATTAATTTAATTATTTTTTTCTCTCGTTTAATTTAAAATTAAATTAATTTCTTTGTGGAGAATTGGCAACTAAACTTGGCCTATTCAGAGCAAGTGTCTCTTGATTGATTGATTTTTTAACTGTTGAATCATTTTTTTTGCAACTAATTTAACTATTTTAACTCAGTTTTTCTCTCGTTTAATTTTTTAGTCAGTCTGCAAATTCACCAAAATATGTAAAATTTCACACTTAAATTAATTTCTTTGTGGAGAATTGGCAACTAAACTTGGCCTATTCAGAGCAAGTGTCCCATTTTGTGCGGCACTGTCCAGGCACTTTGCCCGAATCCACTTCAACTGTGGACAACTTATTATGCTGGCAATTGTCCGGCATAAATATTTCATTGGGTGGCCAAACAGCTTATCGCAGGACACGCAAAAAAAAAAAAAAAATGTCCTATTCACCTTTCAAACTGGCCAAATTATAAGATGTAATGCGTGTGTGTGTGTTAAGTCTTTGAATAAATTGTTTAGCCAACCAAAGCAGCCAATTCTGTGGACACCACTTCAGGCAGGCGTGCGTCCAGGATTCACTCGTTTTGCTGGCAAAGAAGAAAAAAATAAAAAAAAATAAAAATAAAAATAGGAAACGCAACGTGGCCTAGTCAAGTGTTGCGTGTACGTGTGTGTGTAAGTGTGTGTGTGTGTAAGTGTGTGTGTGTGTCCCTTTTTAAGTTGTGTCTGCTGGCTACCCCCCACTACACCCCACACCAGCACCCGCAACCCATGGCTTTTCAATTTGCTTGCGTTTTAGCAAAACTTTTCAATTTTTTGTTTTGACAAAAGTCGCCTGAGTTGGGTTGGTGCCGGCGGGGGGGTGGGTGGAAGTGGAAGTGGCAGCAGGGGGGGGGCTGGCTTCTTGTGGTCGACGAGTGAAAAGAATGCATGAAGGCTTATCAGTTGGACAAGCTGTATTTTAATTGCGGGCACTCGAGTGTGAACCCGGCCGAGCTCAAAAGACAACAACCAACAAACAACAACAACAACAACAAAAGTTGTCGTTGTGCTGGCCTGGAATAAATAAAAAAAAAACAACAAAAAAAGAAGAAGAAGAAGAAAAGTTGCTAAAGATGGGGCCAAGGCTTTTGGTATCGCCGTCAGGTGCACGGACCCGCACAAATGGCCAGCCACAGGCCGCCCAACTCCACCCTCCACCCACCTCATCCCTTCATCCACATGCGGCCGCCCCCACATAAAGAAATGCGAGGCGAAAGTTTTGTGTGCCCAATTTTTTGGTTATCGCCATCGTGTGTAGTTGTTGCCACTGATAAGGATCACAGCCGGCCGGCAGCAGAAGCAGCAGAAGCCGCACGCATTTTTCCAACAAATAAAAGGAAGAAATTTCTTGCTTTGTTCGACCCGCAATAATAAAGTCCTGTTATCTCCGTTATGCTGTGTCCTGTGCCGGCCAACATTAAGCCACAAATTGGCTTTTAAGCACAAACACCCATAAACACACCCACACACACCCACACACACACTTTTTAAATTTGCTGCAAAGTTTAATTGGGAGACACGTGAGCTGCCATTAGCTCTAATGGAGACGTGGAGACGCCTCAATTTAACAAATTTATTTAGTTATCATTTGAAAGCAAACAGAATTTCAATGCATCCATCCAACCAACCATCCATCCAACCATCCATCCATCCATCCCTCCAGCTATCCATCTATCTGCTGGCAATTTCTAGCTTTTTATTTGGAATATTTTAAATAGATTTTTAACATTTTGCAGATCAAATTTATACAAAACAAATTTCCAGAAAGAAATTCAAATTTTGTTGTGAATGCTGCGGAAAATATGTATTTGTTGCCATTAGGTGTATGAGTCCACTTTTCGCTATATCTTTATACTTCTCTCAGTCTTACAGGCACAACTTGCCACACATTCAGATATATTCGTCTTTATGTGGCAGTCATTTGATATGCTGCAGTTGCATCAGATCTCTGTTTCTTTTAGATAAAAAAAAAACACTTTTAATCGCAGCAGATAATAATAATTCTGAATTTTGGATATATAAACAGATCAATTATCTTTTTCTTCGATAAGAATTAATTCGATATTAAAAATACAACAAGAAAAATTTTGTTTATATTTTATTATTTTACTTATAGAGAAAGAGAGAAAGAGAGAGAGACAAAGAGAGTGGAAGAGTGAGGGATGCCAGTTATCTCATTCATGTTTTTTTTTTTTTTTTTGTTTTTTTTTTTGTTGTTGTTGTTGTGTAGTAAAGTAAAGTAGCCTCTGTCAGAGATTCACATCAGCATCACATCATATATATATATATACCCAGAAATCTTAGCGTCAATCTGTAACCAAGTGTGCTGCTCCCAGTTGACAAGCGTTTTAGGAGCGTCCAAACAACAACAACAACAACAACTGCAACAACTGCAACAACTCCAACAACAACAACAACAACTGCAACAACAACAACAACAAACAGATGCAACAGCTGCCCACCCACTCACATTTGCATGTTGCAATTGCCAAGCCCTCCACGATGGTCAGCGGATCTTTTGTGTCTGTGCCGGATTGCTGATGTGCTGGTGTGGGTCTCTCAGTGAAGCTGGCTGGAGCTGTGGCTGTAGCTGTGGCTGTGGCTGTGACTGTAGCTTCGACTGCGACTGCGACTGCGACTGTGGCTAGCCCATACGTTTCATTTTTTTATTGATGGCTTTTAACAGCCAAGCCAGCGTCGTTTAAATAATGAGCCATGGAGTCGAGGTTGTAAGTCGCAGACACACAGCACACTCGCACACACTCGCACACACACACACCTCCGCAGTGGTTGCGCCTGCTGTCACAGCAAGTCATCCATCGATGGATGGATGCAGCCAACGACCCAGTTCAAGTCAAATTCGCTCTCTGATCTATGCCAGCTGCTCGCTCAGCTCAATTCAGTTGGGACATTTGACATTGGACATTGGACATTGGACACCTAATATTGCATATGGCATATGGCATATATCCATATTGGACAATTCACATTTGGGCATTCATTGATTACCTAATGATGTGGCACTGCCAGCGGCATGACTAATTAGAAATCAGTGTTTGCTTGCCACAATGCATAGTGCCAAGTCACTCAACGCTCAACTCTCCTTTGGCTCAACACCCGCTAACTATTCTCGATCTCTCTCTCTCTCTCTTTCTCTCTCTCTGTCTTTTCTCTCTCTCTTTCTCTCTCTCTCTGTCTTTTCTCTTAGTCACTTTCAATTTCTGACCGATTTTGCGCACTTTGACCTCGCCAGACGACGTCGTTGTCATCGCTGCTCAACCGAGAAATTGCAAAAGGCAGCTGCTAACACACACACATACACACACACACACATACACACACACACACACACATTGGTACGGTGTGCACTTGAAAATTGACCGGCCAAAAGCTGCGTCGACGGCGATCGTCAAATGCCAACTCAAGTCTGACATTTGTTGGTTTTTTTTTTTTTGCCAATGATCGCCAATGTAAATACAACAAAATACAATGATCGACTAGCAGATACCATCTATTTTTACTACTAAAAATTATTTCCATACCTACTCTCCATTTATTTAGAGAGTTTGTTGTTGGACTCTTATTGAACTTAACCCAAACCAATCCACTCAAAATTAATCGAGCAAAAACTGAACAATTTTGCTTTAATATAGTATTATATATATATATATATAAATCTGAATGGGCACTTGAGATTATTCAAGCTTTGTCTTTAATCTATTATTTTAAGCTGGCACCTTATGAAAAGCTTAATAATAATATAGATTTTACAGTTATTTTATTCCGAGACTTATTTTGAATGATAAAAATATTTAACTTATTCCGACTCCTCAAACTTATTTTATGCGCTTTAAATGGGAAATATTTTGATATATAGAATATTTATATATATATATATATTATATCAAATGATCTTATGCGATTTATCTATATTTGTTGTGTGTGTGGCACATGCAACCAAATAGAATTTAGGCGTTGCACAAAAAAGAAAAGAAATGCTTACAAATGAGCTCAGAGCGCCAGCACATAAAAACATATATATATATATATATATATATATAAGACCAGCTCAGATATATATATGATATATATATATATATGAGCTGTCCATGAGTTGCGCTTTGAGCAAAGATCGTTTTTTTTTTTTGTGCTGCTGAGTTTGGTTTGGGGTTCGGCCATATGAAGACCATTGGCGGCTCACGCATATTGGTGCCATATGATTAGTTCGACGTCGTCGATGCATGACAACCCAACTGAAAATAGTACAGCGCCAATTCCAATTCCATTCCAACTAAATCTTGTCTCTTGTCTCTTGTCTCTTGGGTTTGCCTGCAATAACAACAATTTGATCATCATCATCTGCTCGGCTCCGTCTGTGTCTGTGTCTGTGTCTGTGTCTGTGCCAGTGCCAGTGGTGCCAGTGTGGTGCCATTGATGACCACAAAAACTGGGCGTGGCTGGCATGCCCCTCAATTCACCCAACTTGGGCATAGGCGCGCGCACACCCAAAAAAAAAAAACAACAAAAAAAAAAAACAGAAGAAATATGAAAAATACAACAGAAAAAGCAAAAAAAAATATATATATATACATATAAAAATCAAAATCAAAGCCAAGCTGATACCGTTTCTACTCTCCTCTCTCTCTCTCTTCGCACTCCCCACTCCCCGCACACCCCCCCCACACTCTCACTGGCTGTGTCGCCTCCTCGAAGTGCGATCACTTACAAAGTACAAAATTGTCCCAACCTACGCTCAGCTGCACTCGATTCTTTTTTTTCTTCTTATTTTTTATGCTTTTTTTGTTTTTGTTTTTTTTATTTTTTTGTTATTTTGCTGGGGCCCCAAAATGATTTCTGGGCGCTGATTTCTGATTTCTCATCCGCTCGCGTGTGCGTGAGCCACAGAGTTGGAGCCAGCGTTTTGGGCCACAGATGCTGAGATATCGCTGCGAATGGGAGCAAGACATATCGCAGGTACGCCTTAGCTCATTTCATATTCATTGATGTGGAGCAGCGCAAGCAGTCCGATCTGTCCCAGCCAGTTCCACCAAACCAAACAAACAAACAAACACAGCGCCGGCCAGGGGCACGGCCACGTTCTCTGTTGCGTGTGCGTGTGTGTGTGTGTGTGTGTGTGTGCATATGCGTGTGCAAGTGCGATCCGTTGAGGACTCAGCTCGGCTCGCAAAAACTGCTCCACTGCAATTACAATTACCTCACCCACTAAATGCCCACCTAACGCACCACACAGGAAATGGCAAAAGGCGAGTTTCCTTGAAAGAGATTGATTTCCATTATTTTAAATCCAAATATTTGACATTTGCAGCTAAAAATCTGACAATTTAAATGTAATATTAACAACACATCTGCGATTCCGTCATACATTGAGTCATCTGAACTGGCCGACTGAATATATTCCTTGGAGCTGTTCAAATCTTCAGATTAGTTCATGATTATAATTTATA
The DNA here is from genome assembly GCA_035042125.1 of Drosophila longiperda. NCBI lineage: Eukaryota > Metazoa > Arthropoda > Insecta > Diptera > Drosophilidae > Drosophila > Drosophila longiperda. The sequence continues at coordinate 710,385 of JAWNLV010000118.1, forward strand.
ATAATAATCAAATAATAAAAAAAAAATAATATTTTTAATTTGCATAAAAAAGCGCTGCTTAAAATTAATTAAAATTCATAATAATAATTAAATAAAATAAAAATTATTATATTTAATTTGCATGAAAAGCTCCGCTTAAAATTAATTACAATCAAGTAAAAAAATAATAATATATTTAATAAAAAACAAATAAAATAAAAAAATAATATATTTGATTCGCATAAAAAAAGCGCTGCTTAAAATTATTTATAATCAAATAAAAAAATAATAATATATTTAATTCACATTAAAAAAGCGGTGCTTAAAATTAATTATAATTCATAATAATAATCAAATAATAAAAAATATAATATTTTTAATTCGCATAAAAAAAACGATACTTAAAATTAATTATAATTAATAAAAATAATAAAAAATAAAATAATAATATATTTAATTCGCATAAAAAAAGCGCTGCTTAAAATTAATTATAATTCATAATAATAAAAAAAATAAAAAATAATAAAATATTTAATACGCATAAAAGAAATGCTGCTTAAAATTGTTCTAAAAAGTAGACGAAATTAATTAATACAATTTGATTGCGAAATAAAATCAGATTCCGATTTTATTGAAATGTCAATTATTTATTTATAGTTGTCGCATTTCACACCCAAAAAAAAAAAACATTCCATAAATACATATATCTAATTAGTGAATATCAGATTAGTAATGCTTAAATAATGAAAAAAAAAAAAAAAACAGACAATTATTCGGCTCGTTGCTATTAATATTTAATAAAGCACAAATTCAATCTGAGAATTCCATCAACTTATCAGATTTGTGGCACATTGGAGACAGATTGGGGAATGGTTGCTCGATCGCAGTTAGCCAAAGATTTTTTTTTTTTTTTTTTAGCTGAGCTGAGCTGAGCTGGCTTTGAATTGAATTGAATTGAGTTAAGTTCAGTTGATTTGAGCTGAGCACCGTTTAGCGACGATGCTCGAAGATTTTGCCAGCCCTCTTTGTGGGCCTGGCCAACAGCAGCCTGGGCTTGACTAAATGCTGGCCTGCAGTAGTAATTGTTGTTTGTCTTCAACAATGTTGTTGCTGTTATTTGTCGTTGTTGTTGTTGTTGTTGTTCATACTCGATGTTGTGACTCTGTTGCTTTTGTTTTTGGTGTCATGAGCCACCTTAACAACATTTTTGCCAGTCCCATTTGTCATTTAGCAAGGCAAACATTCAGTCAGCCAGTCAGTAAGTCTGTCAGTTAGTCAGTCCATCAGTCAGTTAGTCAATCAGTCAGTCAGTCAGTCAGTCAGTTAGCCAGCCAGCAATTCATTCATTATGCTCCGGCCTGAGCCAGTCGACTCATTCGATTCATAGGCAGACTGCGTGGGTTGTCGCCGCTTAAGCAAAAGAGCAAACAACAGAAAAACCTCAGACTTCCAAGTTATTAACAATATGAGCTAAAAAAATGTTAGTAGCCCAACTTGAATATTGTATACTCTATAATTTAATAGAGTAACAGCAATATTTTGCTTATATTTATGATAGAAATTTAAATTTTGCATGTGAATAGATCTGTTTTTTAATAAGTGAATCCAAAAAAATAAATAGGATAACTGTTTAAAATTTATTTGAAATTTTTTGAATTAGCTGCAAATAAGTCTACATTTAAAAACTATATTTTATATATATATTTTTGCTTATTTATTTTACTAAGATGAATGTAAATAAGCCCAAAGAATCAATAGGGATAACTGAATAAAATTTATTAGAAACTTGAGCATTAATTGCAAATAAATCTACACTTAAAACTTATATTATATATATATATATATATTTTTTTTGCTTATAATCTAAATTATGTAATTAGCTCAATATTTTACTAAGATTAATGCAAATAAGCCCAAAAAAATCAATAGGGAATAAAATTAATTAGAAACTTGAGTAATAACTGCAAAAAAGTCTACATCCAAAACATATATTAAATATATATATTTTTGCTTATAATATAAATTATACAATTAGTTTAATATTTTACTAAGATGAATAAGTCAAACAAATTAATTTGAAAAATTATTAAAAATTTATTTCTAACTTTCAATTTAACTCCAAATAAGTCTGCTCCCAAAAAATCACTTGTGATAACTGATTTATTTGTAACTTTAAATACAAATTATATACTTTATATATTATTTACTTTAAATATTTTATATATACATTTAAAATATGTATTATATATATATTTTTTTTGCCTATAATATTATTAATGTATGTGAATAAATTCGTTTTCTTCAAAGTTGACCCATAAATAAATTGGGATAACTGAATAAAATTTGAAACTGTGAACTAATTTGAGTATTAAATATACTATATATATATGTATATATATTATTATTATAATCCATAGACAATTCGTAATGCCCGCTGGCCAAATAGAGGAGACACATGACAATGCTCGAATTGTCTCAACGTCTCCGACTGCGACTCCGCCTCGATTGTGTTTCGATCGCAATGCGCCTGGGAGAGCCACACTCGCACACACTCGCACACACACAAACACACACACAGACAGACATACGTATATGTATGGAGAGCATGCGAGTACTCGTAAATCGCATGCCTGGCCAGATAAGTTCAGTTTGTGCACTATGATGCACCTCAGATCGCAATCAACAGATATCCAGAGATATTGCAATTAAGATAAACCCACAAATGCCGTATATACCAAGTATTTAGCAAGAGCATAGCTCTTCCCCACCCCCCCTTTTTTTCCTCTTGTTTTTTTCTCTTCCTATCTATACCCTGTTAACCCCTAAACGGTTCTATTATTATTATTATTATTGTTGTTGTTGTTGTTGTTGGTTTTGTGACTGTCAACCGTTGCCGGTTGCGTCGCAACCATTGGCGATGCCATCGTGACTCCCAATATATATATATATATATATTTTTTTTATATACAGCTAGCTTTTTATATACCTCTCCCACACACCCTCTCCAGTCAACTCTCCTCTCCTCATCCTCACATGCAAAGAAAGTTTCTAAATACCAATTGAAGCAGCTAAAAAGCAGCTGCTAAATTAAAAAAAAAAAAAAAAAAACAGCGATCCCTTTTTTATTTATTATTTATTATTATTCGAATAAAATAATTAAAAAAAACTCACAACAACTGAAAAAATTAAATATTCATTTATTGTTAATATATTAGATTGATTTTTGGCAGAAAGGCGGCAGTTCTTCGATTTACTTAATTATCTAAAAAAGAATTGGTAAAATATGCCGAAATATGTATAAAATACATGTTTTAATAATTATTATTAATTATTATTATTAACTCTATAAACTGTAAAAGCAGTTTCAGGTCAAGCCAGCTGTGAGATGAATAGACAATTTTTGTTTACATTTTATTCTATAATTAATATTTGTGGTAATTCGATGAAATTTATGAGTTGTGAGAAATTAAAATTGTATTTAACTTAAGAATATTATGAAGAGTATAAAATTTGTATATTTTATTTATTTTTTATTTATTTCAAATTAAGTTATGAAAACTTGTTTAATTAAGTAAAGTGTCAAATTTGAAAATATATAAATTTTGCAAGAGATATTTTTTAAATGAGTACAGCAAATTTTTTGTTAATTATTTATAGCTAGCGATAATAAATTTAATAAACTATGTTTAATTTTGGGGAATATGGGTTCATTTCAAACATTCTCACTTTCTCAATATTTCTCAACCCAACTCGGGCACAATACATCTCTCAACTGTACCTCATGGTGAATTCCGCTGAATTCCTGTGGCGGCCATAAAAATGAAGATGAAGTTGAGGATGAAGCTGAAACTGAAGTAAAAGATGCTGATGCAGATGGAGATGGAGATGGAATAAATAGTGGAAATATATAAATATCTCACACTTAATGTTTAACATTTTCAAGTTCACCCCCCGCTACGGAGCTGTACTCTTGGGGCTGCTCTCAAAAGGGGCTGCTGCTCCCAAGCAATTTGTTGGTGTCGTCGTCGTCGTCGTCGTCGTCGTCGTCGTCGTTGCCTGGTCAAATGTTATTGCGGCATGATGCGAGGGACGGCTCTGTGTGTGTGTATGTGTATGTGTGTGCAACCAAAACCGCATCCGTATGTGACTGTGAATCCGAATCCGTTGTCACTGTCAAGCGATCTGTGATCTGGGATACTGACAGTGCCCAACTTGGCTCGCTTGCCCTCTAGCGACTCTAGTGTCGCATCCCCATCGATGCTTAAAAATAACAAAATACAGTCACCCGCGTCCCGGACTGTGCCTCACTGTGACTGCACTGTCCGGAGTGCTGGGCGGGCGCACATGTGTCTGCCATATGTTTGTCCATGAGGCGACGCCAGCCAGCGGAACGGACGACTGACACTGGCAGTGGCAATGCTGGCCGTGGGGCTGCTGCCGGATGATGTTGCTGTTGCTGTTGCTGCTCTTGTTGTTGTTGTTGTTGTTGTTGTTGTTGTTGTTGTAGTTGCTGCTGCTGGCGACTTTGACATTCTCCCTTTCGAGTTGGTCGCTGCTTGCCATCGATCAGTCGACCCCATTGCAACTCGCTTTCTCTCTCTCTCTCTCTCTCTCTCTCTCTCTCTCTCGCTCGCTGTTCCATTTGTGGACACACTTGAGATTCCATTAATTCAAAAATATTTATTTTATTTTCCCAAAATTGTCGTTTGTTTTTTTGTAGTTGCTGTTGTTGTTGTTGTCACTGTGTTTTTTTTTTTTAATGGCAAATGCTACTGTTTCCCATTCGCATCGCGCGCTCTTTGTTCTTGGCTCTCAATATTGTCATTTGGACATCTTGTAAATGAAAAAGAAAAGACATCTTCACAGCAAGAGATATACACACATACACTCGCACACACTCGCACACACACACACACTCGCACACACACTGCTCACTGTGCACTTGAGTAACCAAATACAATTTCCAATTTGAATTCATTTTTTTTTTTTTTTTTTACATGTTAATTCTCGAAATTTAATTGAAATAATGAAATTTATGATGAAAACTCAGCAGTTGATAAAAGCAATCGATAAACTTAATTTTTATAATTCTTTAAATGCATTTTATTTAATACACAAAATCGATCAAAAATGCGATTTGAAAAGTTAAATTTAAATAATACAAATTGAATGCCATTTCCAAGTATTGATCAAATAATGAGAGTTGATACTAAAATTCCAATTCTCTGTTTCCATAAAATTGTAATTGTTACAATTCCAATGATATTCAAGTGAATAATCAATCATTTGCAGCCTTTTTGTGGAGCAGTTAAAACCACAAATGTGAAAACAAAATTCTTTTGCAGGCGCCTATTGTGAAGGACTCGGGACTGAGAAGGATGCTTCTAGGATGGGAAAAGGACACTCTTTGGGTATGCAATCGAAGGGCCACTTGAATATATGTCAAGTGTTGCCACTTGTAGAATGTATATGAAAAATCAATTAAGCATTTGCGGTTGCAACATTTGAAAACTAAATAATAAAGTGCCGCACAGATGTGCCGCTCAACGGGTGTAAGGACTGTGGTGGCAGCAACCGGGTGTCCTTGGCAAATAGATTTCGTCTCGAATTGATTAGCTACGAAGTGGAAAGTGAAGCTGTGTTCAAATTGGATGTGCTCTGTAATGGGAAAAACCAACTCTAATAATATGAAAAAAAAAAATACCCTTGAAAACCATTATCCTGGCAAAGGAGGATGAAAGAACTGTTTTAAAGCAGGTCAAGTGGATTTCCCATTTCCCACTGACTTAATTGAAGAAGTGAACTAGTTATCGAAATGAAATAAGGTATTTTTTTTTGATCAATCATTGCCAGTTTGCCGCGCTGCCGTTTGTATCTATGGCTTATGGTATCTATGGCTAATGATTGTGCGCCGCTTTTGGCTGAAAGGGCATTGAGGACAAAGCTGTTTATAGTTGTTGTTAGCCTTCATGGCCATCGAATGTATAATCGATCACTTGGGTGGGCTCACCCCCCTCCCACCCTTGACAGTGCCCGGCCAACGGGCCGAGCGTCGAGTTTGTTGGGTCATCTAAACAAAGCGCAAACCGCGCGGGACCCAAACCCAAAAACCCACTACCCACTACCCAAAAAAAACCCAAACCCAAACCCCGACGCAAAGCGAAAGCGAGACCCGGTCGCAGGCACAGGCCGTCCCAGGAGGCAAATGTGGCACTTTGAGCGCTTTGGCTCAATGAATTTTGTTAAATCGATAAACTTTGTTTAGCCCGCGGAAACAACAAGAAGCAGCCGGCCCCTAAGAGCACCAGCACCAGCACCAGCACCATCAGCAGCAGCAACACCACCAATGACCTAACCACAAGCGAGGCAGGTTCAGATTCCATGGATACGCGGCCCTGGCCAACGGATTGCGTCAATCAACAATTTGTCAACGAATGCAAAACGAAACGAAATGGAATGGAACGAAACGAAACGGAATGGAAAGAAATATATATTTGTGAGCACACATTGCTCTACTAATGTACATACAGTAGACACTCGAAAAGTGGGACACCTTAAAATGTAAAATATATAAAAAAAAAATAAATGATTTAAATCAAATAATTTACTTTTAGAATCTGAACTTAAAAAGTTATTTTAGGTATGTCGATAATAATATATATGTATGTATATATATATATATATATATATATATATATATGTATGTATGTATATATACATATATGTATAACCAATTGAGCTGCATTAATAATGTATTTTTAAAGTTAAGTTTTGTTATTTATATTCAGCATTTTAAATTTGGGTTTCTCTTTAAAACTTTTATTTCCTTGTTGAAAGTGTTACAATTTGCACAAAGAATATATATTCTTGATCCACATCCCTAGGCGTATCGATTAAGTATTTTTCAACTACCTGTTCAAAACTTTACTTTTACAACTTTTGTTGGTCTTTAAATAAATAAATTTTACATAGAACCGAAACCAGAAATCCATAAAAGAAAAACATTATTAAAAATTCGCTTTTTAAAAAACAATTTAGCTAATCGCAAACTAAGCGAAATCGTAAATATCTATTTTTAAAAAAAACAAATATTTGAAAATATAAATTTAAAAATTTGTTTAGGGATGTTGTTAAATATAAGAAATAAAATTTTAGACAGATTTTGCGAGTGCAATTTTAAATATATAATTTTTTTTTAAATACAAATATTTGCAAAAAAAAAAAAAACGAATTAAGGCAAATTATTTCGAATTGTTGTTAAATATAATGAATTTAATTTTAAGCTGATTTTGCGAGTGCCATCTTCAATATATATTTTTAAAAAATACAAATATTTGCAAAATAAAATAAAAAATACAAATTGTTGTCAAATAAAATAAAATGTGATTTTAAGCTAATTTTGCAAGTATAATCTTAAATTTTTTTTTTTTTGTGAAAATACAAATATTTGCAAAAAAAAAATATATATACAAATTAAGGCAAATTATTTCGAATTGTTGTTAAATAAAATAAAATTTAATTTTAAGCAGATTTTGCGCGTGTTTACTGTATTTCATATTTATTTACATCCTGTGGAATGTGTGACTGCGTTGTGCGGGGGTGTGCGATGTGGCAAGGAGCGGGGTGGACTGTCTATTTTACACATGTTTGCCGCTTGCCACATGCCGCTTGCTGCTCGTTAAATCGATCAGCGGCCAGCGGTTGGCATTGAGCCGAAAGTTGAATTGGTCCGTTTTTTTTTTGTCAGTTGGTCGCTTGGCTTGATTTGGCTTGATTTGGCTTGATTTGGCCTGGCTTGGATTGACATAGCTATTTGACGATTTGACGGTGCTATCGAAACTGTGACCCGCAATCGATCCAACAAAAGCGCGATTCACGCGACAATTAATAGCTGGGCAACGCCTGGCACCGAACTTGCCACCAACAACAACAGTAGCAGCAACAACAACAAAAACAACAACAGGAGCAGCAGCTGCAACAACAACAACAACAACAACAAATTTTAGATGCTGTTGCTGCCACAACGGTAGCTGTGATAATGGGGCAACTTTTTTGCAGCCCCCCCTTTGGCCAATTGCAAATTGGCAGCGATTGAGCGGCTGCCACTTAAATAGCAATCATGACCCGTCTGTGGCACGCAGGCCAGGCCTAATGCTAATGCAGCAGCTGCCCGTTGGCCAAGCTAGCCACGCTAGCCACGCTAGCCACGCTAGGCCACGATGGCCATTTAAGCCAAGCTAGCCCAGGCGATTTTGGCCAATTTGTCGACACTTCTAATGCTGGACATGCGCCGCAGGATTATATATAATGACGACGTTGCAGTTGCAGTTGCAAGGAGTGCACACTCAAAAAAACTCAAGCAGCTCTGCCGCATATGTCACACAGAGTGCAACCCACCACCAACAACAGCAACATCACCTCCCCCCCTCCCCCCTCTGCAAGCAGCAGCCACAAACTACTCCTCTTGGCTGTGGTAATTGTCGGCAATTCTGTAATTTTCGTTAAAGGCTTTGTTGCAGTTGTTGTTGTTGTTGTTGTTGTTGTTGTTGTTGCTGTTGCAGTTGTTGTTGTTGCAGTTGTTGTTGCAGTTGTTGTTGCAGTTGTTGTTTTCAAAATTCTCACATCTCGCCGACGCGGAGTCTGTGCATATATTATGCGATATATATATATATATATATATATATAGCATATGTATATATATAGTATATATATATATATAGTGTATATATATATATAGTGTGCGTACCTTAGCCCCGCTTATTATTTACTTATTGAAATGCCGCTTCGAAGGGTAATTACGAGTGCTCCTTTTTCGCGACTTTTGATGTTGCCGCATTCCGAATCTTAATCAGCGACAAAATAAAAATAATAAAAAAAAAACCGAAAATCCGAAAATCCGAAACAATCTGGCAACTGTTGCTGCATTTGCAATCACACTCGCACACACACACACACTCTCACACACACCCACAATTGTCAACTAGCGCAACCTTTTTGGACAAACCTTAAAATTCATAAACAGTAACTGAAAAAACATGCCATTTATATAATCAATTTGGCAAAACAATACAAAAAAATAACAAATTATTCAAAATGAAAAATGCAACAAAAAAAAATAAGTTTTTTTTAATGGTATTCAAATTGTGAAAAGGGTTTAAAGAACTTTGAATTAGGCTAATTTTCGAAATTAATTTAGTTAAATTGTGTTTTTAGCTAAAAATCAATTGGAAAGAAAATGGGAAATGAAGTATTTTGTAAAGTTTAAATTAAATATTGTATTAGGCAAACTAAAACAGCAGTTCTCCAATAACAACAATAAATTGTTTTAATTTTTTAATTTTATTTTAATAATATTAAAAATAACTTAACAGTAATTAAAAGCTGATTTTGGTATTAATAGAATGAAATCAGACTTAAAACTTAATTGAAAACTTAATTCAAAGCTGTCAATTAATTATTAATTAAACATGTGCAAATCGTTGAATTGCTAATTAAATAAATATTTTTAACATAATTTTATTTAAATGACTAATAAATATTGTGATTTAGCTCAAATTTGAATTCGATTTGATTACTTATAAAATATGAAATTTTACTTATTTCCAGAAATACTTGAAAATTTTAAATTAAAAATATTGAAAATGTATATAAAAAAAATAAATCAAAAATATAGAAATGAAATTAATTCACATATTAAATTTCATAAATATTTATTTGAGCATTGTGATCATATTTAAACTTATTGTTTTAAGCGCGGCATGCGGCATGCGGCAAGCGTTTTGCGTGTGCCGGCGTTGTCAACGCTGGCGCGGCTACTGATAAGCGCAACGCTGTTGCCAAAGCTCTGCACACAAATTCGCATTGATAACCCCCATCTCATCCATCTCTCTCTCTGCCTTTCGCTCTCTCTGTCACGCTCTTTGACGCGCTCTGTCGCTCTCTCAGTCAACTGCGCGCCTCTCTCACGCTGCTTAGGGCAAAGGGTAACTTTCGCAGTCGCCACAGCATCAGCCTTTGCCCCTCTCTCTTTTACTCTCTCGCTCTCTGCCAACTGCGCTGCTCTTCACTACGCGCTCTCTCGCAGCGCACAGGTAGCTGTGTGGGGAACAAGGGGTTGACCTATTGGTGTGGTGTGGTGGGGGAGGATTGGCGTGGGGAGTTACACGAAATATGCGAAAATGGTGAGAGCAACGATGGCCAATCGATGGGGCGAAAGCGCGTGTGCGACTTGAGTGTGAGTGTGCCAGTGTGTGTGTGTGTGTGTTGCGTATGTGTGTGTGTGTGTGGCGCTTATACATATGCTATAGCCATGGGGCAATTTCTGTGGATATGCGTGTCCTTTATTTTTAATGGGGTGAGTTCAACAATGGGTTAAGCTTTAGTTTATCAGCGCTGCATGTGCAGCAAGCATGCATCTATCACATATGATTCAACCGCACACACACACACACACACACACTCGCACACACTCGTTTGCTGTGGGTGGGAGTAGTGTGGCCTCAGTGGACACTCACCAAACACAATGGGAGACTCACAGCTACTCGCACATGTGTGGCGCTAATGATCTCCAGCTATCTCGCTCACTTTGACATCCAACTACATCACTCTCTCTCACTCTGTCTCTCTCTCTCTCTCTTTCGTACACACACATGCAAAGCGTACAGAGCACAATTAACAATAACGCAAACCTTTGCAATAAAAACAATTCGCATTCACTTTTGGGCCAGCATCTCACACACACACACACACACACGCGCAAGTTCACACATGTTTGAGTATGTGCGCTGACATTAATGGATGCAATGCCAAAGCAGCGCAGTTGGCAGCGACGCCAGCGTTGACAGCAGCTTTCTGTGTTCGTTGGGTGGTTTGAACAGGTCGCGTCCACTCGTGGTCTGCCTTGCAACTTGTGACTTGCTACGAGCAGCTGGCAGCGGCTCATGCAACATGCTGCATGCAACCGAACAAGCCGAACCGAACCGCCCACCCACCAAAGCAAATGCCGACAACGTTGCAACAACGATGCCAATGCAGAAGTTGCACAAATTAATGTGCATTAGCCGGTGTTGACCGCGCTGGGTGAGCATTAAGCCTAACTATGAACGATGCCTTTCAAGTGCAACAGCAGGAGCAGCAGCAGTGGCAGTGGCAGCAGCGATTCCTTCCTCAAATTGCAATTACTCAAATGAGTGTACTCATTTGCACTCACACACTTGTGTGTGTGTATTGCATGTACACTCACAACTTCACTTAAATAGAGTTAACGAAAAGCTAAGACTCGTGAGTACACTCATGAATAGACTCACGAATATACTCATTCATATTTACATACATTTGTATATTTTTAAAAGCTGTTGAATCATTTATTATACTTATGAATACTCACAGTATGTTTGTGAATACACTCATACACTCATTAATTTATTTATGAATTCGAATACAAGCTGTAAAATCATTTCTTATTAATGTACTTTTGATAACACTCAATATATTCGTGAATACACTCGTGAATGGCACATATAATCATTTATATATAATTATGAATGTATTTATGAATACTCTGAATATTGCAAAGATAATCAAAACGTTTGTATCCATTTTATATTTATTCTCATGGATACACTCACGAATACACTCATAAATAGACTGAATAATAGGTGATTCACGTACATAAATTTGCTCATGTCAATATGAACACAACAAATGAATCAGTGAATCATTTATAAAAATATATTCATCAACACGAATGTCAGTTGGATTGATAATTATTGTTTATCGCTTCTCTAACGATTAATGATAATTAAGCTAAAGTGTTAAATCACCTAACAATTTACTCATTTTGAGTGTGAGTAAATATATATTTTCTCAAGTCAAAATGAACACAAAATTCGTAAATATATTCATAAATACATTTGTCAGTTCGATTGGCAATTATCGATTCTGTATCGATTTATGGTAATAAAGCTAAAAAGATTTAAATATTAAATTATATTAATGTATATAATGCATATTGTGTGTGTGTGTAAATGTGTGAGTGAATGAGTGCCTCTCGATACATGTGTAGCCGTTTGGCACTCAATAACAGCCGCAAGAGGCACCTGAACTTCAACCCATTCACTCATTGACTTCGACCAACGGCGAATAACTACGAATAAATGCCAGGCAAACAAGCAAAGTTCAGCTTCAGCTTCAGATTCGACTTCAGCTGCAGCCACAGCGCCGGCTGCTGCTCGAACGCCGACTGACTGGCATCGGCTGGCGTTGGGGCTCGCGACCAGGCAGGCGGCAACTGCCGGCCGTTAGCTTTGACGCTGGCAGCGACGTCAGCGTTGCGAGTGGTTTGGTTGGTTGGCAGCATTAGCAGCAGCAGCAGCGCTTCTTGTTGAATGAAGGAAGATGGGCATAAACTAAGTTTAGTTTATTAGATGCACACGAGCAGTCGCGCTGTGAGGACGTACCACACAAGTTCCTGCTTAAGTTTTGCCGGTTCGCGCGCGCCTAAAACAAAAACAAAAACAAATCAAACGAAAATTTATAATAAAAATAACACAAATAAAAGTAACTGGACAACATGTGTTTTTAGTGTCTCTCTTCTTCGCAGCATTTGGCAAATTATTGGGTAATTTTTGCAAACGATTCAATGTTTTTTTTTTGGTTGCCGTTATGGTATTTTATTTGTCGCACTGATTTGCGCGGCAAATGCCGCCTTAAGTTGCGCGCACATTGTGCTCATTGTTGCTGTTCTTGTTGTTGTTGCTTTATTCAAAAGCAAACGCCGGTTACGCGAGGGTTGGGCGAATAGCGGACAATGGACAATGGACAGCGACAGCAGCAGCTGAGCCAAAGCTGCTTCTTCTTCTTCTTTTTCTTCTTCAACTACTTCTACTTCTCATACTCCTTTGAGGCGCGCACGCTTCACACATGTGTGAAGTGCCGTTATCAGCTGCGCGTCGCGTCGCTGCCAGCGTCGACGGCGCGACGCGTGCAGTCTTGCATGAAACAGTCGCCACATCGAACTTGGCTATTTTCATTTGAGCTTTGGGGCGCACTCCCTCTCCCTCCCTCTCTCTACCTATCACTTTCTGTCACGCTGCTGCTTGCGCTTGCTGTGTTGCGCGCTCGCTTGCACTAGTTACACACATGTATATAACTCGCTCTCGCAGTCGTGTGAGTGTGTGTGTGTCCACCCCCACATACGCACACATACACACGCACACACACACACACACACATGTGGCGGCCAACGGACCAACGAGTGCCAGCAAACCAAATAAACAAACGCAGTAGCAGCGCAGTCAGCAGTAGCGGACCACCAACCCACCAACCCACCACCACCACCAACAACAACAGCAAGCATAATAACAATAACAACAACCCACCACCACCAACCAGTGCTAAAGGGCTGTAGCTTTGGCGTTGGCGTTAGCGTTGACGGCGACGTCGACGTTAGCGTTGGCGTCGCTTAGCCAAAATCAAATTTTCAGATTGGCATTAAAGTGCAAAACCCTAAAATAAAATTGAATTATCTGAACGTGTGCGTCCACAGTCGCTCGCAGGACATCGTCGCGTTCGGACATGCTCTCGCCGCTGCTCTGTCTCTGTCTCAGTCTCAGTCTCTGCCTCAGTCACTGGCTTTGGCTCGCATAAGCTTCGCCACTGCCACTGCCACTGCCTCAGTCGCAGTCACAGTCACCACTGCCTGTCTCTCATACAAACATTCGTTCGCTTACTCACACACACGCACACACACAAGCACACGTTTGCTCTCTCACGCACTGTGTTCGTCCACTCGTCAAGCTTTCGTTCGTTTCGTTTTGCCGACGACGACAACGACGACAACGACGACGACGACGAAGAAGAAGTTCTCTTGCCCATTCACCACTCACTGGCCTCTCGTGCACTGCTGCTCTGCTAGTGGTGTTGTGTTGGTGTTGGTGTTGGAGTGTGTGTTGGTCTCGTCACGGCGCTTTGTGCTTTGTTGGACAACGACGACGGCGACAACAACAGAGCGACAGTCGCAGCCGCAGTCGCAGCCACAGCAGAGCCAGCGAAGACGCGCTCGCCGCTCGACGCCTCGCAGTAGTCGCGTACTTCCGCCGTTACCGTTAGCACCATACATTTCTCTGACGAGGCTGCCATCGCCGTCGCGGTGCACGCAGCCAGCAGCAAGTAGCCATCAGCAAGCAGCCAGCAGCAGTTAACGCAAAACTCAACTGCAACAATAACAGTTAGCCAGAGGACAACGACAAATAATGACGCGTTCTTCATAAACGTATCAAAAAACAATTGCAATTTTTTTTCAATTCATTTGGTTGTACATCTCTTGACCTCTACTAGTAAATACTTCCTTCATCCGCTCGTTTCTAAACACCCGGTCTAAACATACAAGCACACGCGTCACACAAACACATACACAGAAAGTGCAATTTTTTTCAAGTGTCTTGTGTTGAAGTCATTTCCAATTGGATAGCAAATTTGTTGCCAATTGGAATAAGCCGCTAACAACATTAAAAAAAAAAAAAAAAAACAACAATAGCAACAAGAGCAACGTGAGACAAGAAACACCAGCAAGGCATTGATAAAGTTGTTTAGCAAAACAAGAAAAAAACAAATTAAAAGAAAAACAAAAAACAAAAACCGACAAATAATGTGGCCAAAGGGAACGCGCAAAAACAATTTTGTCAGCTGCCAAACTGCCAATAACAACAACAACAACATCAACGAAAGCTTAGAATAAGCAAATAAGAATTACAGTGCTAACGGTTCCTTTACGATATCAATTCAAGAAGTCGCAAGAGGAAGAAGCAGCACAGGCGTATGCAGATGATGAGAAGAGGGAGAATAAGCAGCAGGCAACAAAAGTGTTTTTTCGAGTGCGAAAATTGTTTGTTTTTTTTTTTTGTTTGTTTGTTTGTTTGTTAGTTTGTTTTAAATAATATATCGACACACAAATATATAATCAATAATAATGTTCGACATTTCAATCTGAAAAAGGTGGGCAAAATGACAACAACAACGAAAACGACAAGAAAATACATAAAACTGAAACTGGCCAATGGCCGCCGTGTGGGACCCATGTGAAAAAGGCCACAACAACAAATAAGAAAGAAAGAAAGAAAGAAAGAAAAGCAAAGATCCCAGGAAAGTGCATTTTTTTCACAACACAACTAACTGCAAAAATAAATAAGCATACAAATAAATTAAATACAAAAAAAAATACAACACCACAAAAAGTGCAATACAAATAAAGAAACAAATGAAAATTTAAAATAAAATTGAAAATTGAAAATTGAAAATTAGCAAAACATTTATGAAAAGTGTGCCACAACAACAACAAGAACAACAACAAAGACCAACAGCTCAACGGAAAAAGGAGCTGAAGTAGAAGTGGGCAAAGACGAAGCAGGCGCAGGAGGAGGAGGAGTAAACTGGAGTTGGAGGAGTTGCCCGCCCAGCTGCCGTTGCGTGGGCGAGCGCTCGAAAAGTTTTGAAACACCTTTGGAAATTGTAACAAAAATGAGAATTAAAATGCCCGCGGTTCGAATTGCACAAGGTGAGTACCAAAAATTGAAACACAAACAAAAATACAAAATTAAAAAAAATTACAAATAAACACAGATTGATGCAGATTGTGTATATATGTGTGTGTGTGTGTGCCACCTGTGGGTTGGAATTTAAATGATAAAAAAAATATGCCAATTGCCACATCAATAGTTTTCAAAGTAAACGAACAATTTCTGTGCCACTTTGTCAAACTTCAAAAATTATAAAAAATAGCTAAATGTTTGCTATATAATTTATTTGTTGACAAAATACTATTGTGAATTGCATAAATAGTTAATAATAAACTCAAACTTTTTATTTGATTTCGTGACATAAAGTTTAAATAATATTTTTTAGTTTGTTGCGCCTTACTCAATATTGACAATTAAATTTGATATGGTCGAAAGTGTTGCAACTTTGGATAGACAAACTTTGAATATTTATACCAAATACCTTTTGCAAGGCTGCTAAATTAATTTGCAAAGTTTTGAAACTAAAATCCAGCAAATGCTGAAAGGCATTTTTGAACTAAAGATATTTATGTTCAAAATGTATAAAATTTAACAAAATTTCTCAAAATATTCTTATTATATTTTTGTATAAAGTGTGTGATTTTTTTCTTAATTTTTCAGTTAGTTCTTTAAGCAAATTTCAGCATTTATTTTTATTATTTTACATATCATTTTTATACAACTTTGGCTATATATATTAATATATAAAAAATGTGTATTTTTTCACTTTGAATTCTACTAAAGATATTGCAAATTTTCGGGTTCAAATTTGAGATGCAATTTAGTTTTAAGTTTTTGCTGCAGATTTGAATTTATTTATTTATATTCACTGTTTGTGATGTTGTTAATAATTATATTAGCCAAATGAGACATACATACATATGTATATATATGTATATTTGAGGTCATATATCATGGCCAGCTCTTGTTTTTTTTTTTTTTTTTTTGTGTTTCTGCGGGTTTTGTATCTACTCCAGTTATCGCGACGATATCTCAATACTCCGGAAATCAGAGTCCCCTTTTAGGTGTGTTTGCAATGATTTCTCCGATTTATTTTTTTGTTTTGTTGTTTTTCCTTTTTTTGTTTTTTTTTTTTTTTGTATTTTTGTTGGCTGTTGTAAAGTTAACGTCAGTCTTTATTGTTTAGTTGGTTTATGGCCGATTATTATTATTATTATTACTGTATTCTGCGTAGCATTTGGGCGGCGAGTCCGGCTGAACTTGACAAATACGTGTTGGCGACTGTAAACGTATCTGTATCTTTTTATTTATTTATTTATTTACTGTTTTTTTGCTAAGCTATAGCTATATCTGTATCTGTAGCTGTATCTATATCTGTTTTTGTGCTGATCACGGCTAGTTCAAAGCGAAATCAAAGCCGTATAACCATAAACTTCACACACACTCTCTGATTTGCACACACACACACATGAATATATATATATATATATATATATGCACTTGGCCATTTCCATTTGCAGCTCTTATTAAATGTGACTTGCTGTTAGTTTTTGGGCAGAGATTCGTTTTATGCCCGTTAGCCAACTCAACTTGGCTAAAACTGGGCATATATCGAGCTGTATATCGAAGCGTGTTAAGGACAACTTCTACGGAATATATTTATATATAATATATATATATATAAAATCGATATTTTGCACAATGAGCAACGCTGCTTATCGACAAATTTGTTTCCTTAGTTTTTATATATATATATATATATATATAGGAGATCTGTTAGTCGTGATCTTTATCTCAGTCTCGTTCTGGACTAAATCAGTCTTGTTTTGTTGCTACCCCCCCAGCTGACTGCTGCACCCTGTTTAAGCATTGTTATCTCCACTGTTATCTAGATAACAAAAGTTGCCGTCCAGCCCTGAACTGAACTGCCCAATGACGCACTTGCCACGTTCCCTCTGCTGGCCATTTATCAGCAATGTTGAGGTGCTGCTGCTGCTGCTGCACTTGCCTCATACCCATCCCCAGCTGAGGGACAACCATCCCCACCCCCCCTCCCCACAGAAATACTGTGCAATGTCGTTGAAACAGTTTTAATTGCTCGCAAAGTTGTTTGCCTTGTTATTGTTGTTACGATATTTTTCGGTTTATTTGTGTTACAAATCAAAAGAAACCAGCTCGTTGAATAGAGGGGGGAATGGGGGGTGTGGGTTTGTTCTAGTGGCAAATCGGGCAGTATTCTCTGTACAACTGATAACAACTAGAAATGAAGCTCTGGCGACTAATTGCTGTGGACCCGCTTGAAGTTTTGGATACAAGCAACAGCGCTCCCCCCATCCCCCCCCCCTCACTCTATAAAAGAAAGAAAAAAGACAAAAACTCGCCTCGTTTATCGATAGCTGTTGTGCCCAAAATTGCTGTTTACCCCATTTCCCACCCCCTTCGAAGAACCTTTTTAACATCAGGTGTGCCTTCATATCATAATTAATTGTTACAATTTCATTATTTTTGTCATCAATTTTTTGTCTGTTTTTTGTTGGAATCATTTTTTTTTTTTTTTTTTTGTGATCTGTGCATTTACAAGATTTCGTCATGCTGCATGCCGCATGCCGCAACGCAGCTAATGAGTAATTTTTTGAGTACAAGTGGATGATATGACGATGACGTGGATGAGGAGATGGGGGTAATTTCCCCCCCCCCAAAATAGAGTTTAAAAAAAAGAGGAAGAACTTTCAATTTTGAATGCCTGTCAAATGCATTGAACAATCGAAATTTTGCACTTATTTTATATTTTTTAAGCTTGTAAAAATTAATTAATGTTATTTTATATTAGTACTGATTTCCATATATATATTATATATATTCATTTATTAGATTATATTGTATAAAAAGTCATAGTTAGTTATGCCAAAATAAAATAGATTTCATTTAAATCAATTAAATAATTGAGTTAAAAAACAAAACTTAAGTTTTTTTTTTTTGAATATTTAAACAACTTTTGACTCGATTCCAACTTGTAGCCAAAATCGCATTCATCAAAAAGACACGTTTATTCTATAAAAAAAAACAAACAAACCTATTTTTTTTTTTTTTTATTTAGCTTAGTTTATTTTGCATGTGTTTTTTTTTGCCTTGAAGCGTGCCCAATTCACCTGCTCGTTAAGCACACCCCTCTGACTCCTCCTCCTTCTCCTGCTCACCTCAGGCCCAACTCATATGAAAATCGACAGTGGGCATTATAATTTTATCATTAAGTTTGTAACACATTTACTAAATATTTATATCAATTATTTTTATATATAAATATTTTTTTTCTGATTAGCTGATTGTTTCTAGTCGAATATTATTATTATATATGAATATATATATTAACTGAAAATATTTACTATTTTATTATAATTAATTAATTAATTATAATTAATTATTAGTCGAATATTTTTATTATATATGAATATATTTACTATTTTATTATAATTATTATTTTTTTTTAATTTTGTTGGCAGCTTAATTGCAAGAGTATTGCAACTGCAGCATATTATTTTTTTTGTTATTGTTTTTTTTTTTTTTTTTTTGTTGTCAGTCCCTCAAGCCGCGAGTCCACGTGACTGTTGTTCCGCTTGACTTCGAGTCGCACTCAGCAAACACTCACAAAACACTCAAACGGTCAAACGCTAATCGAGCGGCAAGTGCAGCTGGCCTCGAATCAGTTGAATCGATAGTTTTCACCTCGGCTTGGACAGCGCCGGAGTGGGCACATGCCACTGCCCCATGACGCTGGTAACTGCAACTACTGCTGCTGCTCCTGCTTCTGCTCCTGCTCCTGCTCCTGCTCCTGCTCCTACTCCTTTTGCTTGTTGGTTTCTGTTCTTTTTTTTTTTTTGCTTTTAATTTGATTATCGACCAAACAGTGTCCATTAAATGAGCGACCGACCGCGGTCGCGTCCGTTTGCCATTGTTATCCAGCCAGGAGCTGGAAAGCGTGCCATGGCAACGCCTCTGTCAGAGTCGTATACCCCTCCCCTCCCCCCCCCTCCAACACACACACTTTGTTATAAGAAATAACAGCAGCACAACACACACACACACACACACACAGCACACAACTCAATTGCAACCTTCCATTCCAATCCCCAAATTCCATTCGTGTCATGTGGATGGATGTCAAACTTTTGTCCAGCTGCGGCTTAAACGGCACCAAAGGGCTGAGCATGTAAACGGGGGGGATGTGGGGGGGTTGGGAGTGTGCTGCTGCTGAAACTGATGTGTTTCAATTGCGACAGAAGCCTGCAGGACATCTCTGAAGGCAGCACCCAGCCCCCCCAAAAAATCCCACCAAATAAATGCCAACTTTGGCTAGCGAATATCTCGCTGCGGGTATCTCTCTCTCTCTCGCTCTCTCTCTCGCCATCTCTGTTGCACTGTGCTGACTGATATATTCGTGATGCGGCACACGGCTGGAGTCAAAGCCGTTGTCGTCTGTCTGTGCCACCGACTGCTGCCAGTGGCAGCATAATCAGCCACAAACAGCGCGCAGCAAGTTGCTTCCGCTGCGGCGACTTCAGAGCTCCACTCCGTGCCCCCCCCCCCCCCATTTTAGCCCATTCTCCAATTTGTGAGCGCGGTGCTCCTCACTAGGTGCATCCGCAGCCGGGTCCGTCTGTTGCAGCCGTGTCCGTTTTTTATTCGACACGGAGGACAGCGGGCGGTCGGAGCCAGTCGGCCGGCCAACCAAAAAAAAAAAAAAAAAAAGACCAGACAACAACAACAACAATAATGAGAACAACATAGAAATGCTGAGACTGTGGCACTCGGGGCACTGCCAACTTGACTTGACGCAGCCCAAAACCCAACCCAATCCAGCCCAACTCGACTCAACTCGACTCAACTCGACTCGACTCGGATGCGGATTCGGATTCATATTCACAGCGAGTCATATTCACATTCACATTCACATTCACATTCACATTCACAGATTCCGGCCAGGCGCATGAATTGTTTTGCACTTTCTTTTGTTTTAAATACGCTTTTGCCTTTTGTTTACCCCATCTACACCCGACCCCCGTCTACCCCCCATATACGTCTCTCACTCTCTCTCTCTCGCTCTACCTCTCTCTCTCTCTCTCAGTCCACTTTTTAAGTTTTCGTCCAAAAATCATAAAAAATAAAACACAAACATGAAATGAGGCAAACAAAGCGTGGCGCAGTTGGATAAAAAAAAAAATAATAATACTCAAAATATGACAAAAAAAAAAACCCCTATAAAAGTCAGCATACATGTGTGTGTGTGTGTGTGTGTGTGTGAAATAGAAGCTGCAGCAAATGCAAATGCAATCATTTGTCCTTAAACAGGACAGCTGCACAAATTTTTTCCCCATTTTTTTTATTTAATTTAAATAATTTTGAATATAATAAAAAAAATTATATATGTGAAAAAAAAAACAATCTGAATTGTCATTTAAATCTTGAATCTTATATTTAATGCATGTTTAATTCTGATAGTTTTTAAGTTTTAAATTTTTATTGCATTTTTCTTATTTTCAAATATTTTGCATTTAAATAAATCGTATAAATATTTCTTATTTATAAAATTATATATATCATTTTAAATTATATTTTAAATATAAATAAATAAATTGCAGATGAGTTGCCATTATTTCACTCAACTAAAAAGTTACATTTTATTAAAATAAATGCATTAAATATATATACAAATTATATTATAGTTAATATAAATGAAATGAGTGGTTTTTGCATAACTGAAAACTGTTTAAATTTCATCATTATTAAATTAGCCTGCAATTGGCAAGGGATATGCATGGCGTATACGCAATTTGTTGTCCGCTTCCCTTTTTTTTTGCTGGCTGACCAGCTGCTGCTGCTGCTGTCGCTGCTGCTGTCGCTGCTGCTGCTGCTGCTTCTTCCTTCTCTGCTGCTGCTGCTTCTGCTGCTTCTTCTTCTTCCTCTGCCGCTGCAGTGTTTGCTTTTGGGGAATACCCAACGAAAGCGAAAATGAGCAAAGCAAAGAAAAACCAAAATAAAAAATATAAAAAATTTAGCCAGACGAAAGCAGGCGGAAAATAGCTAAAAAGAAAAAGAAAAAAAACAAAAGAGGCAAAAGGCGAAAAGGAAGAGAAAAAGGAAGTGGAAAATGAAGGCAAGTGGCAAACTTAATGAATCTTTTACAGCGTTTGTTTTGACGCGCATATTTTGATGACGTCGGCATCGGCGTTGGCGTCGGCGTCGCCGCACTTTGGCAAACTTTTCACTTTCAATGGCGGCCGCAGCGCAGATAGCGCAATTTAAGAGCCAACCCAGACCCCCACCCCCCAACCCCATTGCTGCATTCAAAAGCGTAAGAAACTTGGCACCTTTGTGCTCGCTGCTGCTGCTGCTGTGGCGGTGGGTGGCTGGCTGGTTTGGGTGGTTGCCTCCACTGTTGCAAAAGCGGAGCAGCTGTTAAATTTTGCGTAGCCAGCGAGCAAAACAAACCACAAAATGTATGGCCAGGACGAGGCGAGACGAGACGCGGCGCAGCGTGGCAAGCATTTGAGTGATTTAACGGGAGGAATGTGACCGAAAAAGCGGCGCTTCCGCACCCCTCCTCAAAAATGTGTGTCCTCTTTTTGGGTTTTTTTTTTGTTGTATTTTTTGTTGTTGTCGGCGCACGCGCCTCGCACCAAATGTGTTGCCTACGTTTTGCATTTGTTGCTGTTGCTCGCGCATCCTGTGTGGCAGGCGTTCTCAACGCACGTGCCACAAGTTGCAACTTGAGATTAAAGCGGCTGCCGCTTCCGGCCAGGAAATGCGCCAAGCAACAGCAACAGCAAAAAAAAAAAACGATGTGCCGAAAAAGGCGCCTAAAAACGGCGTAATTTTTATTATGATTATTTTTCCTTCTCTTTTTTTATTTTTTGTCAATTGCGCATAAATTATACAGCCTGCCACATGCTGCATGTTGCTTGCTGCCCTGCCCAAACACACAGTTGCCTCGCTGCTCTTCTTAGGCTTAGCCTTCAGTTTGTTGCAGTTGATTAGTTGCAGGACCAGGGCCAAGAGTCATTCATTAAACGGGCCACAAAAGGCTTGGCCTTCGCCTACGCAATGTCAAAATGTGGCAAGTACCACAACCTGCCCTTGCCCTTGCCCTTTTTTTTTTGTTTTTTAAACGAAGATGCTACCCAGTGGTCTCTTCTTCTTCTTCTTCTTGTTGTTGTTGTTGTTGTTGTTGTTGTTGTCTTTTGGGTTTGGTTTTGGCTTTGACTGTTTTTGTCTACCTTCGACTGGATTTTTTTTTAATTGAGCAGCGCAATTATTATTTGCTGGCTGGCCGGCTGTCTGCGTGGTCTCGCTGACTACTCATTCATTCATTCATTTACTCAGTCAGTCAGTCAGTCAGTCCGTCAGTCAGTCCGTCAGTCATTCCGTCAGTCTGTCCGTCATTCCGCTGTTTATAAATAGCGCACGAAGCGCAGAATTGAAAACGCTGCCCACGCAGCGCCGCTCCCAGCTCCAAGCTGAGCAAATGATCCAAGCAGAGCTTTGATTTCGACCAGGAAACACGGCAATGGGCAACTTGCAACACGGCGCATGGGGTCAGCAGTTCAGCGAGTGTGTGTGTGTGTGTGTGTGTCTGTGTGTGGTTCCCTTTTTTTTGTTGTTTTTTTGTTGTATTTGTTTCTGTCAACCTGAATGAGGTATTCCCTATTGAGCAGCAGCCATCTCTCTCTCTCTCTCTCTCCATCTCCCTCTCTCTCTCTCCGCTGTAGTCTCTTATTTTTGTGCGTGGGTGTTGATGCCACAGCTGAATTCAATAAAAACTTCACAGCCAATGAGCCCCATTTTGATGATGCTCTTGCGCAAAGTATTTCAATTTTGTTGCAACAAATGGAAAAAAGTTATTAACTAAACTTGGACTATTTTTTAGTCAACAAAATGTGAAATATGTAAAAAAAAAACCATAATTTAATTGGTAGAAATTGTAGCTCAAAAAAATTAGTTCTTATTTGAAAAAATTTCTTGCAATGAAAAAAGAATACAAAAATTTAAATAATTAAATAAAAGTTGCACAAGCAATTTAGTTAGAGTATTTAAATTTTCGCCAACATTTGCTTGGTTTATTGTTATTATTTATTTTTATTTTTTTTGTTGGTTTTTTGGCATGTGACCAACTGAAAAAGACGACGCGTGCTGCAATCTGAGAGATTTGCTCGTCTGGTAGGTGTGGGTGCGGCTAAAGCCCAGCCCCGGATGGATGGATGGATAGATGGATGGATGGTTATTTAGCGGCTTTGGATGTTCATAATGATGATGATGATGATGATGATGCTCATGATGATGATGATGTTGGCTTGGGTTTTTGGGTTGGTTGCTTAGCTGGCATAATTTAATTCAATGATTACTGATTTAAAATGAAACGAAGACGTCGCATGACGTTGCCAATGCCCCAACAACAACAACAACAACAACAACAACAGTAACAACTGACAAGAGGGCGACGCGTGCGTCCGCAGCTCAAATAAATAAATCAATCATGGCACTTCTCGTGCTGCAGGCGAACAATAAAAACAACAACAACAAACACACACAATTGTTGGAGCCGCACCTCCCCAGCTACCCCCCTTCTAGCTGCCATCAAGCACACCCACCTCGAAAGATGTGTGTGTGTGTTTGTGTGTGTTTGTGTGTTTGTGGGGGGCACTCCCCATTTCCGTTTGCCTGGCGATTAATATCAAAGAGATGGCACCACAATAATCCCCAACAACAATGTGGGGATAACTTGTACCCTAATTCAGTACACCTCCCCCCCCCACAACGCACCTCTTTCTCTCCTCTCTTTTGGCCATATTCATTATGATTATCAGTTTGTGCTTGTAATGATTATCATTAGGAGAAAGATGCCATTCTTGTTGCACACCTTAACTGCAGGCGACTGGCCTGTTGCAAGTATCCACTTTCGTCACACACACACACACAACACACACATTCCCCAATGATTGTTGCAACTTCAATGCAACTCACATTTACACTCACACTCACATTGTGAATACACAATGAATACCTAAGCCAATCACTCACACTGGGTTTACTCATGAATGCGACGAATAAACAGCAAAATGAATCCATTTTAGTTAATTGACTATGACTGAATATGACTATGAATATGACTATGAATATGACTATGAATATGACTATGAATATGACTATGAATATGACTATGAATGAGTGCAGCATTCAAGTGAGTGCAGCATTCAACGAGTTGCCAAGTTGTGTTGCGTTTTTTTTGCGATCAGTGTAAAAACTTGTCCAAGCTAAACACTAAATTTTAATCAAAATATACACAAAATAAATATTCGAATAAAATAATTATATATTATATATATGTAACAACTAAATTTCAATTATAGTTTCATAATTTAAACTGTTGAAATATGTAAAAAAAAAAAAAATGGAATTTTAAGCTTTATTTGGTTTGTCGCTTTCCCTCAGTTTAATCGTGAATTTTGCAAAAAAAAAATTTTTAAATTGCTTTAAGTTCCCCCTACCATCGCCCACAAAAGCAAAGACAAATATGCACAATCGCCCTACCCCTCTACACCTCCGCCCCTTATGCTTGATTGCTGTCCCCTTTTTAAAAACGCAAACAGATTTCAATGGGCACGCGCGACTTTTAAATCGCTTGCTCCTCATTCGTTGTGCTTGTTTCACATGTGTCCCACACACACGCACACGCACACACATACTATGGAGCTGCTGTGTGCGTGTGTGTGTGTGTGTGTATGCCCAGTCTCCAAGACGCGCTCTGATCTTTGTCAACGCTTCATTGTTGTTGCTGTTGTTGTTGTTGTTGTTATTGCCATCGTCTTCCTATTGTTATTCGCAATTTTGTTGTTGTTGTTGTTGTTACCGTTGCCGTTTGCCGTTGCTGTTGTCGTTGTTGACGCCTCCCCTTTTATATATTCATTCATTTTTTGCTTTTCTTTTTGCGTTTCTTGTTTCGAGAGTTTCTAGTTACAATTCAACTGATAACTTATTTACTTTGGGTTGGGGCTTTGCTTTGGCTTTGGTCGTCCGTCCGTTCAAAGTCGTTTTTTTTTTTTCATTTTATTTGTGCTGTTTTTTTTT
Organism: Drosophila longiperda; assembly: GCA_035042125.1. NCBI lineage: Eukaryota > Metazoa > Arthropoda > Insecta > Diptera > Drosophilidae > Drosophila > Drosophila longiperda. The sequence goes on from JAWNLV010000118.1 coordinate 735,998, forward strand.
TTTTTGCCGTTGGCTCTGCCTCTCAGCTCGAGTTGGCCCTGGCCCAGCCCCAGTCGCAGCCCCAGTTGGCTGCCTGGTTGGCTGCTTGACTGCGAGCGCGAGTGAACGAGTGAGCGAGCGAGCAACAAGAAGAGCAAGCGAAGAAGCGTGTGAGAGAGAGGGACAGAGAGAGAGAGAGAGAGAGAGCGGCCGAGTTGTGGCCAAGCGCATTGAATGAATATCAGCAGCAGTCGAGTCGAACACTCAAAATACTTCAACTCGGCGCTGCTGAGCAGGTTTCTTTTAGCTGGCCACCGACAAAGAGAGACAGAGCGAATATGTGTGTGTGTGTGTGTGATTGAGAGCGCGTGCTGTTTGCTTATCTGCGCTGCCGTGTTACGTTTTTTTTTTTCGTTTTTCGTTTTTAATTTTTTTATATTTTGTTTTTATTATCATTATGGGGAGCTCTTCACACCTGTCGACAATGCTGTCGATCGCAGCAGCGATCTTCAATCTGCCCAGCCTCGAATTGAGAGCGAATCGCTCTCTCACTCGCTCTCTGTGTGTGTGTGTGTGTGTGTGTGTGTGTGCGTGCGTGTGCTTAGCTGGCTTTTTGATTGGCCAGACCTTGATATCTCGCCTGTACATAGGCCGAGGCCGGGCCAGGCCAAGCCCAAAGCTGCGTCCAACACAGTCAACAACAGCAACAACAACAACAACAGCAACAATCAGCCAACGACTGCTGGCGCTGCGTGTGCTGGTCGACAAAGACTCTGGGCTCGGCCAAGTCACCATCATCATCATCATCATCATCCACATTGATTGTCGACTCAAAACTGGGCCTGGCATCTGCGTCTGCGTCTTCGTCTTCGCCTGCGCAGCATGCCCACAACAACAACAAAACAGATTTGCATATTTATATATATATATAAAAAAAAGAAATATATATATATATATATATATATATACGAAATATAGCTGGTCCGATTTATATGCCACACATAGATTGTTCGCCATTTTGTGGCAGAGCGAGAAAGAGTTGAGTAAGTTTTGCAGTTGCAAGTCTGCTGCTGCTTGCCGCTGCGTGCGCTGTGGCACAGCTTGAGCTGCCACATTTATTGGCTACCGTCTCTCAAAAGGGGCTCAAACTATACAAATTTACTTCCATGTTGCCAACATTTGGCAACATTTTGCAACATTTGTTTTCAATTTTTCAATCAGCCCAACAATTTGTCGCATATTCTCAAGTTTTTTTTTGAAGCTATAAGCAAAAATTGAAATTTAGCTGTGATTAAAAAAAGAATAATTTTTGTTTTGCTTGCCACAAATCAGTTGAATGTATTCGCAGTGTATTCACTTTTGCTGCTGCTGTATTTAAATGACGGTTTTAAGCTTGAGCTTGCCACCTGTGCCACGAAGTGTTTGAAATTAAAGGTGAGAGTGCAAAGGCCTCAGAATGGTTGAAAATTACCGTTGGCTACTTGAGCACACCTTGTGCCGTGTGGCACAAGCAAATAAACGCCGTTGCAAGTGGCAGTCTGAGGCGGGCTACTTCTACTTCTATTTGACTCCTTGTGCGTGTGTCAATCTAAGCTGTTCTATGTGTGTGTGTGTGTGTGTGTGTGTGTGGTTGTGGCATATGCAAAAGGAAAAGGCATGCATCAACTGTCGCAGACACTGACTGACTGACACACACAGCATCAAAAAGGGGGTAGGGGGTGGGGGGGGGGGGGTGCTGAGGTATGGGATATGGAGGGATGTGGCGTGTTGAATCCTTTTTTGAGACAGGGCCAAGTCAGTTTGCATCATCATTTAGCGCAGGCGAGCGAGCAGCTAAAGCGTCGCCATTGTTGGGCACAAGTTGCGCATAATTGAAACATAAAACGCTTGGACACCAATTCACAAAAGCCAAACGACGAGGCAGGCAGGCAGGCAGGCAGGCAACTGTTGTGGCAGTGGCAGTGGCAGCCAAAGGAGGACCAAACGCAGCACGGCGGCAGCCAAGAAAACATGCTGAATGCTGAATGCCAAAGGGGTAGAGGTTACAAAGGGGGGATAGCAACAAAACAGAGGATGACAGGGGAAAGGGGGGGGGGGGTTAGGAGCAGCAGGCAGCACTGGGGAGCTGTGCATTGTGCGATTCCAAAAGAAAAGAGACAATTGTGTGTAAGAAAGATGTGTGTGTGTGTGTGTGTGTGTGAGTGTTTCCAAGTTTACGACTGTATGTATGTGTGTGTGTGTGTGTGTGTGTGTGTGTGAGTGTTTCCAAGTTTACGACTGTATGTATGTGTGTGTGTGTGTGTGTGTGTGTGCGTGTGTATGATTTATGTCGCTATGTTTGGGTTGCTGTTGAACGATTTGTTGTAAATTGAAGAGTGCCAAACCGCAAATATGCCAGCTGAGTGTGTGTGTGTGTGTGTGTGTGTGTGTGTGTGTGTGTGTGTGTGTGTGTGTGGTGTGCCTAGTTCATGTCACTGCTAATAAGCCACAACAACTACAAATTAAACAGGACAACTAATAATGAATAAGGCCAGTTTGGGCCAATTCAAATGGAATTATGGCTTAAAGAAAAACAGTTTAAATAAATTAAAATTAATTGTAGATTTCAATAGAAGATTTCAAATAATAAATAAAATTTTGCTCAGTCTTAATGTAAATTTTATTCGAACTTGCAAAATATATTTTAATTATTTAAATTTAATTAATATTTATTTAAATAAATAAATAATTTAAATTGTAGATTTTTATAGAAGATTTTAAATGATAAATAAAAGTTTGCTCAGACTTAATTTAAATTGTATTTAAACTTGCTTTAAGCCATGCAAAATATGCTTTAATTATTGAAATTTAATTAATATTTAACATTTTGTTTAAGTCTCACAAAATATGCCTTAAATATTTAAATTTAATTAATATTTAACATATTGTTTTTATAATATTTGCCACGCCTTTTTCGCCTCTGTCATATGTGAAATAAGTTTAAATAAAATGTGTAAATTGCCAACTTTAATTAGTATTTTTCTTGCCACTTATTTGCCGTGGCATAATTTCGTTGAAATTGTGATTAGTTTTGAATATTTCAATTTCGTTGCACGTTGCACGTTGCACGTTGCACGAGAGGCACAGCCATATGGTCTTGTCTCAGCATTGATTGCTATGGCAACACAGCAAGTTTATTACCGTTTTCATATATCTTTACTGCAACTCCCCCTCTTTGGTTACCCATCCCCTTGCCCCTTAGCCAGGCCAAGCTCAGCCAGCCAGCGCAACCAACCCGAAAATTATTTGCACCCATAAACTTTGTCCGCTTTTCAATTATTTCAACTTGCGCATTTTATTTGCTGCTGCTTTTTGCCAGTCCCCCCCACCCCCCTTTGTGGTTGCCACCCACACATGGGGCAAACGGTGACCAACAGACACCCATACCCATACACACTCCAATCCCCATCCATTCGGATATATGCGTCAGCATTTCCAGAGATGCATTGCGATTCTCTTGACCCCCAGTTAAACTGCCAAAAAAAGAGGAGCAGACGCGAAAACAAAAACGCGAACAAACCGACAAAAGGACAGTGTGGGACAGACACAGCTCGAGGAGGAGGAGAAGTAGCAAAGGGGGGGGGGGATGGGGTGTAGCTTCAGCTTCAACTTCAACTTTCATTTGTTCACAATTTGTGTCCTGCCCTGCGGTGGAAGCTGCTCCTGCTGCTGCTCCAGCTCCAGCTGCTGTGGTTAAGTTCTCCAAAATTGCAGTCATACACACATACACATGTATATACATATATATATATATATATATATATATATAACACATAACTGCGTTGTCTGGGCGCATTTTCGTTGGGTCGTCGCTTTCGATGGTTGCAACACACTGCCCAATAAGTGGCAAAAACGACGCGTGCTTTTTAGAGCACAGCTACTATCAGAGCTGGCAACGGCAACCAAGGTCCAAGGTCCATTTTGAAGGGGGCGGAGGGGGGGGGGGTGGGGATTGTGAGTGGCAGGCAGACTTGGTTTAGCATTG